>ML675649.1:44666320-44688633 GCA_007922155.1 Mesoclemmys tuberculata | reverse complement strand
TGCCCAAGGCTCAGGCCCTTGTCAAATCACTGGCCCTCTTAAAAGTTGCCAGGCCCCTGGGCAATTGCCACCTTAACCCGCCTCCCTCCCCCCCGGCAGGCCTGGATCACTGTGATTCCACTTCCTCTGAGTTATGGGTGCTGAGAACTTGGAAATTTGGCTTGTAATGACAGGTATTGAGCATGCTCATAGAGCTTTACAAACAGGGCAAGAAATAATCTCATTACTATGCAAACCAGGGCGCTCTGATTGGCTGCTCATGGCTCCCACCTACCAGACAGCAACAATTTGCCTGATATAGGACTACTGAGAAACCACCTTGTAACAGTGGATCAATAATTGCGCAGCATCCCTGCACTCTGGTTGTATTTCACCATAATTATTTATAATCTTTAGTTTAGTGCAACCGAGATCCTTTTAAAGTAAGCCATGCAACTGATGGGTGAGTCAAAATTGTTCTGAAATAGAGCCAGTCATAATAATCCTTGCAACCTGACAAGAATACTGAGTAGAAATTGAATGCATAGCATAGGGCTTCGCCAGCCATTTCGAAGCATCAAATATTTTATTCAAGGCTGTCACATTTGGAAAGGAATTGAAATAGCCCAGAAGGAATGTTATTTTCTTCTGTTAGGTGAACCAAATGACACAACTTATGCACCAAGGTGATACTTCAGGAAATTGAACCGATCCGGATGTATGGGTAAGTTAACCCTCTTCAATTCAAAGAACTTCAACAGTAAATCTTTTGAGGCTATAGTTTAAGATATATGGCAAAAATTAGGGTTTTAAATTATTGTGTATAGCTTCTGACTCGTGTCCTATTTTGAGCAGCCATACAATTTCAGTCAGGAGCCATCATTTCATAAGAATGGAACAAAACAAGAGAATAATAAGGCTTCCTATGAAAGATTCATGGATTTTAAGGCCGGAAGGCACCATTTTGATCATCTAATCTGATCTCCTGCATTATACAGGCTCGAGAATTTCCTCCAGTGATTCCACCATCAATAACTTGTCATTGAACTAAAGCCGGACTCTTAGGAAGACAGCCTACCTAAATCCAAAGGCTTCAAGTGACGCAGAGCCCAGCATGTTCCTAGATAAACTACGGTCATACGGGTTAGAGTTAGTGAGTGAGTCAGTAACATAGCATAGGCCTGAAATAGTCATGGCTTTATGTATGGCAAACAAGACTTTGGATTGCAAGTCCAGCTAGCAGAGCACAGATTAGATATATAGTTATGTTGCCTTCCTTCCGGCAGGAGGTGACATCTGAATTCTAGTCCAGCTGTTGTCTTGAATGGATGGCAGGCCCATGTGGCACTCACTGCCATGGTTCAGCGGAGAGGCTGCAAACACGTGACTGGGAGAAACTCGATCAGCTCTGAGGGGAAGGAGCTGAAGGTTCTTTGAAAGCCACCGATGAAGGGCTGCTCTCAGGGAATGGATGCCACATGTGATTCTAAGAACAACTGAGAGTCGGCTGACCCCTAGGCTGTGGGTCATTGACGATGATGAGATTGATGCCCTCAACTGATGGCGTACCGGGTCCTGTGACCTCATCCCCAGCAACCTACATGGCTAGGACCAGCAAAGTGAGCTTCTTAGGTGCCTGTGAAAGGCCTCTGCCCCCAAAATCCATCCGTCTGGGGAACTCCCATACAGGGCTTGACAGCTTCTTAACTCAGCTGTGCAGGCTTCAGAATTGGAGTTTTCTTCCCAGCAGCATGTGACACATGTTTGTTTTCTACTGGGTCTCTTAGCAAGAGGATGTACCAACATACAGACTTGCTCACACATATGGGTCTCCTTCCACAGCTAAGGTTAGACCAGAGAAGCTCCACCACGTTTGCTTGCGTATCATCTTTATTCCTGCAACCACCCCATATTAAGCTCAGACAGGGAGCAGAGAACCAGCAATGCACCAGCAGCACTGTTCTGCCAGGACTCAGGGCTATGTACAAGACAAGCCCCGCATCCAAGCTCAAGTGAAAAAATATGCTGGTTTTCATAGAAGCTTAGAATCAGAGAAGATGAAGGTTGGAAGGGACCTCAGGAGGTCATCTAGTCCAGCCCCTTGCTCAAAGCAGGACCAACTCCCACTAAACCGTCCCAGTAAGGGCATTGTTAAAAACCTTAAGAACCTCTAAGGATGGAGATTCCACCACCATTCCAGCACTTCACCACCCACCTCGTGAAAATCTTTTTCCTAATATCCAACCTAGACCTCCCCCACTGCAACTTGAGACCATTGCTCCTTGTTCTGTCATCGACTACCACTGAGAACATCCTAGCTCCATCCTCCCTGGAACCCCCTTTCAGGTGGCTGAAGGCTGCTATCAAATCCCCCCTCATTCTTCTCTTCTGCAGATTAAATAAGATCAGTTCCCTTAGACTCTCCTCATAAGTCATGTGCTCCAGCCCCCTAATCATTTTTGTTGTCCTCCACTGGACTCTCTCCAACTTGTCCACATCCTTCCTGTAGTGTGGGACCCGAAATTGGACACAGCACTCCAAATGTGGCCTCCTCAGTGCCGAATAGAGGGGAATAATCACTGCCCTAGATCTGCTGGCAAAGCTCCAACTAATGCAATGTTGATGACTCTCCACCTTGCATTCAGTAGCTCAAAATGGAGTCTGGAATTCTTGTCCGAATAGTGAGAGGTAAGGTCCCTGACGTGACCTGGTCCTTAAGCTCCAGAGCTGATTCCCATTACTCTGCTTCCAGTGGCTACTGGTCTCAGCAAGGTATTTTGTGAATGTCTCTAAAGGAAGAACTTGGGATTCTTGTATTCATTCAGCTGCATTCCCAGTCAGTCATCAGCTGCTGGTGGTGGTTGTCTGGCAGATTAAGGGGGTAGTTAGTACGGAACACGTGGTGGTTTTTTATTTACTTCCTCTCTTTCCCCTGGTCTCCCCTTTTCACCCTTCTCTTCCATGAAAGCGGGCTCACTGGAAGTGTGTTAGTTTGGTTCTATCATGTGTTAGCTCCTCTCCTTGGCTTCTGCAGATTGGTATGCAGGAAATCCGAGAAATGGACAGGAAGTGGAATCAGAATGCATACAGTTGAGATTAGGGTACAGGTTCTCCTTCCTCCCTGCTCCTCTGCAGTGGAGGGCAGTGAACGAGTAGGGTAGGTAGCCCCTTTGGTACTGCTCCATGAGCCTCTGGAAAGGGCTGGGGACGATGGAGGGCTTGAAAATAAGGAAATAGCTTCAGTGCGTTAATAAGAAAAGTATATTTCAAACTTGAGAAAAATTGGCTTGCCAGGGGACATTTATTCCCAGTAGGACTGGAAAGGAGCTGAGGCTACATCATTTAGCAACACTAAACAGGCAAGCCAAGCATTAAGCCAATTACAGCCCACAAATCACTGCACAGAAGGGCAGCCCTCTGACTGCGGCAATGGGCCAGCGACTGCAGGGAGCAGCAGGGAATTAGCATTGATTGGCTGCCTAGGGGCCCAAAAACACATCCCTGCCCTGGTCAGCTTTCATTGCCTAGTCAATAGCCTCCAGCTGCCCTGGGATTCCTAACTAGGCTCACTTCAACTCCTGCTGCAACATGGCATCTCAGTTGTTGTGTGCAGTAGCTGTCATGGTCCCAGAATAAGAGACAAAAGACATTACCTCGCCCACCTTGTCTCTGAATTCACCTTGTCGCTGAATTTCAAGGCAGAAGAATTGCTCCAGGCTGGAGGAGGACAAGAGAATGAGACCACTCACAAAATCAAGGGCATCGGGGGCTCCAGAAAACCAACACAGTGTTGTTGCCAAGGCCTAAGCGTGGTTGTGTCCTAAGCCTAGGCTGGGTAGCATGGCGTGTGTGCTGGAAAGGGGTAGCTGGGAAGGAGGTCAGGATAGGTGGACAGGATGAGTATGCTCTGTACAGGCTGGAGGGGGATAGATTTTGTCCTTCTATTGTCTCAAACAGAATTCTTCTGCAAGATAATCTAAGGAGAGTGGGTGCTTTTTCTGGGGGGTGGGGAGAGGTCCAATTGATGAGTCAATAATAAACTAAAGGCTGGTAAGAAGCTAACTCATTGTATAGTGCCCTGTACTGAGGAAGGGGACACCATGTCAGAGATGGGCCTGGTAGTGAACTGGACTCATTAACACCTCTAGGAGAAACATGGGCTGTAGCTGAGGGAGGTTCTGGCCCAGATTGTGAGACACTGTGGTTGTTACAGGGGATGATGGGTCTGACATCGCTGCCTCCGGGCTGAGATCGCCTCCCACAGGGCATCGGGGGGAAGAAGAGGCTAGTGCTTCTAGAAAGGGCTCAGTTACGGGGTTTAGGATTGAAACCACAGGATAAAAGCTTCAGTGGATATGACTCCATTCAAGGGGTTCAGCCAACCCAGCTCCCTTGGTGCTTTTCCCTGCTTCCTCACATGAAGGGTATAGCAGGGATGCTGGAGGTAGGCCATGAAACCTACATTTCAGGCAACATCTCCTACCCCACCTACTGTACTTCACTGTAGGGCGCTGGGCTTGGTTATCGTAAGGAGAACCCTGATGGTTCAGTGTCTTTACTTCATTCTGAACTTGGTCAGCTCTTCTCTCTCCTACAGCAGGCACTTCCTAGACCAGAGCAACACACATGCTTGGCTTGCTGGATACATATCCACCCACCTTTGCAAATCAGGGAAAAAGGCCGAAGGGAAACTGTTTCATGAGGATCATGTATTTATTCACACAAAGCCTCGTGGGGTTTCCTGGGCTTCTCTCCTAGGGGCTAAAAGCTGCTTGGCAGAGCTCTTAGGTGAGAAACTCAGAGTCTTGAAGACAGGGGAAGCTCACCTAGATGTTAACAGCAGTTCACAGAGCACAGCTTGCCAAATAAGTAGACTGGGGCTGATAGGAAAACTTATTTTCCTGCTGAAAATTTAGATGTAAATGGGAAAGGTCTGTTTATACAGAAATTTTAGCTTTTCCATTGGAAAACCCAAAACTGAAAAAGATTGTTGGCAACCAAAAACTCTTGGCCAAAAAGTTTCCAACCCACCAAAATGTCACCTCCAAACAGAAAGTTTTGGCTGAAAACCAACACCTTTTTTCAGCTTCTGGCAGAACATTTTCAACAACTGAGTTTATGATTTTCTGATTTTTTTTTAAAAATCCAGTTTTAAAGGAAAGCAGATGCATTCAGCAAAAGCTTTTGCGTAATCAAACTTTTCGAACAGTCCTAATCTAGACCTACACGGATTACAGCCTACCTGAGGCTGGGTTTGTGTGTTAGGGTTGGGTATCATGGTATTAGGAAAATTGCTTAAAAATCCACCATCTAAAGACTTATTGGTCCTCTTGTAAAAATAAAAAATAGTTATACCCACAAAAAAAACTATGTTAAACAAACATTGCTAAGCTTGTGAGGTCGAGCTCTCAAAAGTTAGCAAATACCGGAATTGAGGTTGGCTGTGCAACTTTCATTTGCCCTCCTTCAAAGTAGGCAATATGGTATATAGTCTTTAATTACATGATCATGTGCTGTCTTTTTCCACAAGACCCTCACTCTTTTAATGTAGTTTGAGTGTGTGTGTGTGAATAGCTTAGGTTTTAAAAAGAGAAACCAAAAAACCCCCAGGAATTCCATCATATTGAAGCCCACATGGCTCATCAGCAGAACGGGAACCTTTAGGCCCATAGCGCTGGCCTTTGCCCCTTTAGCTAATGGAGTAACTGATAGAAGTAGTAGGTTGTTATCCTGTATGTGGCCAGCACTAGAGGGGGTGAGACTCTTTGCAAGTGGATTTCACAGCTATTTGCTGACAGCAATAGAATGACTAAATGGGGGGAGGGAGGGCTGGGGCGTGGGCTTCATTCCAGGCTCTGCAGGCGAATGTGCTCCACAAGACACACAGATTCTTCTGCCCCATCCCCTGCCCCAGAGCTCAACATCTTCCGCTCCAACCCATCCCTGTCTCTATCCCATCCCTTCCCCTTGTCCTATTGCCATCCTCCTCATTTAGCCAGTCCAGTTGCCACTTTTCAGACTTCTGATCCCAGGCCCAATCTCCTAGCCTCACCCCTTCAGACTCCCCATCCCAGACTCCACAAACCCAGGCTCCCCCTTTTCTGCTCTGGTCTCCTTGCCCAGCCAGTCCCAGTCTCTATCCTCCAGGCTTCTTGTCCCAATCTACTCCCTCTGCCCTCCCCCACAATGCCCTTGTTCCTTCGACATAGGAACCAGACAGCTTCCTCCTCCACACTTCTTGTATCCCAGTGGAGTGGCAGGGCAGTGGTATCATTGGAAGTGCAGAAAATACATGCTTCCTGCTCTCAGTTCAGCTGTCCAGCCCTACCCCAGTCCAGGGTAGCTGGGATTAGCCATTACTGGGCAAGTGGGGCTTCCCCCTGTTGCCCTAGGCTGATCCATCTGGTCGGTGCTAGCAGGGTTACGGTTAAGGGCTGGGCCCGAGAAGTTTTCAACAAAAAGGCTGCCAGTAATTTTTTAACTTTGAAAAACCATGTGTTGGGTGGAGGAGTTTTGTTGCTGTCATTGCTAGTCTGGCACTCAAAAATGGCTCAACTGTTTTGCCTGAAATTTTCCAAAAATATTCAGCCTGAGGCAGATACTTGGTATAAAAAATTTCAGCCCTAACAGTTAATATTTGGAAAAGTTGTAAGTAACTGAAAACAGGGTCTTACACTGGAAAATGTCAGGCACCCTTAATAACAGTGATACCAGCCTGGCTATAATGAAATCTGGTCTTTTGACCCTTTTTCATTGCCGAAATAGTAGTCAATTAAATTTGGGGTTGATGTGCTATTTGAGGTCTGCCAATGGATTTTCATCTTAAACCGTCCGTTACACCTAGCTAACAAAGTTAACATCTTATAATACTTTCCAAAAATTCAATATTAAGATAGTGAGCAATATTCTACTGGACAAACATTCAAGTTACAACCTTATCTCTGTTTAACACTGCCTCTAACTTACCTTCATCTTCAACAATACCCTCTAATTCTTAAAATTAAATATTTAACTTAATAGCAATAAAACAATTATCTTAAACATGTATCTGCTGAGTGAGAAAGCCATATCATGAAGTTTCAATCTAAACAGAGGCAGACCTCAAACAGTGAGGGAACAAAAGAAAATCTTTACTATACTGAGCAAAGTTTTTTGACACTTGCAATTCATATCATACAATCACTACACAAACAATACATCAACATCAGAAACAAATGTCTATTCAAAATTAGACAGTATTGAACCACTTAATTGTATACCTGGCTGGTTAACTCTAGAGCAGGAGAAAAAAAAGCTTTATCATTCTGAGACTGTAAGAAGGCATTTTTGGAATCAAAAATATCATGTGCTGCGGCTTTGCATGAAAAACATGAAAGCAGAAAAACTTAGTGTAACAAATGCATTACAGAAAAACAGCAATAGCTTTCTAAGAGCTTGAATTATTATTAGAGTTGGTTGAAAAAAAGATTAGTCTATTTTGTAAACATTTTAAAAAGTAAGGAACATATTCAATTTGAAGTTTTCTGTGAAGTATTTTGTTTCATCTATGATAAAAATTGTTTTATTTATGTGGGAAATTATTTTCTTTACTTTTTTTCCTTTGGAAAAAAAGAGCAAGAAAAACCCCACTTCCCCTTAGTTTTGTTACTTTCCCCCCATGTTTACCAGTGGCAAAAGTGTATTTTCCCATTAACATGAAACAAAGTTTTGTTTTAAAATATGTTCATTAAAAAGAAAGTAAAAAGGACCAAAATGAAAATTGAATAAAAAGGCATTTTCGTTTGAAAAAACCCTTTGTTGGAAAATTTCCAAACGGGTCTACTTATTATTAGATTATTTAGTCCCAGTGTTACAAATTTTCCCATGAAGGCAGATCCCAACGGGGATTCAAGAAAGCATGACTTTTTACTTACATGGCATAATTTATGGGGTTGAGGATTTACACTGGACAGACATATACATCCTAATTCATATTTCTTTAAAAAAAAAATAGTTCCCTCAGTTTTTTTCCCCTCTAATAAAACATCTCATTCATTTCTAGATTAGAAAAGACATAATGAAGATGACGACAGGGGATGAAGACTAGCTGGGGTTAAGAGAGAGAATGCCAGAGCAGCTTTTATGGGGTAATCTTAAATCCTTTGGTAGCTAAAGTGAAGGGGAGCATCAGACACAGCAAGAGAATGAAAAATATTGAGATGAATTAAAACAATCCTCCGATTTTAGTTTTTTATTGACTCATCAATTGAACCTCTTAGTTTATTTAGTTTAGTTTATTATTGACTCATCAATTGAACCTCTCCCCTCCGATTTGTACATTAAAGAGAATCCCAGCAGAGAGAAGTTTTATGCTTGAGGGTAAATCCAACCCTTTTGCTATAACAAATGAAGGTGATGATTTTAGGGCTCTTTTGGATTACATAGATCCATGGACAGAAGAGCAGAACAAATTACCTTTGTCTCATTTCTGTGCTCGCTTCAAGATTCTCTCCTAATGCACACAATGATCTCTCTTTAACTAGGGCATGACGCTTCTCAGGGCACCCAGGGCTGTGAGCGACCTTGTCATCACCTGTCCCCAATGCGTGAAAGTCTTGCTAGCTGGGTGTTAACTTCATAGGCGATGTTCGGTCCCCGGCAACTGGGCCCGGGCTGGGAGGGGAATGGATGAGACCAGCCACTACTAATGCTGATTGAGGGTGGCCGCTCCAGCAAGCAAGCCAGAGTCCCCCACCCCCCCGGGGCACTTTTCCGGCTCACTCAGCCCCTGTCCCCGGAAACCGGGCCCAGGAGGGAATAGAGGGTGTAGGCCCGGGCCTCCTGCCCATCTGAGTTGTCACAGAGCCCCAGCAACTCTAGGTGTAGTTCGTAGCCCTGGCCCCACTGGCCTTGCTGCATCAGTTATGAAGTATACAAATTGCTTGAACCCTGGCACCTCTTTCATTACATATTAAGCTCTGCACCCAGCCTCCCACTTCTCAACGGCCCAGTGCCCTGGATCCTGACATTCTCGTACCACGTCACCTTCTGCTGCTTCTATGTGGTCCAGAAGATCAGGATAGAGAGAACCCGAAAAGTCCTCTGTTCCCCACTGAGTCCAAAGAGCACGGGCGAGGGTCAGTTCTCTCCAAAAAGGAGGTGTTGGGAAGCCAGTGGTAATTTTTTTTATAATGAGAGCTGGCAGGGGGACTTTTTGCAAGAGGCTGGAACTGTGAGGGTGCAGCGGAGTCCAGGGCCCTGTGCCAATGGTACCGTACCAATGCATAACGAAAGACAGGTCCTGCCCCAAACGACTTACCATCCGAGCAGACAAGCCAGACGTCGGTGACCTCTGTGCATGGAGGTAGGGGTGTGATCTCCACCTCATGGAGACGTACTTGTAATAGCTGTCTTCGAGGTCATGCTGAGAAGCAACACAGGCTGGTATGTCTCCTCTGAGGACGTACCAAGGGGGCCAAGTGTGTTTGCACTCCCGTTGGGCAGCCCATGCAGCCACTACCTGTGCAGCTGTGGCTACACTGCTGTGTTTCATACACTAGCTCGATGACAGCTAGCACAAGTGTGTCTACCTGCACTGGGACTCTCACCCCTAGCTCCAAGTATAGAGAGAACCACAGAATGCGACAAGGGAATATCAACAGATCAGGCTCTCAAAGCACTGAGATGAAGTAACTTGTCCACCAAGAAAGCCTGTGGCACCCAGGCACTGAACCCATGTTTCTCTGAGTCTCAGTCCATTGACTTAACCAAAAGATCAACCTCCCTTGCTCATCACAGGGCCCACACAGTCCACTTCTCCTCTCTTGATAACTCTAATGCCTTCACTCCATTACAGTTTTCAGGTCTGTTGCTACAGGAAGACCTTGTTAAGGTCTCTGGGACTCCTGTAGTGTTCGTAGCCTCATCAAGGCCTATTTACAACAATCCAGCATTTGCACTGGCTCCTTTGCTCTTATCCATATTTTAATAACAACCCTTGAAAGGCCAAAATGACCTTCTGTTCCCTCTCACCTACCTTCACAAAATATTGGCTAAGTTCAACGTCACCCACCCTGGTCACGATTGCTGTATGCAATGGCAGGTTGGCTTGCTATATCAAGGTGTCAGGAGCCGATGTGTGCTTGCTCCTCAATATTGCATCTTCAAGCAACCCATTGTGACATATTTCCGAGGTTCAATGGGAGGTGTCAGGGTGACCTGCCTTAGAGAAGCAGCCTCCCACATGCATACATAGCCATCACCCCCTAGACAAAGACGAAGAGAATATTCCCTCTTCTGCTGCAATCTCTGCAAACCAAGGGACAGGAGCAATGTAATCGGTATAGTCTCAAATTGGTTTTCATAGCTCCTAATCCAGAAGGGACCATTGTGTCCATGCAGTCATAGCACAGGCCATACAACTTCCCCAAAATAATTCCTAGAGCAGATCTGTTAGAAAAACATCCAGCCTTGACTTAAAAATTAAGCTGTAGATCAGTTTACAGGCTTATTCATTCATCTGCCTGCCCCCTGAGCCTGTCAACAGTACAACCAATTAAAGGAGATTTTTTTTATCACCATTATTATTGCAGTAGCACCTGCAGCTCCCCATTGAGATCAAAGCCCTAATGTCTCCCTGCCCCAAACACCTTATGTCAAAATAGAGGGGACAGACCAAGGACCTATGTTATTCCCACATTACAGACAGGGACCTGAGGTTCAGACACTTTCCCACGGTGACACAGGAAGTCTTTAGCAGAGGCAAGAATTGGACAGACCTCTCCTGTCCCAGTCCAGTGCCACAACCAGAAGATCAGCTTTACTCTCCTCCCCCTTGATAAAGTGAACCCTGGGCTTCCAGGGACTGAACTGGGCCAGCCAATTTCATTTCACAAAAAAAATTCCACTCGTGCCTCGGTTTCCAAATCTGTGAAATGGGGATAATGATACTAGACTCCTTTGTAAAGTGCTTTGAGATCTGCTGCTGAAAAGTGCTAAATAAGAGTTAGGCATTATTATTATTATTACAATGGCTTTATAGAGAACTACACTTGTGTAAAGCCATTGGGAAGTTTTCTCAATAAAAAGCAGCTTGGGATGGCCAAGACTAGAGCTTTTTATGACACAATCTAAAAGTCACTAGTTTTAGGACAGAAATCTTGGCCTTCCTAGCACCTGCCCTCTAAGTATTCCTGTCCAAAACAGGAAAGAGAGGAGTTTGCTAATGAGGGGATGACACTCTGTCATGTAGAACCAACAGGAGGATGACAATCCATTTTTGTGGAAACTTTGGAAATTTGGTTTTATTGCATATGGGATTTTGAATGTGCTTGGAAAAAAAGTGGAGTTGTGGCAAAAGATTCAGTTTCAGACTGAAATCAGAACTCTCCAATTTGAATGATCTGTGGGGGGCAGACCAGGTGCAAGTCCCTGTTCCAGAACAGAGTTTTTCATCTCAGATCACTCTGAATCAGGCAGAGCAAGGACTGGAACCTACTTCTAAATACCAGGCTGTTGAGCATGAGAGAGGATCGCTTTCTTTAAACATTCCTGATGAAAAAAAATCATTGAAATGGATACAGCTCGACAAAATATTTTGGCTTTGATGAAACAACATATTTTGATTCAATTTCATATGGCCAAAAATGTTCAGACCAGCTCTGATACCATATGCATATTTACTTTTCGTTATTTACAGTGCATTCTCAGACTCCCCAAACTGAAATTCCTTTCTCTTCAGACATTGTCCTTTTCCATTGGACAAACACTGATTTTTCTTGTGTTTCTAATGGATCTCCAAATTAATTCTTCTTCTATTTTAAACGTCCTTGTTTGTGCAGCACTGCTGATGTCAGAGGAAGTAGGTGGAGACTTTTTTTAGTTAACAGATGCTAACGAGGTTATGTGGGACCATCTTGTCCAATGAGGACAAGGCTACTGTTGTCTTCAGTGGGAATGCAGTGAGGTCATTGGCTTTACTGGGGGTAGAGTCAGACCACCGCTCAGTGCTTCCAAAAATCTCACCCTAAATGAGTCAATACAAATAAATGAGTTAGTAAATCCGAGAGACAAGGCAGGTGAGGGAATATATTTTAAAAGACCAACATGGCTACAACAAAAGTGCAGACAACAACAGAAGATACCGAATTTTGTTGTCTGAAATGCAAACTCCACAACCTGAAGAGAAAGGAAGCGTGCTAAAACAACAACAACAGCTGCCGAGCAAATGCAAGAAACAAAACGTCATCCCCAGAGGAGCCCCCGTCTGTAATCTTTGGACCATTACATACCACTCCAGTTGTAGTTGGTCCAAGAAAAGATATAACTTCCTCACCCACCTTGTCTCTCTAATATCCTGGGCCCAACCTGGCTACTGAAACATCACAAACAGGTAAATCTGGTCCATTCAGGGCTTCTCTGGTTAAATGACCGGGAAATGGATAATGGGAAAAACAATGGAACCTCTCATGTTTGCAGACATTCAGAGAAGCAAGCCAGGTTTTCCGAGGCTCATCTGAACCGTCATTGGGATCTGCCTATACTTGGTTATTAGGCATCCTACTATGCAGAATGTTTGCAATTCTTACAAGCTCTGACATATAGAGAATTGGTGAATCCTCCATAGCTAATAAGGCCTGAAGCGATGATGATGACCTAGTCTGATCTCCTGTATAACACAGGTCATAGAATCTCCCCCCGAGATTCCTGCTTCAAGCTCATACCTTTCAGCTGAGCTAAAACGTATCTAATGCTGGGTTCCTTGCAGAGCGCTGGAGCGTCTGGGCCCAAAGGGTAATGAGAATGAAAGGGACATGCAGTGGTTACATGGCAACTTTCATACAGAAGGATCCCAAAGCGCCATACAAGTATCATGCGCAGGGACCATTTCGCCCACCCATGAAGTGGGGCTAATTTAGCCGTGCACAGCAACGGTGCACCAATTCTTTTTGGAGAGGAAAGAAAGACATTTTATCCAATAAAAATGAAATGGGCTGGGCAGAAGATAATTCGCCAGAATGTACCCAGGCCACTGCTATTAATAACACAGTAAAGCTCCATTGGATCTTTCATAATCATAGCTTCAGAAATATGGAAAATCCAGCATCACGATGCCCCCTCCACCTCCTGGGGCAATGACTCAAATCTTGCATCTCAAAAGGCAGTGCCAGTGTGACCTAGAGACGACTGACATGGACGAGGACTGAGGAACCCCCTGTTTTCGTCTTGACTCTGCTGCTAGGTAAGTGACACCACCTCTTCATGCCTCAGTTCCCTCATCTATAAAATAGGATTAATTATACTCTCATGCTTTTGGAAGTGCTCTGGTTTCTACTGAGGAAAAATGCTGTATAAGAGCTAGGGATTGTTATTTACTCACCTACAAAGCCCATGTTGGCAGAGCACTATGTTGTGGGTTCCAATCCTGCTCTGCCACATTAGGAAGCCATTGTAGTACTAAAGAGCAATATTATCGGTCCTACAAATTTATAAACAGTTCTTATGTACCAGTAGATGGCGCTTCCAGTATTTCCAAACCCCTGTGTTCAAAGCCTCCCCCCCCCCAAGAATGAGATTTTAAAATAAATAAAAGCTTTGGTGCTCTTTTTATTTGTCTTCTGGCTTTTGATCCTTCAAGGGGCGGAGGACATCAGGTCACATTTCCCAGCTGTTTTCTGCAGCCATGAAACTTACTTTGTTTTTAAAATGAAAGCTGAGATGGTCACATAATTGCTAGACTCAGGCAGCTGGGGCTTTAAGAAAGAACACCAAACTGTGTGAGGTTTGCAACAACGTCAAGAGAGTTGGCAGCCCTTCACTCTTTCTATTCCCATCTACATATACTCATCCATATGTAGTTCTCTCTTAATGAAGCAAAGTTTATATACAAGCTTTCATGAGCATGGAAATCATCTACACAGTGGAGAAGAAAAGCAAAATGTATATTAATATGAGTAAAACTATTCCAAGTGTAGTTTTGCATACAATATTTTACCATCTACAACAATAAATTCCACTCTAGGCAGATAAATGCCGAAGAAAGAGCCCGGGACTAAATTGACCTCTTTCGATTCAGCCTGTGTGGGGTCTAGTCATTTAGTCACAGGCCCAGTGGGTCTGGAAATCATCACTTCCATAAAGAAGTCAAGTTGTTAAAAGCAGACAGAGGAGGAAGAGAACAGCTGAAAGAAAGCTGCCCTGACCCACAGCAGTTTACACAGGGCAATTCCCACCTTTTTCAGGTAGGGGGAGAGCAAGCAAAGAAAGAATCAGGTTTGGAAGATTCACTTCATTTAAAATGGCTCTCTCAGCCTCCTTTCCCAGGGACCATGGATTTAGGGTCATCTCTTTAATTTCTTGGGAAAGGCTGCTGAAATGAGGTTGGCTGCAGAAACCCTTTTGTTCAGAGAACCTCCAGCTAAGAGGGAGTCTTATTTTATTTCAAAGGCTCAATGATTTGGATTGGTTTAACCTTTTCTAGGTCTCCTTCGTACAATAGCACACAGGAGCTATAAAGCTTTTCAAGAGCACAGGTTGAAACAGGAGATGCGGGGTGGGAGGGAGAGGCGAGATGAGAAAGAAACCAACTAAAGCCAAAGGAACCGAGGCTGTCATTCCCAGACGTGATTTGCTTTCCAAATTGCCTGAACTCTTCTGCTCACTCAGGGCAGAGACAGCTTTTCTGTTATGCTGGGAGAAACAAGGCTGTGTGGTCATGCAGTGCGATCTTAAACAGAGAGCCATGTAGCACTGTTAACATTCCTACCGCTTGGCAAGCAAAACAGGGCCCACCCAACGGCAGGAGCCTCAGACTTCCAGGGGACGTTTATAGCAACAGAATGAATAAACTCCGAGATGAGGGGATGGAGAGCAGGAAACCAACAATTGCCACCCAGGGTGCTAAGAGCAAAGCCAACAAAGGCATGGAGAGGACGTAACGAGTGCCGAGACAGACCTCCCCAGTCGGATGGGATTGTGCCATTTGCACGGCATGTTGGTTTCAGGCACGCACCATTGCAGCGACTTTCTGTCATGATCACAGCTCATTGCCAGGACGTTGCGGTTCCTCTTTTTACAGAAGAAACTCAAGACCCCTCTGTCAGGCTTCCCAAGTGCACCCACAACCGCATTCATCACAGCAAACGGATCACGTGGCTGAATCTTTTCCAATCCCCCTTAGCCGGATTAGAACACTGAAAATATTCAGAAGAGAAGAGATTTCCTTGTACAGCAGGCCAGCCTAGCTTTGATGTTAAAACAACAAAGGCTCGCAAGCCGTGAAAGGCGATCTGAATGCATAAAAACAGCAGGTTGCATTTCAAAAGCAACATCAGTCACTTTGAAAAAAATCAATTTTGCCAGGAGGAACCAATTGTATTCCCTGCCTTGTGGACCATACCACGCCCTGAGTCCTGGGCTACAGCGTTGTCCACTGTGAAAAGGTGCTGGACCTGATTAGGTTTTAAATGAAATCTTTGGAAATCTGTTTTTCTAGGAGCCTGATCCAAAGCTCATTGAAGGCAATGGAAAGGTGAAGGGGTGACTTGATCACAGTCTGTAAGTACCTACGTGGGGAGCAGATATTTGATAATGGGCCCTTCAGTCTGGCAGAGAAAGGTCTAACACGACCCAATGGCTGGAAGTTGGAGATAAACAAATGCAGATGGGAAATAAGGTATAAACTTTGAACAGTGAATGTTATCAAGGGACAACTCACCAAGGGTCCTGGTGGATTCCCCATCACTGGCTATTTTAAAAATCAAGCCTGGATATATATATATATATATATATAAAGTTCTGCTCTAGTTTAAACAGGAATTGTTGCGTGGTAGTTCAACGGCCTGCATGATATAAATGTGCACAATAGTCCCTTCTGGCTTTGTAACATATGAATCCAGGGCTTGCCATGATAGCAAGGATGGATATCGTTGGCTTTGCAAGGAGAGTGGGACTTCACCACCTGCAAGTCAGCCCTGCCCTCCGAACAGTTGTGCTTCCCTCCTGCTTGCCCCTTCTTTATGCCATGTGCGCAAAATACCTCTGTATCCTCTTCCACTCCCTCTTCACTGAGCACAGCATTCTCCTGCCCTCCTTGGAGCCCTGCCATGGTGCCCTCAGCTCCCAGCTCCACATGTTCACCTAGAAGTCATTTAAAAAAACCCAGCTCTACAAACCCTCTTCCCTGCATCCTCCCCCACCTGAACTATTGTCCTATGCCTCATCATGTGTCTCAGTCTCTTGTCTTATTTAGGGTTAGTTTGTGATGCCCCTACTCATTGAGTAGTTGAGTTCTACTTTACTCCACAAGTAGCTGCATTGATCTCAGTGCGGCTGTTTTAATAGTAAGGTACGTCTCAATGGAAAGGTAGCCACATCTGCCCTTATGCTGTAAGCTTCTTAGAGCAGGGAATGTGTCTCTAGAGACATTATGAGCTTGACACATTTATGGATGTTTCCTATAATGGCATATGGCCCATCCGCAACTGCAGTTAGCAAACATCTCCAATGGCTGGGGTGGGGACACTAAATGGGGCTGGCTATGAGTTACTACAGAGAATTCTTTAACAGGTGTCTGGCTGGTGAGTCTTTCCCACACACTCAGGATCAAACTGATCGCCATATTTGGGGTTAGAAAGGAATTCTCCCTCCCCCCCCCCAACAGATTGCCAGGGCCCCTGGGGGTTTTACGCCTTCCTCTTCAGCATGGAGCTCAGATCCCTTGCTAGTTAGACTAGATGGTCATGATGGTTCCTTCTGGCCTCAGAGTCTATGATTTGAACTGTGTGTCCTTCGAGCTGGTTCCCATCCAAAAATGGGCTTGTCTGGACAATGATAAAAAATGGTCACCCTTGTTGGAATTTTTCATTTTACACAAAATACCAACATTCTCCACTAAACTGGGCTTATTCAAAATGCAGTTGGATGAAAATTCGAGGATACACTTAGGAAAAAGGTTGGAACCAGGTCCATTTCAAACTCCTTGAGATGAAAATTGCCTCACCACTCTTCAGGGACGTTTTCTGACCAGCTTTAAGTGCCCATGAAGGAGAATGAAAACACCTCCCTTTGATCCCTGACTCTCCCAGCCAGTTGGCTGGCCATTGCAGCTGACCCAACATGGGGATGGAAGACAATTTACTGCTGGCATAGGCCAACATGGATATCACCAGAACAAGGAGGAATCAGGAGAGAAACTAGGCCCCCTGGAATTGAGTCTGCCTGTCCCTTAGGACTAGGTTTAAAGGCTCAGCCTAGCTCTGAAACTCCATTCACCTTTCCTTCCAAAGGAGCTTAGTTTGGCATGGCCAGGAGCATGTCGTGCCCCCGGGTGGTTCATCAGCACTGGGGATGGAACCTGAGGCCTCTGAATCTAAACACGCCAGCCTCTGCCTGCCGAACTAAAAGGCCCAGCCCTGCTAGAAACTGATGAGCCTTCTACAACCTTGGCGATCTATGAACCAACCACCATTAGAGGGGGAGAGCGCGTGGCACGGCATCAGTGCGGTTTACACCTACTTGCACGCAACTAGAAGCCCACCCCCTTGTACACGCACAGTTACCTATGGCCACTTGCAATTGAATGCATGCAGCACGTTGGCAGTAGTTCTTTCCCTTCCGATAGGCATGCTTCCCACCACCACCCTCCCCGGGGAACTGACTTGGGTGTAGAGATTTTATTATATTTTCAGGGCTCATTATTTTTCTTCTCATGAAGTGCAGCCTGTTCCAGTTCCTCATAAGGGAGACAATTATGCTAACGGTATTGGATTTGCATTCAGGGCTGGTCCAGGAGACTCTCAGATTGGTTGAGGGATAGGGGCCGGGAAGAAGAAATAATGCATTTGCTTTTCCTAATTTAAAAATAAAGTATACATGTAACAATTGCCGCTAGTTCATTTTTCCCCTCACCCAGACCCTCCTTCCAGGACAGGGGCTGTCTCGTACCTCGTACCTGCACAAGGGGATATTGGCTTGGGTTCAGACCTCTGAGCTCTGCAACAATTCAAGTACATTTGGCACCACTGGCCAGCCAATGAGTATATACAACACAATACAAATAAGGTAATATCCGATTGTCAGCGTGTGAGGGGTGTGATTTTGGCCAACACACCAGTGACAACGAGAGACCTTCTGCTGCAAGAGCACAAGCTACGAGCCTGTGAGCTGAATGGCCAAGCCCCTGGCGGGTGGAGGCTGCACCAACTGATCTCCCCAGTGGCTGGGTGCAGAGGGGGCTCTCGAACGCACACTCACAAGCGGTGTGCAGATGCTTTTGTCCTACTGTGCACCTGTAGGAAGCAGAGCCATTATCTCAAAGCATGGACATTACCACGGCACCATTACAGTGTCAACATGGACAGCTTGGCATGAAGAGCTACGGAGAGCTAAGGGCCTGAGCTGCACTAGGGAAGTCAAGGGGTGTCTTGCTGTTGATTTCAGTGGGAGAAGGTTTAAACCCTGAATTAGTCAATTGCTATTTATTGGCTGTATTATAGCGGCACCTAGAGATGCTGACCAAGGACACAGCCCTATTGAGACAGCCCCTGTCTCAATGAGTTCGCAATGTAAATAGTTAAAAAATAAGGGCTATTATCCTCATTTTACAGATAGGAACAGAGGCAGAGAGAAATTAAATGATTGGCCCAAGGTCACCTCGCCAGACTGCATGAGCATCAGGAACTAAACTCAGATCTGAGTTGGAGCCAAGTGCCTTAACCACATAACCAGCCTACCTCTTACAATAGCTGTTGTGTTAATTTATGGGAGATTGGAGGGTAGCTTTGCATTTGCATAACTTGTCAGTGCACCGCGGAGAAGGTTGGTAGCATAAAGGGAATCTCAAAGTGGAGACAAAACAAATGGGGTGATTCTGAGGGGCCCAAAGAAGATGTGAGAAATGGGGGGGAGGGAGAATGGCCAATGCATCCATAGCAAAGAGAAAATATTTGCCATTTTCCAGCTGAGCTATTCAAATACACTGCCTTCCTCAATATACAGTGTTCCACCGCTTGCACAAAACACCTTTCAAAATGCAGTTAATATAATGTATCCTGTTAAAATATCCTAGCTGGAAGTCTGCAACTCCGTCTGCTCCGGAATAAATCTACCAAAGAAGATTGCAGCTATTTGACAAACACAGTTATTTCCTAATCAATTTCCTGAGTTTCATATCAATCCTATTTTATTTTATTTTTCTTTTACACTCCAAAAGTTCCCATGTTCTATTTCTATATAACCTTGCCGTGCATTTATTGATGATATCCCAGCAGTTGCCATGGCAACACATCCCCGTGTCACAAGACACTAGGCTCTGGAGGTCACATGCTAGTGAAGTGGCAACTGGAGACTGATAAGAAGAGGACTATCCATATCCATCTAGTTTATTAAAATGCTACAAATGGCTGTTTTATTATTATTATTATTATTGGACTTCACCTTCTCTTACTTCTGGTCTTTCCAAGCTGAAGATTAAAATGCCTGCTTAGTTCTCCTTCAGTTGCTAGCTAAGAATAGTGGAGCACATGCAATGTTTCATATTTAACATCCCTGTAGGAGAGCTTGACAAGCCAAGCCACATATCCTGAAGCAAGGTTAGACTCACAAAGGTCCCCTAGTGGCATAGTTTGTGCTAATTTACTGCAGGGTTTTCCACACAGAAGCAGAAAATAACAACTTCAGAACTGTGGCAGCCGTGTCCTTCCTCTGGCTCTCTCTCATGCGCTCTTTGCCCAAAAGGCTTTTGTTTGCTGGCATGTAGGATGCCTCATGCCTTAGCAGATGAGTAAGGGGATGAGAGACCCTTCACCTTCGCTAGCCATCATTGGTTGACGTCCTGCTCAGCTCATCAGTTGTAGAACGTTACCGTCATCTGATAGCTGTTCACTGACCTCAGTGGCCTGCACCAATGTTCTCAAGTCCATTTCACAAGTGCCTGTATCACGAAAGCTACCTTGCTGGCAATCACATTAGTGGAGGGAAGGAATCAATGGGCAGGCAAGCTTACCATACCCTTCCCCCTTCCAGCTGGTGAGGGCTAAGACATAAGGCTGGAGCTGAATAGGGTGGAGTGAACCCTACACTATTGTCTTTTCTCCTCCTAGTTTGGGTGATGGATCCAGTTTGCCTGTACTCACTCAAAATGTTCTACATGTGAATAAAGAAAAAACCTACTGTATCCTTGTTA
Organism: Mesoclemmys tuberculata; assembly: GCA_007922155.1. NCBI lineage: Eukaryota > Metazoa > Chordata > Testudines > Chelidae > Mesoclemmys > Mesoclemmys tuberculata. The sequence continues at coordinate 44,668,493 of ML675649.1, read as the reverse complement.
CCGGTTGAGTTACTGGTGAATATCACTGATTATTTATTTTGTCTTTTAGACATTGTCCGTTGCTACCTGTATGTACAAACCACCAACGTTTCTGAGACTGTCGTGTTTGTTACTGCAATACTTCATAAAAGTTGGTGGGTTTTGTTTTTTCTTATTTGATCATTGCTCAGCCTTTACAGAGAACTAGAGCCATGCTGCCTGTAAAAATGCTAAATTCCCATTGCCTGTTCCAAGCAAAATGATTTATAAAAACAAAAGAAATTGCCAAGATGGGAAAATTCTTTTGAGTCCCCTAAAAGCCTGTTTCTGCTTTCTGATACCATCCCAGCATCCCCCTATTACTAGGCACATTGGTCAATGGCATGTCTGTGCAATAACTCAAAATAAAACCATTGATAGCATGGGACAAATGTCATCAACCTACATTAATGGCGCTGTGCTATCATTCTTGCATACACGATTTTCACAGGTGGGCAGGTTTACTCCTTAAGAAGCAGATGACATGGGCTGGGCAACAGAGTAGATGATGATAGCTTTCAAAACACCTTCCTCTTACAACAGACAATCCCATTACATTTAACAGATCTTTGTCTGAGCAACAAATCCTACATCACAATCGGCTGCTGTACTGACAATCATCTATGCTGCATAAATACGATCCTTCTCACACAGCACGTGCGCTAAGAAAGCATTCACTAATACGTAGACCATCTTCCACTGTTCTTGAGGTTCTGGGTATATTTGATACAAAAGAAGTGTAAGAGTCATCTCTACAGATTTCATATTGGGCCACAATCTGTCACGGTCATCATAGAAATAGCTTCAAGTCTTTACCATTTGGATAGTGGCAAATAGTCCCGGTTAGCCTCTTTTCTTCACTGCAGGCTATTTTTCTTTTTCAGGTGGATGCTAAAACAAGGGACGACCAAATTGGTTCCAAAAAAAAAGGGGGGGAAAAAAAACACTGATCTGCATCTTCTCGGGGAATCTACAATACTCGTCATCTGGGTAACATCAAAGCGCAATGGAAATCCGCTCGACTCCCTGATGTTGTGAGATATTCAGCTAAAGGGTTCTATAATTTGGGGCACTTTTTTTATTGGCATTTGAATTCTGGGATATTTCCAGCTCCAAGCGTCCAAAAATCATGAGTCAGGTCCTCAAAAATCATGAGATGGTTTTGAAGCCAATGAGATTTTAAAAAAACAAGGCATTCTGGATACTTTTTATTTGCCTTCTGGTGTTGGAGCCTCCAGGGTTCACGTGATCCAGATCTTCTCAAATGCTCAACTCACTTTCAAATAAATAAATAAATAAATACTGAGAAGTACCTATTCCCGTGGCTCGGGCTTCCAGAAAAACATCGCCCAGCGCAAGGCGCGTGATAAAATCGCTGGAGTTGGCAGCACGTTCTCTGAACCCAACTATGGAACAGTTTCTGAGCGTCGGGAGAAAAGGCATGGTCCAGAAGTTATGATGCTAGGTTAGGATTTGGGACACCTCCAGTAAAGTCCTGCTATAGACACCTGCTAAAGACTTCCTCTGGTGCTCTTCAAAAAGCCACTTAGGTGCTGCATAGACTCACTTCTAAGCACTCTGCTGCCTAGACCAATTCTCTGCCTTGAGTTAGGTGCCCAGGATCCCCATTCAATGGGGAGACTTAGGTGCCTAAGAAGCCAGCAAGCCGTAGCTAGCCAGCAGTGAAAAGCACAGGAAAGGGGTGGGACTTAGGATCCAGACCCACATCGGATTTAGGCACTGATCTTTGCTGGAGTCTCAGCCAGAGACCCTCTCCTAGATGTATGGCTGAAGCCGGGTTACTCCTTGTGAGAGAACAAGACCCACCTTATTATACCAATAGCCCAGCAGACAGGGCATTCACCTGGGAGGTATAAGACCTAGGTTCCCGTTTCTGCTCCAAATCAGGCAGAGCAGCCATTCGAAAGTGGGTCTGCCACATCCAAGTGCAGTGCCCTGACCCTGGAGATATTGCTGGACATTACACACACACACGCACGCTCCCTATCTGCTCGCGCTGGGCCATCTGGTATGTGGTGCCAATCCAGAGGTCTGACAATGCCAACAGGCGAGAGTGGCATGGAAATGCCTAGCCTGGGAACCCTGCCACAATTGAGCAATTGATTTTGGATTATCGGCAGATAAGTCTGCTCAA
>ML675649.1:44141420-44665920 GCA_007922155.1 Mesoclemmys tuberculata | reverse complement strand
CTAGATGATCATATTGGTCCCTTCTGACCTATGAGTCTATGAGCTAAGGCACTAAGCAGTTTGAGAAGCAGTTGTGTGCCTCGTTTGGGTGCCTCCAGGGTTAAGTGGCAGCCAGCAGTGCTCCTAAGCATCTCTGTAGCTCTAGCTCTGAGACTCGCTGTGACACAGGGCCATGTCTACATCACAGAGTTAAATCAACGCAAGTTGTGTTGCTGATCCCACGTTGCTTTAATAGCATCGGTGCAGCACGTCCGCACACCGCTACTTCTGTCAGCTGAGTGTGTCCACAGGCATTGCTCTTGAATCGAAAGAGAGCTCTGCATTGTGGGTAGATATCCCACTGTGCAACACACCACTCTCTGTCAGCTTCTACTGCTGGGAGCTCTGGGAATGGATTGCCATGCACCGGGGGGGGGGGGGGGAGAGGCGGGTACGTGCTTGCCATCCCATGATGCAGTTCTTTCAATCCCATCATTCCACGGGGTTCTGACATAGTTTCGTGCTGTTTTTTGACAAGTCCTGTAAACTGTGCACCCACCATCTCTGCCTAACATCATGGATCCTGAGCTGCTGACCGTTGTGGTGAGGAGCGTTGTGAACAGAACATGGCTGGTCCTCCAGTATTTGAGGACCTGCAAGAGACGGAGTGAATCAGTGATGCCTGTTCTGCTGACTGCCATGGAAACAAGTCATTCAAAATTGTGCATGCCTCGGATGATGAGCAGTGGCTGCAGAACTTTCGAGTGCTCAAATCCACCATCCTGGAACTGTGTACGGAGCTTGCCCCAGCCCTGCGATGCACAGACACCAGAATGAGAGCTGTTCTCACTGTGGAAAAGTGAGTGGTGATGGCTGCATGGAAGCTAGCAAAGCCAGCCTGCTACCAGTCAGTCACAAATCAGTTTGGAGTTGGAAAATCAATCATGGGGGTTGCCATGATGCAAGGTGTGCAGGGCCATTAACTGTCTCCTGCCACGAAGGACTGTGACTCTCGGTAATCTGGAGGAAATAATTGATGGCTCTGAGGCAATGGGATTCCCTAAGTGAGGCGGGGCGATCGATGGAACGCATAACCTAGTTTTGGACCCCGATCATCTTGTGATAGAGCCCATCAACTGAAAGGGCTACATCTCTATGGTCTTGCAGGCACTGACATCAATGCAGAGTGGTCGGGGAAGGTGCATGACGCATGCCTCTTTTGGAACATTGGATTGTATAGCAAGCTGCATGCTGGACCTTTCTTTCCAGACTAAAGTTTCCAGTGGGGGATGTAGAAATGCCCGTAGTGATCTTTGAGAATCACACCTATGCCTTGTCGTCATCGCTCATGGGAACCTGAACATCAGCAAGGAGAGCTTCACCAACAGGCTTAGCAGGTGCCAAATGACCATTGAATATGCCTTTGGCCAATTAAAAGGGCACTGGCGCTGTGTTTTTGACCAGATAGACCTCAATGAGGAAAATATTCCCATGGTCATTGTGGCCTGCCGCACTCTCCATAAGAGTTACGAATTGAAGGGGGAAGTTTTCCCAGGGGTAGACCATGGAGGCTGATCATCTGGCTGCTTTTAAAAATGACAATGTTTATTACCACAGTGCCGGGGGTTGACCAAGAATGGGCCCTTGTTGTGCTAGGCACTCTACCATTTCACCGACAGTTTTCCCAAGAAAATTCGGTGGGAAATGTGTGCTGTTCTCGGATGACACTTAGCAGTTGCTTTGAGTGGCTTACATTAATGCGGCTGTGAACTAGACATTGCTTTGCCCTTGATAAAAATTATTTGATTTTTATGCAAGCAAGGGCAAGAATTTGGAGGACCATCACTATTCACTCCCTTGCTCCTGAGTGCTTGTGTTTTGTAAATGATGTGATAGGTACATGCATTGTCATCACTCAGCATCCTTAATTGGGGTTTGAAATCAAGACTTGTTTTTGGAGTAGCGGGTGCTCTCCTCTCAAATTAGAACAACAGAGCCAGAGCATAGAACTGGTTTTTGCATTCCACAGCTGATTAACGAGTTACTGCTTCCACTGGGATGAGTGCCTTGAATATTAAAGGTTATAACTCACTATGTGATAACATATTGCCCACTTTGATAACGCATTTTTAGTAGGTTGGTTCTAGGAACTATTATCGCTCTTAAACTAAGCCGGCTTTCATTAAACCTTGACGGGGAAGATTGATTTTCAGTTAAGGGCATGGCTTGCAAAGTAATCACATTATTGAGTAGTTCAAGGAGGAAAAATAAAAGTAGGGTGCTCCTAACTATCTCAACAGGGCACAAAAAGGTTTTCTTGATTCTAACAGTCCAGACCTCTGCGCCTTCACAGGGCTCCAATCCCTGTGTTAGAGATGGACAAAGGAACAGATGCATGGCAAATAATGATTTTCCTTTTACTCTATTAAATAGGTACTGGAGAAAAATCTGCTTCTGTACTATATCGGAGATGCAGCTACAGCTGGATGATTTAGTGTTCTTTATATTACAAAGCCGCCTACAGGTCTCAATTAAGAGCAAGTCCCTTTTGTGCAGGGTGCAGCACAGACATACAGCAGGAAAGACTCCCTGCCCCCCAAAAGTTTTCAATCCAAGCAGACAAAGAGTGAGAGTGGAAACTGAGAGACGCAGTAGGGGTGTGACTGGCCCAAGGCCACCCAGCAGATCAGTAGTGGAGGGAGGATTAGAACTCACGTCTCCTCATTACTAGCTAGTTCTCATTCACAAGGCCAAATTGTCACTCTGCTGAAGTTTTCGCATAAAACTTCAAAGACATGAAATCCCATTGATTTCAGTGGCAGCGGACGAAGCTTAATTTGGGGTTTTTTTTAACCTTATTATGTTGTATTTTCACACATTCACCATTGCAAACGCCTCTTGCTCTCTCTGTCATCGGGGAACCAGGAAGGTCAGAAGTCACTCCGCAATCTTCAGGGCTTAGAATATGGTGATCCTCCCCGTATCTGTAAAGGTGAGGGTGTGTTTTTCTGGGCTTGATTCTTTTCAGTCATTTCCATCCTTCTTCGAAAGCAAAAAGATGTCCTCCCTTCTCTACAGCTCATGAGACAGCCCTGAGCCCTGGCATAGTTTCCTGGCTTCGTCCCCTACACTCCAGAATAGAAAAACCACTCTCTTGCCAGGCCCTCATGTCACGTGACTCAGTGACAACTTGATCAGGGGGTTGGAGCTACTGGCCCAGCCCATCTCTGTCCTGTCCCACCCAATCCCAAACCTCTCCAATGGGACAGGAACCTGGGGAGGCCGTGTGAAACTGTTCTGAAGAATGGGGCATACAATCCCCTGGCTCTGACGGCCTATATTACACCCCCACCCCAAACACAGAATTAAACCTGAGACATTCCACCACGGACAGCGTCCCCTGCCCTTGTGAGACAGAGATCAGGCAGAAGCGTCTCACAGGGGAGGTGTCGTGGGAGCTTGAAGGGGACGGTAAATGGTTGGTGCCTCCTCTGGTTTTCCTGTCCTACTGCAGCTCAGCAGGGCCACCAGCATCTTGGGAGCAGGTTTACACAACGAGAGACAAGATGCTAAGAGGGGTCCACATGGCACCTGAGCGAGGAGAGCGGTCCAGGAGACAGGCCTGGTTGCGGGGAGTTGCTGCTCCCCAAGGTGTCTATGCTCTTAGCCAGCCTGCGGTCAGTCTCGCCCATTCATCCGGCTGGCAGCTCCTTCAGGGGGCTGGTACAAAAATCCCTCAGGCTACTGCTTCCCTGGGCCACTCCTCCAGGAGAGAGCCTAGGCTTCACGTCAGTGGATGGGGTTGGCTGCCACCTCCAGCAACACTCCCACCCTCTCCTTAAAACAGATGGGATTTTCAGCAGAGTCGGGCTAACGCTGAACCCTTTGGAAAGCCCCACCCAATAGCTGCACTTGCCAGTCACTTGAACGGCTCCAGAGTGAAACTTGCAGGCTGTCCATGCTGCAGAGCATCTCTCTTGGGGCAGGGTGTACCTCGGATCCTGCCAGTCTCACCAGCCTGCAGACGAACGCACAGTACAAGGGCTGTGTAGCCGACATTGTCTCCTTTAACCCACGCCCCCACCCTTTATCTGCCAACATAATCAGGCAGCACAGAGCACGCATATCGAGCCCCCGTCCGTGCAGAGCGGTGCTTGCTCACACAGCTGCTATCTTCACCTTTTCCCTACCAATTGCATGGGAGATTTTCAAAAGGGATTTTCACTAAGGGATTTCGGCGCACAAGACCCACTGAAAGTCAATTGGTCTTCTGCTCCTAAATTCTTTAGGGCTATGAAAATCTCACTAAATGAGACCCTCACTTCTCAGATGGCTAGAATTCTTTTCATTTCCAATCTAATCTTACTCATAGCCAGTTTATTCCCATTTATTCTTGTGTCAACACAGCCCCTGGCTTCAATATTTCTTCTTCCTCCCTGGTGTTTACCCCATGGATGTATCTACAAAGGACAATCATATCTCTTCTCAGTCTTTGTTTTCCAGTCTAACTAAGAAACTTCTAGAATCTAGAGCTGTTCTGCTTAGACAAATACTTATTAAGCATCAGACTGGAAATAAGCAAAATTCTCCACAAGCTTGTTCCTCTATGTGCAACAACACAGCTGGTCTTGCTTGGGTCATCAGGGGATTTGAACTCAGGACCGACACAGCTTCAAAACATGAACCTCTATTGTCTGAGGTAAAGGACAAGCTACCAGGAGGGCTGGATGGAAAATGGTTTTCCCTATCCTGCAAAAAGTTTTGAGACTTGAAGAAAAGCCCAATTCCACCTCAGGCTGAAACCAACTCCTTCTGCCATTTTTCACATAAAAGCAGAGAGAGCTTGCCCCTGCCAGTGCTGAACACCCAACAGTCAGCACCCTCAGCTGGGGTGTAGGAAATACAGGTTCAATTCCCTTCTCTATCTGTTCAAGGTGATTACGTGATCTCACTCTGATTTTGACCAGAAATTCTATTCTGAAGCTGAGGACCTTTCCTGTGAAAAGTTTTGGTTTCCATAAATTGACACTTTCTGACAAAACAAAAATAAGTCACAAGTTCCCTACCAGCTCTAATTGTGGTTACCAAAGCAGCCTCTCAAATATCCTGGGACTGACACAGCTACAACACCATTACATGAAGCAGCCTGAGAGCATTAGATGCCCTTAGATGACTTTAGAAATCCCAATGCAAATCCATTACCTCGAAACAGAAAGAGACTCATAAAACTTGATGTGGACCAGACACTAGAGGGGGACAAAGCCACATACACTCTACCAGTGAGGATTACACAAAGCAAACAATAGCACTGCTAATTAGGAACACAAGAACCTTAATAACAGAACACATACAAAGAACCACGCTAATGCAAAATGCTTCAAATTCCACTTCACAAGGTGAATACATCACTTCCCTGAACAGGTGTGAAAATCCCTCCCATTAGCACCCCATGATTCAGCTTCTCTTCCCACAACACCCAATATCTGTGCACAGAGCGGGACAATTTGATTTGCAAAATTAATTGCACTTCAAAACACTTCTGAAAACCCGTGTCCCTCTCCACCAGATTAGGCTCCGAATGATTATGTGTTGACCGTCTGGATCTGGAAGAGGTTCTGTAGATGCATAAGGACTGATATCAATATGTGGGTTCTGGACTCTCAAGTAACGAGCTGTCCTTGGAACATCAGGTAGATGGGGCAGGATTTTGGAAAGACAAAAGTGAAAAGTTTTCCTAAAATATCCGCAAGATTTAGTGTGTGCATTAATTGGTCCAGGGCATTGCTCCAGTTTGGTTTGTTATATTTAGTCCCTGTTTCCAGAGGTGATTTCTTTAACAGCTGACTGGAGCAGCTGATGGGAGATGCTCTGGGCCTTTGAGTGCAAATACCCAGCTGAAGGTTTGTTCTGGTATGACTGCCTATCTGTTTCAGGCGCTGGGCCTGCCGTAAAACAATGGATTCAACAGTTTGACTCAGCAGTTCATTAAACTTGGCGTCTCTGTGACAAGGGGTCAGCCTCCATTTTAAGTAAACCCACCACAGCTGTACAGAAATCGGCACTAACGGAACAGTTAATAAAAGGCAGGTGTCAGACCAGGCGGACAGAAGGACAATCAAGCAGCATGCAGTGCTCCTCTTCATTACAGACCTTAGTGAGATCGGGGATTGGGGGGTAGTGGCAAGTGTCACGTTAATCACTGCACATGGGTAATTTAGTGTAATCTCCCCCTTTCCTTCCTGGGTTCCTCAGCAGGCACCATTCACCTATGTGCCTGATGTTGCCCAAAGTAAAGGAGATCCTGAACTTCCCAGGGGTGATGTTAGATAGGTGGGAATCCTCTAGCCACCCCTCTTCTGCAGTCCTTTTACTGATAAAGCAAGTTAACTTTGGCGGTAACCAGGGCTGGGCTTGGCACACACTCACTGGCCAGCCTTGGGAGCCTTCCTGAATTAACCGGAGCTGATCTACAGAATGAGTTTAACTCAAAAGTATCAGCAACATACACCTAAGATACACTTAGATTCAGGGCCGCTGATGGGGGTAGGGGGGGAATTGCTTAGGGGTCGGAGGATTTTAAAAGGGCCTGGGCCATGAATAGCTTGGAAGCTAGCTCCCCGTCCCACCTCTTCTGCCTGTGGCCACGCCCACACTCCGCCCCCTCTCCGCCTCAGGCCCCGCCCCTCTCCTGCTCACACCGCATCTCTCCCTCTCTCCTCACTTCCCAGCTCTGCCCCGCCACTGCTTGCTGCACACCTCCTCCCCGCTCAGTGCCCCCCCCACCACTCGCTGCCTGGGGAAGCGGGGTGTGGAAGAGAGGACGGGGACCCAACAGGGTTGGGGAAGCAGTGGCAAGAGGGTCAAGCTGGGAGGGGACGGGCCTGCAGCAGAGCAGGGGGTGGAGTATGGGCAGGGCTGCGGGTGGAAGAGGGAGCTAGCCGTTCATGGTCATAAACCGCAGCCCTCCCTTTCTAGGGGGGCGGGAGCCATTGACCGCTCTGCCCTGGGGCCCGGAATTGCTGCTGGTGGGCCTGCTTCGATTAGCGTTAACACCCCTGTGCTTAACAACGCAGAGAACCATGATACGCGACAGAGATGAATTAATGTGAGTTCTATGGCACCTTAAAGACTAGCAAATTCATCTGGGCATAAGCTTTTGTGGGCAGAAACCCACTGCGTCAGACACGAGGAGAGGCGTTAAAACGCCACAGCCAATGGAAATCAGCAGGGGGCACTTCAATCAATCAGTTCATAAAGGCCGTTTTCAGTCAAACGACACTAAGCCCACTGGGGCCATTGGGCCTTGGGTGCTCACACCTCTGATTGTCATGGTTCTAGATAGCTGTGTGGACATGGCTAAAGATACTGAAGCTGGGGACAACACACTGTTGGTCCCATAAAACCATCCTGCCAAAGCAACCAGGGGCAGAGCAATTCTAACTTGGGATCCGGCCAAGTTCTGCAGCCCCGCTGAAGACAGGAGTTATTAGAAATCAGAGGTCAGTAACCCTACATCTTGGCTGGAGGATAAGATCCCTCCGTCTTTCCGCTACCACCCCTTTCCCTAGCAAACAAGGTGGGGTTTCTCACACTGCCTGCCGACTTCAACCCACTCCACAAAGCAACCTCCTCCCCCTCCAACCAGGATCTGAGCTCTCCACTAACACGGAGCCCACCCCACATTTTCCCTCCCTCCCCTGGAAGATTCGCACTCTCTTTCCCAAGGCATCCTGGGTGTTGTAGCCAGCTGGACTACAGCACTCAGGATCTTCCCGAGTGGAACACTCCCAGTTAAGTTCAGAGGTCTCACTAGTCGATGCTGCCCACATCAGCTTCTATTCCAGGGCTGAAAGGAGCCACATGTCTCTCAGAGAGCTCAACAGAGTCCTGCCTAGGTGCATCGAGGCCTGAAGTTTTAGGTAGACAGTTGGTGTGTGGCTTATTACTTCATTGGGATGCTTTTCCCACCCCCGCTCTTCTTTATGAGTAGAATTAAACCGTGATTGCTGATGGCAGAGAACAGATTGTTTTCATGCCCAGTGTGGCTGGCTTCCTCCGCACAGCTTGGCATACCGCAGTCAGGTTTTTCACATCTAGGGCTCCAGGCTCCAAGAGTATAATGTATTGACCGTTGAGAGTCACTGCTTTCCAGTGGGTGGACATCAATTGCGGATCACACCATCAACTCATGCCTGGGGCAAGCAGATCTTCCCCATTCATTATGGGTCAGTTAGGGAAGTCGGATTAATCCTGCCCAACATTTGGTAGCGTGGTTATAGCAGGAGCCCTGGTTTCACAGCTTGTTGTTTGATAGGGGACCCTACTCCTCCACAATGCAGATGCTTCCACAGTGCATGAAATTCAACAAGGGATCAGGTGTTTATATGGGTACTGAGACTATCCAGCAATACAAGAAAACAAGAAAAAGAAAATGAGATTTGGAAAGGCCGTAACCCCTCTGCTTCCATGGAGAAGCCAATGCTATTTGGTCAGGATTAGAAGGAATCTGCCTTTGAAGCACTTGGTGCTAGCCCCTGTCAAATACAGGATACTGAACTAGATCAACCACGCATCTGAACCAGTCTGGCAATTCCCATGTTCATAGCACTAGGTGTCATACGGACTGGATTTGGGGGGGACGACATGTGTGTTATTTGACATCAGTATGTCAAAATCATAGTGATTCATGTGAGACATGCCACGTCATGTACTGTTATAAAGGTTATAATGTGCTGAGTAAGATGATAATATTTGTGTTCATATCTATGATATACCTGCATTTCAAACTATGCTGTATAAGACACACCCCAGACAGAGAGTCTGCAGGACAATAGCCCGTTTAATGGCCCATCAGGACCTTTACAGAAGCAAAGGCCCAGGAAGGAACTAAAGGCATACCTGAAGAGTTACCAGGATTGGCCCATGTGACTATGGACTCCATATTGGTTCCTGTAAAGTTCCACAAGCAGCATGGCCAGAGGCAGAGGGTATATAAGATCAAACCACAGAAAACATTTTGTCTTTGTTCCTGTCCAGCTGCAGACACACCTACCCACCTCTGAATTAATACACTTTGCAACTGAACTGAAGGACTGAGACCCATCCAGGTACTGGATGTATACCAGAGGGACTATACAAGCCTGCAACTCCACAATTGTTCTAGAAGCCTGATGTATATGGACTTTCAAATCATTTGTATGTATCTGATTGCTTTAATCCTCTGACATTTCTCTTATTGTGTGTTTTTCCTTTTATAATAAACCTTTAGTTTTAGTTACTAAAGGATTGGCTGGCAGCGTGGTATTTTGGGTAAGATCCAAACTTATAGTGAACTGGTACTGTGGCTGGTCCTTTGGGATCAGAGGGAATCTTTTGAGTAAAGAGCATAGAGTTTAAATGACTAGTCTCTTTACTAGACCTAGTGACAGTTTGGGAGCCGGAGACTGAAATGCAGTAAAGGGGGCTGTGTGTATTTGCACAGTGGCTTCTTGATAACAAGTGTGGGGGAATCAGAAGCACTGTTTGTGGCTGGTTGGGAAGTCTGACTTCAGTGTCACCCATCAGTGCTGGGAGAATCTGCTCTCCTTTTACAGCCTGGCTGACCCTGGCATTATCAGTGGGCTACCCTGGGCATGGGTCACACTAGGGCCCAGGGTTTTAAAGGTATTTAGACACTGCTGTGTTCAGCATTGCAATGCTAAATGATTTCAGAGCCTAGATCTCATCTTCAGTGATTTCGGCACTTACGAATCTAAATCCCATCAACCGTCAATGGGAATTTTGCTCCTAAATCTCTTTTGAAAATGAGACTTAGGTTCCTAAACCAGTTAGACATTGCAGCACTGAGCACAGCAATGTTGATTACCTTTAAAAATCTGGGCCTTAATCTTGCTGCGTCTGGCATTCTTATCTGAATCACAGGGCTGATACGATTTTCCTCACTCTATTTTACCTAGTAGGTTCTAAGATCTTTGGGGTGGCTCCTATCTCTTACCATGTGATTATACAGTGTCCTAATATAATGAGCCTCCTAGTTATTATTAATTATGGAAGTTTGGAGGCCCAGCAGGCAGAGTGTTGAGTGTTCAGAAGGCAGGGAGAAAACAGGACTTTTGGACACGAGCAAAGCAGCATATTAAAGACACATTTAGGAATGAAAAAATCCTGCAGAAGAGGATTAAGAGTGAACCATGCCATCTAGAGCTAATGACAACCCAGGATTTATCACACCACAGCAGCTTAAGAAACAACATGTTTTGCAAAGCAAGCAACTCCTCCCTTTTGAGCCATGGCATTGGCAAACCATAGAAAGATCTCGTGTCTGGGAAGAGGAAGATAGCCGTAGGGTCCCAGTAGGAAGCAGCAGATTGGAGAAGGCACTCATTTCAAATGGAAAGGCAGAAGATATATTGCAACCTTGAATTCAGGATGGAAGGTAAAAGGGACCTCACTGAGTGAACAGTGTGGGAGTCTGGCGGTGGCCAGCAGGGAAGGTAATGGGCTGGTGGCCTCAAGTGACAATGGGGATCAGGGGTCCAGCCTTTGTGAATTGTAACACTATGTGCTAGTACATACAGACTGGCACTGACTGTCCTGTATTGCTGTGGAAAATGTAGGTCCCTTGGGATCTGCACTTCACACAAAGGAGCCGCTAGGATCCAGGCTTGGATTCTCAGCTGGCATAATTCAGTTGCCAGATCCCAGTTGGACCCCATTGTCTCAGAGCTGGGCATGTAAGTAATGAACCATCCAGATAGAAATGCCACTGTAACCAAATTAGTTCTCCAGGTCTCCATGGTGTGTATATATATTCCCAAGGGCACTGGGAGTGCTGTTAAACCACAGGCAGAGTGCAGGATGGTCACCTAGCTCTTCTTAGAGCTCCTTGAGGAAGAACTCGCTCTGGAGGAATTTGTTAATTTCTGCATCTTGCTATGAAGACGAAAAAGCTGCATGAGTGTCAAGGATCCATACAATATTCTCTGGTAGGACAAGCTGTTTATGCTGCTGACCCCGCCCCCAACACCGTGTGGCACTGTGTCACCCTCTAGTGGCCAGACCACAAAGGTGCTTATCAATGTGCCACTGCGAGAGGTTAAAAAATTGTGCTGAAGTTGTGCGCTCAGCTTCAGAGGTCCCTGGTTCAATCCTTCCTGCTAATCACCCGTCCTGAGGTGTCACATGGACCAAAACTTGTCACATGCGTTATGTTAATTTAACCTCTCTTCCTTGCAATGACGCTTCTGAAACAAGTGTGACACACGCATTAAAATTGTACTCTGACTTCCACCTCGTCAGGCCACATTCAGTCACAGCGTCGCTCCGTTATTAGCTCTGTTCAGCGGAGCCCATTGTGTGCAAGGGGATTCACAGAAATTTCAGGAGGACACTTCCTGCTCCCCGCAAGCTAAGGACACAAAGGGGTCAGAAGAAAGGGAATGGAAACATCAATAGGCAAATTATGTGCAAATCATATAGATATCAACTTGAGTCACTCTGGGACTTCATTGGAGCTACGGCACAGCTAAATGGTTCACATTGACTCTGCTGGAGCTGCACAAGTTGGTGGGTAAGATAGAGCAGATTTTTTCTGACAACGTCAATTACGGGTTTGCATGGTGGACTTTGTCTACACCTCATTATTACTTTTACTAACTGTGAAAGAGCAGTGTTTTTACAGGAGTCAAAATGCTGGCAGCAAAGAGGAAGGAGTATGGAGAGATAGTAGAACCACTGGCTCTGTTTCAGACCCGTTGCGAGTGGGTGACTATGCAACTCTTTTTAAAGCAGTGAATCTACTTACGCTGGTTCTGAATTTGGCGAGTCTACACAGAGGTCCTAATTGCTCTCCACCTCTGCAGATGAGGCTGGATGTGCTTCAGGGCCAAATGAAAGGATGACATGCCTGCTGACTTGGTTAAAGTCCCGGCCTCACATCATGCACGACGCTACAGCCACGTGCCCAGGAAGCGACAAACGCCTCAACAATATATGGCTCTTCCACCGTATTGGGAACACAGCCCCTCTAACAGCTGTGAAGGGGCGCACAGTGAGCTCTAGAGTTCTTACGCAACCGCAGATCACTGCCGTTGTTACTCAACTCATCACAAAGGAGACTGGACGAGAAGATCCTAATGGTCTGAAAATCCTTGAGTCCAGGAAAGTTCTTTTCACCCCCTACTGACTGCTTTTAAGTTGCAGCTCCCTGAGTTTTCCTTTGGGTCTTTGTTCTTCCTCTTCCAGGGAGGCAGTAGCCAATCAAGCAGCACTTTAGGAGCCATCCAGCCTGTACCAATACTGCTGATGTTCTGGAATGAAAATTAATGACACGTCAGTAGCTGGTTTTACAAGAGGCTCTGCCCATTTGTCTCTAGGTAGACACTCCTGCTTATTGGATGAAGAAATTTCAAAAGCCTTTAGAAACCACTGCTCCCCGTGACCCTTTTTTTATCTCATTCCACCCCATCTCTTCCTATAATAAGCACTTTTGTAGCTTTCCATTTCTCTGTCAGTTTAATCAGATCCACAGAGAATTAAGACTGAAGTATAAATGTTTAAAGTGAGATGCTGCCAATTTGGCTTTCCAAGTGAACCCTCACAGGTTTTTGGAAGCAATCTATTACAGGCTTATCCTGTACCTGTCGGATGGCATTAAATCCCAGGGGCTGCTGTTCTTTGAGTGTGTCTGCTGAAATATCCTCTCTCCACAGCCAGCGTTGAGTGAGCAGAGGTGTGTTGTGTGCACGCCTGTGGGCTTCTGTCTGTTGGGTGGGATGGATTCGAATGTAACGGAGAAATTAAAATGAACTGACAAATCTATTCCCGGCAATTCTGATTATAGTAGGACTCAGGGACAGACTCTCCTGTATGTAAAGTCCTCTTTGTGCCCCATGAAGCATCCTGACATGGGCAGTGTGGAATCCTCTTTCCCGCCAGGGAACTGTCTCTTGGCACAGCTCTGCTGGCCCTGGTCTCCCACAAGTGTATCTGAGAGCTGATTCTCTGCTGCTGTCCCTTGCATGGGGGCTGGGCGTTTCAGGCTCATACAGCATGGGTTCCCGATTAGCCCCCATCTGACTGCTGGGAGTTGAGGATCTGCCCATCGGTGTGTAGTCTGAGCAGAGCCAAAACTGGAGACATAAGGGCAGGTTTCAGGAGAGGCCGGTTTCGGTGTCACATCAGAGGGTCAGCCATATAAGCTGGGGCAAGGCTGCTGCCTCACAAATTCTAGAGCCTCATCATGCAACGCTGGCCTCTCGGCCTGCTTAGCAAACTCCACTTGCCTGGTGCATCGCTGGCTGCTAATGAAACAGGGGTACATAGAAAGGAATGGGCTAGCAAGAGACAGAGGCTAAAAAATTCTTCAAACCAATGTGTCTCATCCACAGAGCTGGTTGAATAACGAAATAAAATGAATTTTTGAAAGAAACATTTACAAATCCCCTGGGTAAATCATTCCCAATGGACCCTGCAGCCTGCTCTCTTTGCATGGCCCCCTTCTGAGGGAGGTTACCACAGGGAGTGAAATCTGAACCAAATGCCAGATCATTCCCCCAACGTCCATGTACATCTGTCACGCCCTTGCACGGAAGATGAAAGCAGCTCCCTTTGAAGCACAGGCCACCCCTTGTGGGGACGCTGCAGGAAGTTTTGGGTAGGGTCAAGATCTGTGAGGGCAGAGGGAGCTGTCAGAGGATGGGAAGGGGGCGTGGAGTGGCTAGCCCTGCCCTAGGTTGGGGCAGGACCAGAGGAACTGACATTGCCTCCCTCTAGCTCATGGAGCTTGTCTTACCCATATACCCCCATTCATGACACAGATTTCCCCTTTAAGAAGGAATGGTGCCTGGAGCAGCCATAGCCAAAGAAATCCCTGATAGCACAGCTCTTTTGAATCTGTGCAGGGGAACAGGGCTGGGGCCAGGGCCTCTTCACAGGAAGCTGCAGCCTCCAGCAGATGTTCTGGGATCTGTGTTGAATGCCGGAGAGCTTGTAGATTTGCCATAGCCCATTCCAGTGGAATAGCAGGGAATGAGCTCTGCGAGGAGGCACTCATGGATATTTCTTCCTCCTTTGCCCCTTTCTATGGGTCCTACTGCAGGAGGCAATGTCAGGCCAAGCCAGCTGCATCTGCCTTTTGGGGTTTTGCTAGGGTAAGCTGCTAAATATTATAAGGGGTGCTTAGCCCGGCCCCATTAATTAAGGTTGTCCCACAATCCGACTTTGGTTTTAGTTGCTTATCAACTTGCCAAACTTTAAGCCTTTGGGCAGAAATTTTCCACTCTGAGTGCCTGCCTCAGGTTGATTTTTTGTTGTGTACAATTTCAGCAAAACCAGCTCATCCATATTTGACAACGAGGCTGGGGAAAAAAGGCGGTTTTGCCAATGGTAACCAGTTTTTCTGACTTTTGGGTTTTTTGTTTTTTTTTTTAAGAGGCCTAGCACATTGGGGATTTGCAGCAAGGATGTGAAACTTGGCAGGGTGATAGTCCTGAGGTCAGAGAGGTGATTTTGCTGTGGTCGTGAAAATCCCCCCAGTTTGATTAAGTTATATGACTTTTGAAATCATCATTTGCACGTGCTCCATTGAGCTTGTTTGCGACTCCTTGAGTTTCAAGCATTCCATCTGCAATGGGTGTGCCTCAGTGGGTCTCCTGCATTGTCCTGAAGCAGTCAGACAGATGAAAACATCTGGATGTCATAGGGAAAGTCCACTGGGTGTCAGCCAGGAGTGCAGGAATTTAACTCTCTCACTTCTTGAAATTCACTGTTAGTTATTCTGTGCAGTTCACAACCCTAAGTATTCAAGAAGGGCTCAAATCCACACTATAGGAGGCAGGTAAGCAACACTCTTCCCCCTGTACAGAAATACAAACTGAAATACACAATCTCACTCCTAGCCGAGGTGAGAGCAGGACCCAAGTGTCTAATATGACAGTTTATAGTTTCAACCACTTAGCTGCAGTGCCCCTTGGGAGGAAACTGCCAAATCTGTGTATTGGGCTATGCTGTCTTTTAATGGAGCTGCTCTTCCATACGTAACCCACCGTCTGAGTGTGTTAAGTGGCTGGTCTGCAGAGGATACCAGCCTGTTGGTGCTGCCAATTTGCCTTATTTCAGTCAGTTGCAGTCTGTGCTATAGTGCTCAAGCTCAAACCCAGAAGACGAATGATACACTTATTTCAGTTGCACATGATAGAATTTGTCTTTATGGGTCCCCCCCCTTGTTTTCTTTTAAAAAACACCCAACAACTAGCAAATCATTACCTTCCTCTCTCCCGATAAGAAAAGAACTTTGCTAAGTTAGAAAATGCCGGAATGAAGACTGCTTGTGCAACCTTATCTCGACCCCCTTGTGTGCATACATTCTGATACAGTCTTTAATTACATGATCACATACTATTCCCCTCTCCCCCAACATTCCTACCCTCAGCAAATAGGTTCTAAAGCCATAAGCAGCGAAGAATGGCTGCCGCGATATTCCCATATAAAATTGCTGAACAGCCACAATCAAGCTCAGTGGTTTGTAAAGTGCTTTCTGATTAGAACTGGCTGGAAATTTTTCATCAAAATGGCCGTGACGAAAAAAAAATGCTGTTTTCATTGAAATCAATGTGTTTAGAAACAGGTGTCAATTCTGATTAAATTTCATTTAGAGGCAAATGAAACAGAAGCCTTTTGAAAATGTGAAAATATGTCCCATTTTGACATTTTTTGCAATGATTTTTCCTTTCAGAATGACTTTTCTAAACCAGAATTCAGTGGTCAGTATAACATTTTAAAAAAACGTTTTAAAAGGTCAAGATCAGAATGCTAAGTTTTGATTTTATCTAAAAATAATGTTTTGATCCACCAAAATGCATTTTTTTAATCCAGAATTTTATTCTGCAAGACATTTCAAAACTTCTCGTTTTTGTTCTGTTTCAGAATAGAAAGAAAATTAAAAATTGCAGAATTTCCCATGAAACAGAAAATCCTGTTCCTGCTCTACTTCTGATACCAATGAATATGCAAGATGTTAAGTCCTATATAGGTGTGTATAGCATATATTAATATATTACAATTAACTCCTGTGTGTTTTTTATATTATGATACTAATTAGTTCACCCCTCCTCTCCTTAAAAGTCTACATCATACCCAGAAAATTTACATCACAGGGCCAATGTCTCACCTAGAAGAAATGCACTGATTTCACTAGGTTTAATCTGGCAATTTTGTTTTTTTCTTTGCCTGTTAACAATGCTCCCTGTGCAAGCAGCTCACTCCATTTCAGTCCTTTTTTCAGTCCTCTTTTGTCCCCGTCACTAATGAAGTTGATGGAAAGTGAGGAGTAATTGCATTTGTAGGTGACAGGGTTGGAAGTGCACTAACTGGGAAAAATACACTTGGCAAAGGTTGCCTGTTTGGAGGTGAGTATGTACAGTCAGCCAGCTGTGAAAGGCCTGGCAAAATGAGCCTGTCAAACCAGCTTTGCTTTGTTCAGGGCAGGTGCACAAAACACATCAGAAAAAATATAGGGCAAAGTGTGCTTCCCAGGTAAGCACTGGACTAGGAGACCTGGCTCCTATTCTCATGTTGCCCATGACCCTCTGCGTCACCTTAAACAACCAGTTGACCTCTCTATGCCTCCAGTTTCTACATGTATAAAATGGGGTATAATCAGGTTTACCTTCCTGTCCAGAACCCTTGGGGATCTATGGATGAACAGCATTATATAAAGAGCTAAGTACTATTAACTAGCTGCATCTTTGTGAAACCATCACAAAGACATAGGTAAGCGGCTCACCAAAAGAATCACACAGATGGTCAGTGTGGAGCTGGAAACACGATACCGGTGCCCTGACACCCAATCCAGTGCCCTAGCCATTAGCTCATTCTTCATGCAAGCATTTTTACAACACTTACGTATTGTCATCCCTTTGGCCTGAGCAGTGAGTCGATTTTAGGGGCCTTGAAGGGCTGTTTTGTTAGGAGTTCAAAATCAATTATATGAGTCAGGTCTATGCTTTGGTGTCAACTTATTTACAAATAACGTACACAGAGTCCTGTTTCTCTGAACACAGTAGAAATAAACAACAGCAGGCAAGTTTCCTTGTTCAAAAATCCCCAAGTACGGCATTTCAGCAAGCTCTGTGCCCAAGAAGTTCTGTTTCTCTGCTTCCTCTGCAGGTTACACTAACAACAAGAACTAGCTAGATCTCCAAATTTCCAGTTCACAGGAAATTTCAGCATTTGGTCTGATTCAGAACAATCTTTCCCATGATCCAGAGAATTTAACAGAAACCTGCCTCTGATTCAACTAAACTTTGTCTATGCTTTCTGCCTCTTAACACAGATGCAAAACTAATCTCCTAGCTCCTGTGTTTCCAAGCAGGAAAACCCTTCAACTCACATGGCTTCCCTCTGACCTGGCACGTGCTTTGCACAGTCTATCCACTCTTCGTAGCTCTCTCAACTACATCAGAAGGCTTCATTGCTCCTTCCATTGAGTCTGAAAGACAGCTTGTTCCCCATCGACTTTACAATATCTATGACTGTCTTTAGATCAAAGACACACCTGACGGAGCCATCAGCTCCTTTCAACATAAGAGCATTAAATACACTAAGGACAAACTTTTCCAACCAAAGTCACGCTCCTAAATCTATATTCAGGCTCTGAAATGGAAGGGCCTTTATTTTCTGATGTTCTGAGAGCCCACAGCTCTCACAGATGTCCGTGAGAGGAACACTAAAAATAAGGCCCCTTTTATTTAGAAACCTACATGCAGATTTAGGATCATAACTTCAGGCATTCAGGCTGTAAAAAATTGGCCCAGTTTGCAGTTCACTGTGCATGAAAAATAACATCACTTTTGCTATATTACAGAGAGAGGGACAAGCTCTGCTCTCAGATGTAGTTGTGCAACATTATTAATTTGCATAGGGCTTCACGAGTGTGTAAGAGCCTGGAGTTTAGGCCACACATTACAGTACAGCACATGTTCTTTTCACATAATTACATTACTGAAAGGAGACCAGTACCCGTTACTGAGATATTCACTGTAGAAGGTGTTTCATAGCAAGAGCTGTGCAAATAACGGGGAGACATATTCACACTGTTTCAATGAATTAAAAATCAAAATTTGATTCAGGAGGTTTGTACCTTGTTTGCATTCACTTTTCATGACCATTTTAGGAGTAACATTTTGCTTATATGAATGTTGGTGCAAAACAAATTTGGCAGAAACTGACCTCGGGTCCAGGACACCTCCAAAGGGCCATATTGGGGGCTAAGGTCTGACCCATTTTTTCCTTTGTGGGTTACAAATAATGTCCACCAAACTGAACTTCAGCAGTTGTATTGGGATGCACAGAATGTTTCCTCAGGATGGTATGTGACTCTGCACTGAGAGCTCTTGGGACAGGTAAGAAGAACAGATGACACTATGCTAAATTGAGTCACCAGGATTGTTGTTGCCTGATTTCCAAAAACCTCCAGGCAAAAACACACAACTAATTGCACATTTGATTTGTGCATGCAGATATCACAAACGCACCCCAAATTGGGCAGCTGCACTCCCACACAATCGGTTTGGTGCATAAATAGCCATTTGCAAATGCTCAGTTTTCACAAAGAGCTGAGGTGACCAAAAACATAAATTATACAGAAATATTTGAAAATCAGGCTCCTGACACACACAAGCCTTGAGCATTGTACAGAAAGTGTGGTTTGAAAGGATTGTACCACTGATTTGGTGGGCAAATCATTCACTATTTTTACCATACTTTTCTCTCAGACCATTTCCCCATTCACCAGGATATGTTCTGCTGATTGATTCCCTGGTAATATGGAGGACTGCGTTATCTGAAATGCTTTTCCTCTGCTAATTTTCCTATATGCACAGATTGTGTGAAGTTGTGGCATTGCAAAGAAGCAGTGTGATAGAAAAGGCCCCTTTATTTCTGCTGGTAACACCTTGTATTCCCTACCCCAAAATGTTTGTTATTTATCCTCATCGTATCATATGTTAGGTTACAGAAAGGGCAGGGACCTTGTAACAATGCAGAGGCTGAGCCATTGTATCGCATTTGTCTGTTAAGTACCATGCACTTTTCTGGTACTGTCGCAATAATAAATATAACAATTCAGTGTAGAAGTGGACTGCAGAGAGGAGTCATCTCCAATTGTGCTAAGTAGCTTTCACTTTGGGAATTTCTCTGTGCCCAGCAGTTACACAGAAGCAGGTTCTTGCGGTGCAATTTCCTCTGAGGGCCTAGATAGCCTGTGCTTTCTAGTAAAATGAAGACTTTGGTTGTAATTAATGAGTATATAAACACAGGGCCAAATTCTGCTCTCGGTTACACAAGTGCAAATTTGAAATAACTCTACCGGCTTTAATTCATACAAAGGCACTGGAATTTAAACTCCTAGAGTTTAGAAAAGGGCAGTACGCCTCTGCTCAAAAGCATTCTGATAGAGTAGTGAAAGCCATTTTCCATCCCTTGCAATCTGGCTGAAATCAGCTGAGATTTGCTAGGACATGAAGGAGATGTACAGAATGTGAGAGAAAATTAATCTAATTAGTGTGGCAGGCAGGACAAAATGCAGTGGTACAATGGTTTTTTCTCCTTCAGTAAGAGGTATAAATACAATAAAATACATGAAACAGCTCCTCCTTGGTCCTGTTTTGCTGCCACCCACCCCATGTGAGCATCCATTAATGATATTCCAGCACAAAGCCATCCCTAGGAAAAGCCAGTCATTTTATCATGAAGCTTGACTGCTAGACCTGGCCTTTGAACAATGAGGAATATTTAATTAATTGAGGTCTTTTAAATTTAAAAAGTGTAACTTTCAACCTTTCTGCCTTCCACCTGCTTTTCTGAGCCCCGTGAGGAAGAGGTACTAATTAAAACCACCTTGCAAAGATTAACAGTGTTTCAAAAACAGCCATAGGGAGAACTCTAAAACCTATGGTGGAAAAAAGGGGGTGGGAACTGAGAAGCCCCATTCATTAGCAGCTGTGCAGAGCTGACTGCTTCTACCTGCCCGTTTAACAAATGCATCAGGAAAAAGCAATGCCCAGGATGTGGAAGAAAAAGGCCACTCGCCAGTTACGTCTTATTGGAAGAAGGTTTGCTGTCTGTGGCACAATAAAATGCTTATGAGGCACTGAAAATGGGCCATTCCAGCTAACGAGACAGGTTGACATTCTTTGAGGACACGGGAAGCTCTGGGGATGCCCCACCCAACTGGATCCAAAGGTTGTTATGTGCCGAATTGATTCTTTGCAATGCCAATTACTAGCCTCAGAAGCCAGGCTCTCTGTCAATCAACTCAGAAGCCTTCTCTTTCCCCACTGTCAGTGCTGCAGACGAAAGGATTTGGCTAGAAAGGATCTAGCAATATGGGGTGCTTCCGTTTTTGGGAGCCCAATTTGAGGAATCAGAAAGAGCCAGGTTTTTCAGAGACAGGGAAGCTCAGAATTTCTGAGTATCAAGACAAGTCCCTCTAAGGTGTCTCCAGTTGGGCAGCAAACAGTCATAAACCACTTTTGCAAATTGAGGACTTTATCTCAATGCCTTGCAATGAGAATCATGAATACTGGGTTCTTAGCTGACATAAATCAGACTATCTTCATTGCAGTCAAAGAACTAACTCTGATTTACACTGACTCAGAACCTGGCCTCTGGCATTTCAGACTACACAGAAGATGACCCTTTATCGCTCCCTCCCGTCCAGTCCTCTCTCCTCAGCAGCTCTTCCCAGCCATTACATTCAGGGAGGACCAGCTGTCTGTATGTAGAGTCTTTCTTTGCAAATATGCCCGAGCCTAAAAGTGAGACATAGAGTAAGGTTTGTGGGTCAGCATTTGATAGCATTTCACAGTAACAAATTTGCACTCAGCCCATGACAGAGTCAGGCAGAACCATTGTCCAAGGGACAGAACCATTGTATCAACAGTCCCAGTTTTCATTCTCTATTTATAGTCATCCATTTGTAACCTTCCTGCCCAGTGCTGTCAGCAGCAAAAAGGGGCACATTCCATTTTCTGTGTGTTCCTTCTGAAAACTTAAACACCACCAGCTTCAGCATCCACCCAGAAACCTGGGAAATTGTGTACATAAGCACTCTTGATAGGCAATACTTCCCCACTTGCAAGCACTAAAACCAGGGTTTAAAACAGAGAACCTGATTAGGACAGAAATATCAGGGGTAATAGAATAACCTTGGGAAAGACAGCACTTAATAAATTAACATTAGGCCCAACTCCCACCCTATCTTAGAAACAGTCCCCTCCTTGAGCTTCCCCTTACAGCTGTGAGTAGCTGATACATTCAAACCATTTCCCACAACCCAGCTCCCCACTCACATTTTGTTGTCCAGGGATGAAAAGTTCCAAAGATTCAGGCCCATCAGTGCTCTCTGGGTGATTTCAGCTTTGAAGGTTAGGTAGGAGGGGCCTACCTCTACAGTCTTCAGACAGGATCCTGATCTCTGCAGCTTCAACCCAAGCTACCTAAGCACCCTTATCTGAATTAGTACCACCTCCACACTGTCTGTGACCATAGAGCAATTTCAAGTCTACATCATTCACTCTCATGGAGCTAATTCACCTCCACTCTTCAGAGACCACTAGCATGTAATCTCCCTAACAAAGGACTCCCAGAAAATAATAGACTTCCCTTTTCTACTTCCCCCTTTTTTCCTTCAATCCTACCCCTGGCTCCTTTACCCAACTGTACCTGACAGTGGTCTTACTCAGGGTGACCTCTTGTCCTAGGTTCATTTTCTGTAGATCTCTTGTCCTTTTGTTTCCCAATAAGGCCAATAGCATTTTATGACTCCCAGAAGCAAAACTTAACTGTATTTTAACCACAATGCCCCAAACTGTCAGAGAACTGAAATGCAAATAAGGTCTGGCCCATCAGTCATTTCCCTTTGCTCACCTATAGCTGGTGATAGACAGCTCCCTTCCCTAGGAGCCCCTGTCCATCTGTAGGTCTCAAGTAGTGCCGGGCTATGCTTCACTCTATTCACCAACAGTTCAATTGTCAATAGTGAGCTCAGGATTTTGGGACAAATGGCTAACACAGCCATTCAGTACAACCCCACCACCCCGAACTGCATTAGCTCCCAATCTGTAGTGATGCAAGTCCTAGGGTATATTCCATGGATCCTCCCTTCTTCACCCTAACCATTTCCCTGTCATTGCATGGGCCTTGGGCACCCAGGTCCCTCCCATTCTCTGCCTGTGACACATACTAGTCTAGTCTCCTGTGGGCTGGAATACTTTGTTCTCATTTCCATTGGTGGGGTTAGTGTGCTGGGGCTGAGGAGGGGCTGGTGGCCTGTGATGTACAGAAGCTCGGACAAGATGAGCTGGTAATCCTTTCAAGTCTTAAACTCCATGACTTTCAGCACACATTGCTCTTGAGTTCTGCTCATGGCTACTGGTGGGTGGTTATGATGGGTGATGCTAAGTGAAAGTGAGCAGTAACACTAGAGATTGTACATGCTGGATTCAGGTGGTGTTGATGGCCTGTGATATACAGGAAATCAAACTCAACGATGTAGTGGTCCCATCACGCTTTGAGCACCATGAAACCATCCTACTGATCTTAATGGGCTTTGGAGCAGGGCCTTAACAAAAAGCACACATGGGTCTAAGCATCACAAACAGATGCACGGCAAGAAAATATCTCCTAATGATGTTGAGTAGCATAATAATCCATACCCCTTTGAGAATTTAAAACAAATCCTCTCTTTCTTTTCCTGTTAAGACAGATTTGCAGAGGGGCATCTTCTAATCACAGCATGGGCCGAGTGATTTCAGTGCATGGCGCTGCTCCTAACACATGTTACCTGCCGTGTCCTATAACGGAAGCAATGCATAGCAAGAGATAAGGGTTTTCACTTTCATCTCGTCTTAGGTGCTTTAAAAGAAAATGAAAACACAACACAGCAAACAAATGGAAAACATTTGTTCTTTTCAGCAGCTGGAAGCCAGGCAGATAAGTGAGAGCTGGCTACATCCCAATTTAAAGTTTTCCCCAGATGAGAGGCAGCTGGGATTGAACACCGTTTTCCAGCCTAACCTCAGCAAAAACAGTGAGGTAGAACAATCCATTCGAAAGTGATGAATAGCCTCCCATTCCCCTGGGGAATTCAGTTGTGTCTCACGCTGCCATGGGGAATGGAAGAAGCAGTAGTTACATCCCAGCAAATCTCCGGTGATTTATTTGTTATTTATTGAGGTTTAATTGTTTCATTAACAAATAGATGCCTGTAAGTTGAAAGTGCCTCTGCCAAGCACACTGTAGTAAAGCTCACAAACTTGAAATTTGTTGCAGTCTGCTGGGAATCGGTTTCTGAATTCCAGGGGCTATAAAAAACCCCACTTCATCAACAGACAATCTTCACCAAGCCCAATATTTATAATCTGCAGCATGTGGCGATAGACCACAGTAGTAGCCTGGAATTTCCTAGGGCCTTTAGCACCAGCCTACCTCTAGTGTCACTGAAGAGAATGGGATAGACCTCAATTGGAACATATAGGCCAATCCTGAGTCCTTTAGAAAACCACACCCCTAAGTCTGGATCTGGGTTTTGGACACCGGCTGAGAACATGGGGGCTCAGGTCTGGGAGCTGTGGGGTTGGTTTGGCCCATCCCCATTATAGAAATGGATCTGGCCTGTGGTTCAAACTATTCTTTCAAACATCCCTACAGGGTTCAAGGTTGTTCAGATCCAGTATTTTGATTCAGGGCTATCTCTGCATTAATGTAGGCCCTACAAAGGTTATTCTTTGGTGCTGCAGAGCTAACTTATAAAGGGAGAATAAAACTCAGTACTCCTATTTCTGGAACAAGTATAGTCACTTTTTAGGAAAAACCAAATACCCTTCCTTCCCCCCACCCCACCATTTCCCATCCGCTCTTCCTTGCCAAGCAGCTAACACCCCTAGTCTCCAGAAAAGATCGTCCTTCAGGGAGAGCCATAGAGGTTTGTATGGTGTAGCGCCAGGGATCCATTTTCCCAAGGTGTGTGGCTCCTGCCACTTGTTCACGACCCCAGGACATGAGTCCACCCGGCTTGCAGCTCTACTGTCAACTACTGAGTCCGCTTTGTTACAGGAGATGCTTCCAGGGGCAGAGAGGGTATAGTCCAGAAGACCCGATGCCGGGAAAATAACTCCCATTGACTTCTCTAGGAGTTGTGCTGGTACCAGCGTATACGAGCACATGGGGCAAAGCAGGATGCAACTCAATTGGAACTAAGACAGAGCCGTCCTCTTGGGCACTTCCGCATCACGCAGCCCAAGGGCCCATTGGCCAGCAGGGAAGTGAGAAAATAAACTCCGGGCCTTGACTGGTGAAGGAGCAGAGATGCTGGCTGGAGCTGGCACTGCTCGTCCCATACTTATGTATAGGTTAGTCATATATTATGGCATTTGCTACCCTCCTCTGTCGCTTCCTTCTTGTCTACTACATGCCACAACAAGCACAACTGCTTTTCCCCAGCCACGTCATGCCTGCGAAGACAGTCGTTTATCTTCATGTTCCCCCCTGCCCCACAACCATGTTTTCTTCCACCTCCTGGCTGCCCTTGCTCTCGCTACCCCTCTGCTGCCTTCCGCTCTCCACTGGAGCCTTCGCTATAAGAACATGCTTCGGTCTCTCAATCCATTGCCCCTGCCGTCAACTTCCAACCCCCGCCTCATCTCGCTTTGCTTATGAATGTGATGCCCAGCCACCTGCACATGGGCATGTTCATCACATGAGGCTGTTGCAGGGGCTTCCCCATCTGTGAGTGGGGAGCTCGGTCCAGCCCCATAGGGCAGGGGCCTGCGCTGCAATGCGAGCTCGCAGGCCAACCCCCTTTGCATTAGGCCAGGAATCAGTGTGTCCCCCATTCCCCAAGCATACTTTCACTTGCCACCTATGGTGAGTATTTCACAACGATTGCATGAGCTTTGCCCCGGCAAGTCCCCGTAGCAGCACCCAGAGGCCACACTCAAGATATTCTGGCTTTTCTGCTTCCATGAAACCGTGCTTGTCAAGGTTGCATGTGACTGTCTCCATACCAGGACTCGCGCTTACCCTCTTCGACCTTGGCTCTTCCTCGCACATGTGCTGCCGACTGCAGTGAAATTCCTCCCCCACCTCACCGCTAAAAGCAGAAGGGCAAGAAAACAACGGAGGGCCTTGCACCCAGGCAAACCAAGCCCTGTATAAAAACTTGCTCTATGGCAACCAGAGCGCGGCCACGCGCTCTATGTCCTGGCTACCCGGCAGGACCCTGTGGGCCTCACTGTCCTACAGGAGCTGTGCCACGTTTCCGGGGCTGATGCTGACCCCCCAGCCCTGGAACAGTGCAAGGACAGTGAGCCTGTCTCCGGAAGGATGGTACGGCCTGTTCTGGGGGCCAGCATGCCCTATATCAGCATCTATTTCCCTCTTCTTGATCTCTGTAGCTATACATGCTCCCCCAGCAGTACACCATAGGGGCCATGCAATTCTCTCTGACTCTTTCATGAGTGGGGGGTTAGCTGCTTTTTCCCTCTACCATCTTGCTGGTGCCCCACATGGTGAGGGACAAGCTGACCCCATAATGTTCAGTGCTCTCCTCTCAGGGTCTGCGCTCCGCTTACTTTCCCGCAGCCCTGTGCTGCTCTTGGTCGGTGGCAGCTTATCATAACCACCCCTTTTCTCCTTGCTCAACCAGCTGAAGGTCACACAACAGTGCGGGCCGTGGCCTACAGGCAGAGAGGCCGGATCAAAGGGAGAGTGATTACCACTCACTGGGAAAGTGAAAAACATGGTCATTTAGCCAATACAGGAGGGGAAAGGAGGGAGGATTTAAAGTGCAAAAACAGGGGAGGGGAAAAAAAATTCCCTCATTCCTTTTATTCTCTAAGCTCTGCGGCGGCTTGACAAGACGGGGCTCCAAAAACTGCTGAGGCTATCAAGACATCCGGCTTGGCCTCATCTCCTAGGCCTCATCTCATGCATATTACATGACCGCTGATTAGACAGGAAAGCTTCAGCTCCTCCTCCCCCCGCACCTTCTCCTCTCTTTTTGAACCAGGGAACGACATGTCTTGGTGTCAGGGCAGCTTCCGTGGAGCCGGGTGATGGAAGGGACGCCCATGGAATCCTAGAGACCAAACGCTGCGGCATCAGCAAATGCGGAAAAAGGAAGCGGGTGGATCAGCTGCACTGAAGTTAATAGAACTATACTGCTTTACACCGGCTGAGGATACAGCCCTGCCCTGGTTCTTCAACTCAGCCAGTCTTTGTATTTTTCCTCTGTCGATGATTCATTATATGCAGGATAAAATGATAACTGCCACCCTGTAGCAACCTAAGTCATTCCCCTCAGGCAAGAAAGCTGCCCCATGTGAAACTGAATACAAATATCTCCTTGAAAGGGTTCGTGAAGGGTGAGTGGTAAGAGCAAAGGACTGGGAGCCAGTGTAGCACTGAGTTCTAATCTCAGCTGAGCCTTTGTTACGTCAGGGAGGTCTCCCTCTATCTCGGCCAACCCCCGGAGAAACAGGCGCTGATGTTTCCTGCCTTCTGTCCCATTTTCTGAGCCAAGCTTTTCTCCAGAACCAGATTCTAAAGCAGGAGAATGAAATGGCGCAGAGGCAGAAAGATGAATACGGCTGCACGGTATATCGGGGAGACGGGTTCATGTTGCAAAGTTAGCAAACGTCCTCGGGGGTTGACTGGTTACACGGTTCCAAGAGGGTAGGGGAGTTGAGCGGTAAGACGTCATAGGGTCTGAGCATGGACAATTCCCAGTTTGCGGGAGCACAGAGCGTTGGCTTGCTTACTTTTTTATCGCTTCACTGGAAGAAGCGAAAAGATGCACAACCTGACTGTGGGAGGCGTAACAGGAGCAGAGCTGGGCACGTTCTGCAATGAAAGCTTATGTCAACAGTTGTAGGAATAAGCTGCTCAGGGGTTTTGTGGATGTCTACGTGAGCAATTGGTTGTTTTTTTGGGAGGGGGGGCAAACACAAGAATATTCATGGAGAGCGACAGCCTCATGAATGTGTAGGAGGGTTTGTGCTTAATTTCAAGCACATGCTTAGAGCCCACCGGCTTCAACGGGATTGCAGCACATGCTTAAAGTTTACAGGTTGTTACATGCTGTGCCAGATAGGGGCCCATAACCATCCCCTGTGATCTCCCCTGGAGGATTAGCTGTATTGTCAACCTCAGGAGATCAAAAATCACAAGTCAGATCTCTCAAACTCATGAGATTTTTTAGAAAAAGGCTACACTGGTTTTTTAGTCTGTCTTTCGATTGTTGAACTCCCCCTACCCATCCCCAGTTTGGGGATGACAATTAGTGCTGCCCACTCTCCCATAAGGGGAGCTTTTCATCCCCTTCTGTCCCTTCCCAGGTGGGTGCTGCACGAGGCGGGGCAGAGGCACCGCCCTGTCACCATTGCTCACAGGAGAGGAGGAGGAACGGAGCTGAGGCAGGCTCTTTTCTCCTTCCTCCCCTGCTGGGAGAATGGCAAGCAAAGGGCTGAACTTCCCTAGAAGGCTGGTGCCCATTGAGTCCTCACAAGATGGGCTGCAGCTCTCTGAAATCCCACCATGGTGAAAGAGTCATAAGGGTTGGCAATGCATGATTAGGGCACGGAGAAGTGTTACTCAGCTCCCAGGAATGAAGAGTGAGACTTTCACCCGCTCCCCAGGTCTTTTTACCTCAAGTAAGGGGACAAACTGGTGTAAAGGGACCCTAAAATCCCCGGTTAAGGTTGAAGGATGATTGCCCTGGTGCACACAGTGTGGGATCTCCCCAGGCTGTGAATGTCATGCTGTGTGTCTTAGACGCTCAGCACAGAATCTCACCTGAGGTCTCCATCTCTTCATGATGCTTCTGATCCAAGTGGGACCAATTGCTCTTTTCTCTGGCTGAATAGTGACACACAGTGTCCTCTGCTCTGTGGCTTTGCACTCTTCACTCGTTCTCACTTGTGCATTTTACTCTCTCCAGAACCCATAGGGATGAGCATATGCTTCAAAACAGAAACAAACAAACAATCAGAGTGACCTTGCATTACAGACGGAGAAACTCTCTACCCAGGATCAGTGCAATGTCAGCTTTTTACAGTTTTGAGCAGGGAATTTTTAAGCACCAGAGGAAGTGGAGGAGAGAATGAAAGATCAATGGCAGGCTTGATTGGCTCCTTGGTTGGCATAGTGACGGTGTGCTGAATCGGGGGTACCCAGGTCAAGAAGCAGGGATGTCATTCCAGGCAAAGTCATGCTGCATTTCCAAATGAGAGCAGTGGGGACACAAACACGTGGAGAAGGAGTCTTTTCACTCCAAGAGCTCTTTAATATTCTCCATGGATGTTTAAGAAGAAGGTCATTGTCTAACATGTCAGGGAGAAATCTTTTCTTCCCCTCTCTTTTGCCAGCAGTTCAGCAAGCTGTAGATAAAGTTAATATCATGCAGGAGCTGCCGGAGGGGGGAAGGCTATAGTAAGCCATTACCATTGACTTTGCCAATGTGATAATATTGTCCTTCATCAGCAAAAGGATTAGGAACAGGAAAGACTGCTGGGTGCGGCAGATTAATGCTTTTACTTTCCAAGGTCAAAGGCAGAGTCTCGGGGCTGCAGTTGATGTCTTGTGGGTTCCTACTCCTGATGAAGCCTCTTGAAGAAATTTAGGGGGACATGTACTCTTCGATTTCAATCTAGCCTTCGGATGTTCCCATCTATACAAGTTGCAAGAGTCGTGGGTTCTCTCTCCTAGCTCCCCCTGACTTTTTATGTGGAGCTACACTGTGGTGTAGCAAAGGGAATACAAGTATAGCTGGATGGGAAATGGTGGCGTTTTTGTGTTGTTTTTTTCCTGAGACTTTTAAAAAAAAATTGTCTTTATCAAAATGTCCAGTATTATTATTTTTAATGTCTAACAAGCATGCAAGCAAGCAAACAAACAATTTTGAAGTTTTGGTAAATTTAAAAAAAAATCAATTTTGGTGAAAAGATTTGGTTTTGGAAAACAAAAAATGTTGACCAAAAATTGAAAGTTTTGGCTTTCAGTTTCTGATTTTTTGTGGAAAACCAGGAGAATTCTAGATAAGAGAATTTTGTCCAAAGAAAAAAAATTGGTTAAAAGGCCTTTTTTCATTGAAAAATGTGAAAACATTTTAAGGTGAAAACATTTCCACTAGCTTTAAATATGATGCATGCATATAGCTAAATGAATTGTTCCAACTAAACTACATTATTTACAATTATTTAACTAGATCAATGATTCTGGGATGGGAAAATCACAGATGCAGATAACAAACTAACATCTATCTTTTACCCTCTAAAAATATATTACAGGTAGAGCTGGAGGGACTTTTATTTTCCAGTGAACAGTAAATTTGCCAAAAAATTACATTTTTCTGTGCACAAATATGGCAAATAGTTTTGCTGCAAAAAAAGAAATTCAGCGGTCAAAATGTTTCATTTTGAAACCTTTTCTTTTAACTTTTCATTTCAAAATGGCATTTTTGTTCAGAAATGTAGCTTTAAAAAAAGTGAAACACACCTGAAAATTACCTGAAACAAAACAAAAACAAGAAAAATTTTGAACAAAAACATTTAGTTTGTCTTGAAACTGTTTTTTTAAATTTCAGCGAGAAAAAAATTAAAGAAAAAAATCAGGCTTGGTTCAAACCAAGCGTTTTTTTCTTTCTTTTTTTAAAAAAAAATGATTATTTGGTTCAACTCCAGTTCAACTTCAGCTAATGGGAAACAGTTAATGAGAAACAGACAAATAAATGCTTAAAAATGAAATCCTTCTATATTTGAATCCAGAATTGTTCAGAATTTGGTTATTATTTTCCATGATTCTTGTCTAGAGCTGCCTGAAAAATTTAATGTTTGTTGTTGTTGAAAGTTTTCATGAAATAAGTGCCCTTTTTAATTTTGAAAACGTGTGACCATCATTAGATTTATTAAAATTCACCCATGATCAATCAGGACGTCTGTGGGCGATAACGCCACGAAGAGCAGGTGCGTGTTTTTGCCAGTAGACCATCTGTCTTTCACAGCCCTGCAAACTAATAGCGTTCCTAGATGGGTGAGCACTTTTGCCACAGATATGCTTGGTTGTCTGAAAATGCATTCATCTACAGAGAAATACACGCATGACTCCCCATACTTGCAGGACCAGGCGTTCCTCCCCAAACATTTGTGAAGATAAAAGCCATTTACACAAACACTCGTGGAGAAGTGAACAGAAAGGTCACTTTCACGGTTGGATTGAATGTCGAATCAGACTTGGCAAACATGTTTGAGTATACATATTTGTTCACTCTTCACCCAAGTGTAATTAAGCCACAGCAGTGACATCTCAGCACACCCAGAATTTTCATCTTTTTGCGTCTTGAGTTTAGATGCAGAGTGTTACTTTTATAGAATTTCTTGAATGCTACTGACTTATATACAACAACAACTATAACTTCAATTTATATAGCACTATTCATCCAGAAGTTCCTACAGCACTTTACAGATTTTTTATATACAGGCATCACTTCCTCCATTATATAGATTACACTTATCTTTCATAACGCTAATGGCTGAGATAAAGGAAAGGCACAGTTTGCTCACAAACGGTATTTTTCAATAATGACACTTAGCATGAAACAAAGGCCATTTTTCCTGAAATAATCTTTCATAGATTTCCAGTCTTGTTTGCTGACAAACAAGGAGGCCAACACATTTATTGTTGCTCTGACAGCAGAAGTGACAATATTGCTTTGCTACTGCCCGTCAAAAGCTCTTCTAAGCAAGAATTTGGTAACATTTTGAAATGTCGGCCAGTCTCTTTTTGTCTCCACCACTCACCTCGCCGCAAAGGAGTGTGGGTACTTTACAGGGCTGGGAGAGGGATCAGTATTGATTATCACCTGGTCAACGTTCACTACAGTGAAATTGAAAAATAAACACGTTTCCAAAGTGAAATTTCTCCACGTTTTTGATTGATCTGCCACTCTCCTTAAAAGAAAACCACTAGGAATAAAAACAAATGATTTGGAACATCAGGGTACTTGGACCTGCCAGCTTTTCCACAATCTATAAATCGATTGGACCTGGTGAATCATGAGTTAGTTGACCTGAAAATCGTATCATTTGGATTACCACCTTCCCATTTCATTGTTCCCATTTCAGGGCCCTAAATCAATGGAGTTATGCTGGACACCATAAAACTGGAATAAACGAGTGGGGACCCAAGCAACCAGGCCCTCAAGAACAATATAAGCAGTGAAAACAGAGGGTCAGATTCACCACTACGCGCCATCTGCTTTGCACTACTCCAACACCATGAAGCTGTCATAAATGAAGCTTATCTTCATGACTGTTCTACATTTCTGGAGTGGTGTAAAGCAGCCAGAGTGTACTGGTGAATCTAGCCCATAATTTAATAATCAGATGGCACACTTCAAAATCGGGTCATTTTCATTATTGTCTTGCTTTTCCGCTGCACTTCAATTCCAGCATCACTTTAGCAGTCAATATTCTGCCAAAGTCCAAGAGTTAGAAGACATGACTGCAAGCTTTAATTGGCACCCAGCCCTGGTTTAGGTCCTGCGAGGCCACTAAAATCAGATGAGAACTGAAATGGGATAAGATAAAGGTCTATAAAATCATGAATGGCATAGGGGGAAAAGATATTATTTACCCTTTCACACAACACAAAAACCAGGGATCACCCAATAAAATTAATAGGCAGCAGGTTGAAAACAAACAAGAGGAAGTATTTTATTACACACAATGCACAGTTAACCTGTGGAACTCATTACCAGGGGATGTTGTGCAGGCCAAAAGAACAAGTGGGTTCAAAAAAGAACTGGATAAGTTCATGGAGGATCGGTCCTTCAGTGGCTATTAGCCAAGACAGTCAAGGATGCAACCCGTGCTCAGGGCAACCCTAAACCTCTGACTGCCAGAAACCAAGAGGGGAAAATGGGGTAGGTCATTCAAGTGAAGTCTGTTCTATACATATCCCCTGACACTCTGATATGGGCCACTGCTGAAACAAGATACTGGCATAGATAGACCATGGGCTGATCCAATATGCCATTCTTACGTCCCAATGCAGACTCGGCATAAGCTTCCATTCCAGTCTCTGGGCTCAGTCCTGCCTCCTCACATCCAGATTTCAAACAACCCGCAGAGATTATTTTTAAAAATAAACTAAAAGGAGATTTCAGTTCTTGCGCAGGAGGAGCAGTGCTTTGGTGACCGCAACTTCATAGCATGACTCTTAGGAAAGTGTCCATTATAAATTCATCCTTCCTCTAATAAATATGGGGACTGGATTGATTTGTCCTGCAGCAAAACCCACTGGATGGAGTTACTAACTCAGCTGGGGTGGATTGGCCCCCTCTGCGGCGTGAACCACACTGAGAGGTTTATGGGTTTGCAACTGTCTCCACTACAAAGGAAGGGCTCCTTTACCTCAAGCAGGTGCAGTTCGTGCTTTTTAGATGCAGAGGTTCCAGGTTCAATCCTTGCCTCTGGTGGCATCACACAGGAAAGGAAAACGAGTGCACCCTTGTGGGGTTTGTTCCATAGGAGACCAGCATTTACCTCCCCTGGAATAAGACGTCCCAAGAAGCCTGGATCCTGTGGGTAACCAGGGATGTTCCCTGAGAGACCCTGTGTCTTTACGCCAGCTGGGTTTGCTCTCCCCTGTATACGTACTCTCTGGCACACTGTCTTCAATGCAGCTATGCTAGCAGGACATCTATGCCAGCAGGACATCTCTTGGTTGCAGCTGACCCAGCAACCTGCACACACGGTAAAAGGGGATTCCCACTATGGCAGGGGCTCTCTGGAAAAGGGGAAAACTCTTGGCTATGTTAGTTCTTCCAAGGGGGGAGAAGGACACAAACAACATGTGCCACACTGCCCGCACCCTGAGCATAGCTCCCCACTTCCCTCCACGTGTCCCATCTACAGATCAAGACCCTTGAATGTGTGAGATCTGTACATAGTTCCTGGGGGCCTCCTCTGGCTTCATCAGAAACACCCAGTGCTGATATCGCACTTTGCATCCACTGATCTCAAAGCACTGAACAAAAAAGGCCAGGATTGTTCTCCCCATTTTACAGCTGAATCCCAGAGGTAAGAACAAAACCCTTGTCTCCCCTCTTCTACATCAATGCCCAGCTACTGGACCACGCCTGCCTCTAACACCAAGGGCTGGTCACCACTGGGAATTTACAGCAGCACAGCTGTGTCTCTGGAGTGTGTAAAAATCCACACCCCTGAAAGAAGTAGTTACGCCAACCTAACCCTTGGCGCAGACTCTCCCTCCCGTTGCGATAGTGACTACGCCGAAGCACTGCAGCTGTGTCATGGTAGTGTTTTACGTGTAGACATACCTTACCATTCTGCAGTTAACACTGCTGTGACAGTGCTTCTAGTTTCTCCTTCATTCAGTACTATCCCAGTGCTATGGTGTGGGTGAATGACCCATTCCACGCACGTCACCAGTGACCAGAGACTTTTGGCTACTTCTGACAGCAACTGCATTCAGGCTAGCAATTAAGACGTGACTCTATGTCACACAAAACTCCCTGAGCTAAGACTTAAGGTGTCTTCTTTTTATTTTTAAATTGAGCATACAAAAACATATTGCATTTGCAAGTTATTTTCGAGACAGGAACACACCTGGGTATATTGCAAAATTGGCTCTTTATTTATTTGAATTCTCTGTGCCGCACTGTGATTTCTATATTCATGGGACCAAGAGAATCAGTATTTCAAAACACACAGTAGAAAAAAAAATATAATTGAAGGGAGGCAGCCAAGATTAATTTGTGTTATCAGGTGAGGTTACCAAAGCAGTAAATCATTGTCTCAGCTTAAGCACTTATCCATATTTCCATACTAAGACGGAACTTGGACAGATTATATCAGCTCTGTTTAACTGAAGGGTGTCCACGTGTCTCAGCAGCGTAGCACCTGTAGCAAGGGTGAAAGGACAGTAGAATGATCTATGGAGGGAAACAAGCGATCCATGAGGTTTCGAGACCCTTTCGTAGGATTTAAAGAGCAGAAGAAACTGACCAGGGAGTCAGCACTTTGATAGCTGTTTTCCCCTCCTCTCTTTCACAGACCTCTAACCCGCCAAACAAAAGTGTTGGCAAAGCTGGATGGAAGCAATGCTACTGGGCTTCCCATGGTCCCCCATTTGGCGTGGTGGTAGCCAGGGAACCCCTCTTCTCCCAGAGACATACAGCTCCTTGGAAGCTTTGGGTATGGTAGCCAGGTGCACCTCTCTCCAACTGCCCATCAAGGCCAAGGGGGCAGCAGACCTCCCACCTGCCCTAGTACTTACTCCTGTTTTGGTGGGGTCTCTGATTGAGCAGAAGCTTCTTGCAAAACATGATCCCCTGGTGGAGTGACACTGGCAGGCCCACAGAGCGTCCTCTTGTGATGGCTGGGACAGCTGGTGGAGCCATGTCTCAAATTCACAGCAGATTCAGGCAGGGGTCACTGCATCAGTTACACTTGGCTTATGTCTTCGAGCTTTTCGTGAGAACCATTAGGGCTAGAAACGTCTCTGTTTGTTTGTTTACTAAAAATTAAAGCAGAGATTCTGGTGTGGCCACATGACTCCAGTTGGCAGGGGCCGGTAGTACAAGCCTACCAAGAAAATGCCCTACTCTGACCCTGGATATGGTCCTTGACGCAAGGAACTCAGGGGCGCAGAACAGAGTCCTCACCGTTGACAGCTTTATTCCTTTGTGCTCTTGCATTTCCACAGGCTGTCCATAGCGAAGCATTTCTACTGTAGCAATATACTACAGGACATGCTAGAGCAGTGCTTCCCAACCTTTTCATTTCGAGTGCCAGAAATGTCATTTTCACAACCCTGAAGGGCCGCCCATCTCCGCCACCAGTCCCCATCCCCACCACTGCACCCACAAGGATGAAATTCAGGGAGGAGGAGCTCCCATCCCCTTGGCTGCAGCAGGGAAACCATGCGCTCTACCTGGGTCCCCAGGCAGCAGCTCCTTTCTGCAGCCAGGGAGATGGGAGATC
This sequence comes from Mesoclemmys tuberculata, assembly GCA_007922155.1. Lineage (NCBI taxonomy): Eukaryota > Metazoa > Chordata > Testudines > Chelidae > Mesoclemmys > Mesoclemmys tuberculata. The sequence goes on along the minus strand of ML675649.1, from coordinate 44,630,878 downwards.
AATGCTTTCCTCCCTCTGCCTTTAGTAGGGCCCCAATACCTTAGGACCCAGGCAGAGGGCTTTGCTCTCTGTTGCAGCTGGGGGAGGTGGAGTGCTGATCTCCTGTTGCCTTGGCTGCAGCAAGAAGCGTGCATCAGCAATGAGCTCCGCCTGGATATTTAGGCAGCGGCTCCCTTCTGCAGCCAACAGAAGGGGAGTCGTGGCCTACTCTGACATACCCCGTGAGCCCCTTTTGGGCCCCAGGCTGGGAACTACTGTGCTAGAGAGAGTGCTCCACATCATTACAGGTAAGAAACAAAAAACTTAGATGAGATGCAGGCGTTTCTCCCCTCAGCCCCACCCCCTCAGAAAATATCCTCAGGCCGCATTCAGTGTCCTTCATTTGAGAAGATTTAAATGCATTTCTAAAGAAAGCAATCTGAAATACAACCAGCCATGTGTGGTATTACTTGCTACTTAAAATACTAAATAATCCTGCGCTAAAATAACTTGTCAATCATAGGTGTTACTTTGCTCAAGTTTGCCACTGTTTGCTTCCCTCCGGGCCTGACTCATCCAGCCTTGCAAGGCACACTTCAGTCCTCCCCCTTCCTGGGTGTCAGAGCCCAAAAGAAATGCGGGGAAAAGAATACAACTCAAAACAGAGTCATGTGACAAACACCGAGCAGACCCCTCTTCTCTTCAGGGCCTGTCTTCATTAACCAGTACTCCAGCTAGTCTCCCAGGGTTTGGCCATACCTTCCATCTGGAGACTGATCCCCCCAGCAAGCTAGCTCGGTCTCTAGGCTACGGCCCAGCTAGCCTCACAACAGAAAGTCCTAGCTTAGCCTCTGCATTACTTCCTGGCCAGCCTTGAATTGGACTGTCTCCGCCTTTTAACTCCCCTCTCCGCAACGGATATCTGCTGCAGGTATAGCAGGGCAGGACCAACTGGGTCCTCAGACTTTCATTACCTTTCTCCTTGCCAGGACGGAGCCCGTTTCCCCATCAGAGTCAAAAACAGGGCTGGTCAAAAATTTCCTGACAAAACTGGGGCCAGGGGGAAGGTTTGACAGCCAGTTGTGTTCACAACTATGAGAGTTTTCCTGGCATTTTCCTGGAAACCAGATGCTTTCTGTGGAGAATTCAAACTTTTTATTAAAAAAACCACCAAAAACGCAAAAACCAACCCCCACCCCCAAAAACCTGGAAATTGAGACGTTTGCAGCTAAAACCAAAACATTTTTACTACGCTTTTTCGGCGTTTATGTTTTTGGTTTTCAAATAGAAATGTAATCCTTCTGTCAGTTGCCATTGGTAGCAGCAAGAGCCAGGTTCAATATCTGGGGCTCTCTTAGCCTTACAAAACAGAACGGTCTGGAGCCCTCACCCCAGAAATCTGGCAAAACTAACCATTACCTCTTAGGGGTGCCTCATAGGTTTTGTCTACACAGACAAGTGGAGCAAAGCAAGCTGGGGTGTGAATCTACCCCACATTAGCCTGCTTTGCTCTAACTCTCCATCTTAATGATCTGCATTAACCATTTGTCAGAGTGCTCTGACTTCTTTGAAACCGGACCACTTCAAAGGACATTCACCAACTGTTCGTGTAGGGTAGCAGGGTGCACACCGACAGCTACAAGGCAGCAAGCTACTGCAAGGTAGATTCACACCCCTGCTTACAGCAGTCTAATTGCTCGTGACGACAAGTCGTAAGAGGAAACATTTCCTCCCTCACAAGCATTGAGTCTGTGGGTGACAAAAGACCACTTTTGTTAAGAAGCGACAGAAACACAAAAGTCGTTGAGGAAAACGTTGCAACATGGACTCAAAAATATGCAGCAGTAATTAAAACATCTGTCCCACAATATCATGGGCTGTAGTCCTTTGCCTCAGTTTCCTACCTTGCAGTGTGAATGCCCTTTAACACACCATTCCCCTTTCCTTTCCCCACCTCTAACTCACGGTTTGTCGTCTGAGGTTAGTGAAGTCCCACAGACCCAGGGTGCGTTCAGGTATGTTCACGTCCTACCCCGGGCATGTAGGGGATGGACAGCCGAGACGACTGAGTAAATGCCTCCACTCATTGCTGCCATCTCTGCCTTCAACTGCAATATGAGGTTCCTCCATCTAGCCCAGACCTTCCTGATTTCACTGGGAACTGGAGACCCACACTGCAGCTGCATCCTCTGTCTTGTCTTTCACCTCAATGCTTTCCCCCCACTTCTAAGGCTCAGCTTATCAGCATTTTCCACTCAAGTGATCCCTAAACAGGAAAAAAGGACTCTCAGGTGAATCTAGTCAGTTCTGTATTTGAAAACCAGAACAGGACAGTCACAGCTTTCAGGACCCTTTACACAATTCTACACCGCCCCGTAGAAACACCCATTCCTTGTCTTCTTCTCTTCAGTTGACATTAGCATCACTACCCTCACGTAGGTACAGCTTAGGATAAGCCCCTCAATTAGGGCATATTAAGTTCAGTTCTGTTGCCCTTGAGTCACATGAAAAGGACATCAACATTTCATTACACCTGCATCCAAGGCTAAAGTTAATTTTAACCCAAAAGAGCCAAAATTGATCACTTTAGCAAATCAGGTCTGCCTGCTGATCTCCTAGGCAAAGAGGTGTGTCTATGCAAATATGCTCTGCTCCTGAGGTCTTTTCCAAGTTCATCAATAGAGGGCAGGAGAGAGCTCATTTAGTCCTTGGCTTACATAAAGGTTCAAATTTTATATGAATTTTTTTTTATAAAAATAACTTTCTGTTTTCATCTAATATTTGTGGGGGGTGGAATTCTGACTTGCGTATGAACTCAAATATTTTTCATCAGTTGCGTCGCATGCATATATACTACACGGTACAATATATACAAAAAAAAAAAAATAGTGAAAGAACCAGCACTAGCATTCTTAAAGAGTCCCAGAAGTTTATTCCCACCTGCATACATAGGAGCTATGGACTCTTACGCCCCTGAGCTGAGGCAGCCTCTGATCCACTCATTGAATAGTACGTTAGCAAAAGAAATTGCCCCCCTTGTTCCCTTTGTGACCATCTTTGTTTCTGGATTCGCAGCTAGCAGCAGAGACCCCTTGTGGCTTTCCTGGTCTGTGGCTCTCCAGATATCTGCAGGCACCCTTGCCTAATGTGGACCTTGTAGAAACCATCCATACTTTTATCACCACCATCACATTAGATTGCTGCAATGCACTGGGATTAGGGTTACCGCTGAAATCCACCCAGAAGAACTAGCGGGGGTAGAATGCACCTGCGCACCTAGAGGAGGAGAGATGCATAAAGTGTATAAAGCTTAGAGCGCTGGGTGGCACTGTGACTCTGAAACGTCCATGGGATTCATACCGGGAGCTGATTACACCCCCCATATACTCCCACCCTTCGCTGCTACACTGGCACGTGTGGGTTTTGGCCCCCTGTCCAGCAAATAGGGTAAGGTGGGGCCCAGGCTCCATTCACCCCCTTGCATCACTCCACCACCCGCTCCAGAGAGGGAGGAAGCAAAGTGGGTGCTCTGCTTACTTCTGGTGGGGCTTTTCAAGCCACAGCTCAGTTTGAGACTCAGCCAGTCACGCGAGGGAGGCGTTATCACGGGCCTGGTCTCATTAACAACAGTGAGACTATGTGTGAGTAACTACACACTCATGGGAGCCAGAGATTTACAGCCTGGCCCAAGGCTCATAACTGCGGGAGGGAAAACATCAGACGAGTGTTTGGGTGTTGGCTGGCCCCACCCAGTCTCTGTCTGAAATAAAGTTGACCGGAGTGGAGATATATAACCCCTCTTTTATTTTAAGGCAGGCAGTAGACGCTCAGACCAGAGACGACTTGGCTAAACGCTTCACACCAGAACAAACACGGCCTAATGGCTTTATTTATTTCAGAGGGGCTGGATGGAGTCCAGACACCCCGTCCGTCTACCTGCTCCTCCTCATGCTGAATCTAATCCATCCATAACCCATTTCCTTTCCTTTTGACTCTTTTAGAATTTATTCACCTATTTCCTGCTTGAGCCGAAAAAGCAAAAGAGAAAGTTGCTGATTGATTTCACTCTTGGAAAGTCCCTGTCATCTTGTTTGATGACTTCATTGCAAAACTGAAATAGGCAAGGCAAAAGCAATGTTTTCAGAACAATTTGGAACCAGGGGAGGAGAGTGGGGGAAGGAAGAGGAGGAGGAGAGCCATGGGAAGTTGATGGCCTTTATTCTTCAATTCCCATGTTGTGGCTGCTTGCTGCAGGCTACAGCCAGAAAACAAAATTGTTATGATTCTTATTAGTTTTTATTTGATAAAGCCTGAACTACACTCTGTAGGGGTTTCCAACTGGAGCTGCAAATCATCAGCATGCCAGCCTGCCTGGGCACCACATCTTTACACTAATGTACTGCCTGTCTGCAGGAAAGAAAACTTCCATCCTTTTGCTAATCACAAGCCAGGAGCCTGGTTCGTCCGGAGGGTTTGCACGGGCATATGGTGGACCTCATGGCTGTGTTACCAGTTCTAATCTGCCCCACTTCAGAATCAGTCTTACGCGTGGTTCACTGACTTCTGCACACCATGGGGCAATTAACATTGCCAAAAGTCACATATCAGTCTCCAAGATACCAGGAGGTTGGCTTAAAAAGCATGCAATTTTAAAAGAAATAACAACTTTGGTGCTTTGGTTTGCCTGCTAGTCTCTGGGCCTTTTCAATACACTTTGATCATGTTTTCAAGCATTTCTCCGCACTCATGAGGGCTAGAAACATTTTTCTGAGTCAAAGGATGCCCGGAAAGCCAACGAACATTAAAGATTTAAGACAAAATTGCAAGTTGAGACGACATTATGTGTTCCATACAAACACATTTGCACAGGCAAACCAACGTATTCACTCGCAAAGGCCCCCAGCATGGCCAACTGCAAATATTTGAAAATTTTGAATCAAGCCCTAAAGTAATCATTAAATTGGCTTAAAAATAATGATGAAAAGAAAAGAAAAGTTGAGTTCTTTTGCTTTGCCTTTTGCTTTTTGAGTCAGTAGGTTTCATGCTTTCCAGCTACTCTTTACCACCATGACACAGGTGTAGCTAGAAATGTATTTTTCTCTTGATACATGAAAGCCAAGAATCTTATATAATCACATGGCTCCAGGAACTGGGGATTTAAGACAAACATCAAATAGTGCGAGACTTCTAATAACATGGCAATACTGATACCTTGTATTGATGCCAGCGGTGGTCAACAAGCCAGCTTATGTGACTGGCTTTGTGGGGTGAGAAGCCAATGAGATGGGGAGAGTGTTTTAAATCATTGGTTTCCTTAAACAAAATAAAGCCATACACCACCAATGGGTGCAGCAGTGAAATGGGGGAGGGGAGGGAATCGGAGTAGGGAGATGATCTTGCCACTGTGCACAGCAAGGGTGAAACCGATATTGGAATCCTGTGAACTGTTTTGGTGTCTCCCTTTTTAAAGGGACTGTGAAAAATTGGAGAGGGTGCAGAAGGGAACCATAAAAATGATGAGAGGGCTGGAAAAAATGCAGTACAGTGAGAGAAGAAAGAGCTCAGCTTATCAGAAAGCATATGGAGAGGGGTCTTGATTACAGTAAGTGCCTTCACAGGGAGAAAATACTGAAGGGATCTCATGGGAAAGGCAGAACAAGAACCAACGGCTGGAAACTGAAGCCAGACAAATTCCAATGAGAAGAAAGGCATGGTGAGGTGATTCCCCATGGGAACACACTCCTAAAGGTGGCTTCTCTTGAAGTCTTCAGAGACTGGAGACCTTTCTGGAAAACATTTTTACTCCAACACCCATTACTGAGCTCATTAGAGGAGTAACCTGGTGAAGACCTCTGGCCTGAACTACACAGGAGGTAAGGCGAGATGATCTAATGGTTCTTTCTTGTCTTGAGATCTGTGACACAAAGTGCTCTTGTGTGGCCAAGGGATATTGCTCAGCTTTCAACAGGAATTAAAATATCCGATTTGGATGAATCCATTGGAAGTGCAAACGTTTTTAATTGGGAACATACAGGTGAACTTTGCATGGGAAATTTTCCATCCCGCTGCCCTCTGAATTACAGCGTGGCTTGTCAGCAGATGGCCCCCTTGTCTTTGGCTTGATGAAAGCCCCAGCACCCTACAATTCATGAGGCGGAAGACATCCCTTCATTTGAAGGTAAAGTTATTAGTGTCAATGCCTATGTCTGGGATCCGGGTCCCACCTCCACTCAGTGTAAACCATACGTTTGCGCTAATAGATTCAGCACTGTGAATGTGACAAGGCTGCTTACAATTTACTTGTCATACCCAGACATGGAGAAATGCATCATTAACCAAGTGTAAAACACCAAAGTCAGACCCTGGTCTTTCAAGGCGTTACAATACACTTTCCTTATCTACTGCTCTTGAAGGGGCCCAGGAGTCACGGCTCTCTGTAGAAGTAGTTTGGCTTATTACAGATCTATCTGTCAAAAAAAATCATCACCACCCTTTAGATCCCCCCCGATTTCACTTCTGCTCAGATATACTGTGACCACAAAAATCAGACTTCAGTGTGCATTGTAACCGGGATATTTTATTGATGCTGATACGTCAATTTCAAAACCATTCCTGCATTGTTAATCTCAGAGCTTTGCTCTTCCAGGTCAGGTTTTCTAGTCCTTGCTATTAGTGAATGATATTAAGTCACTCTTTTTTTAATTAAATATATTTATGACCTCCTAAACATTAGAAGAAATCTCCCATCAAATTGTTCGCCTGCCTCAAGTTATTAAGAGGAAACTGACAATTTGCCATCTCCAAGGAGGGGTCTTTGGGAGTGATGATATATATTGAAGACAGATGAGGAAAAGACAATGGAAGCAAGAGGTTAGGGAACTGCTACCATTATAAAACCAAGGTCTGATTTTTCAGAAGGTGTCCTTTTGTGTGTGCCCCCCTTTGCACACAGATGCACTAGCCACCTGTGTGCATACATATTATTTCCTGAAAAATGCCACAGACTGGTGTTTGCACCTGCAAAGTTGCTCTTAAATGGTGTCTTTACTGTGAAACTGAACTTGAAGCAGAGGTATATCTACAAATGCTAGCGGACAATGACAGGCACGCTCTAACCAAATATATCATGTATGACGGGATGCTTCATTTTATGGAGATCTTTGGCTAAGGCCAACCTTTAAAAAAAATCCCATTCATAATACCAAAAACCAGATGAGTAGTTATTTATTTGGATAATATTTGGGTCCAGTGGATTGGAACACCATGGTCCCCTAAAAAGCCTTATTTATTCACTGCCATTGGACTGTGAATTTGACTGAGAGAAATGGAGCTGACTGTGTCGAATTTGAGATTTTGGCAGAGGAGCTGAAACCATTATAGCTAATGCAGACGCAATTCAAAATGTGAGAGATCACTGTAAGGTGAAGCAATCGTTTTCCATTTTAGGCAACATGATCTTTTACCGAGGATTTGTGTCACGGAATGGAGAGAGAAGAGCACCTTGGAGGCCACAATTAAAGAAAGATGTAAAATGGGACCAGACTTTAGCTTGTGAAGGGACAGGGCATGATTTAAAAACATGTTTCTCTTCGCCCTTTGCCTTGGCCTGTTTGATCCCGACATATCAATATTCAAAAGTGCCTATGTTTCTTCGGAGCACAGTCTCAATAACTGGTGCTTTTGACCATTCCCCCCCGTCTGTAACAGATCTGCCAACTTCACAGCCCCTTTGCACTGGTGGAAATGGGTTATAATACAAAGGGGACTTGATCCCATTCTGCCTTAGGGCCACATTTTGCCACCCATCCTCCCACTGCTTTTAATAAGGCCATTTGTGACATTGGACATTACTCATGATGAGTGAAAGTGGCAGGATGTGACTCTGAGTAAGTTTCCCCTGCAGTATATTTGACATTACCAACGAAATAAACAAACAAGACTAAAATCAAGCTTAAAAGAGCACATTTATCTTTGGACAAAGGGAAATAGCTTTCCCATCCTGAAGATTTTACAAATGAGCTTGCATGTAAAATTATATACAGGGCTGGAGTTTCGATCACCTGCTTTCAGACCAGTGACATGTGGGGAAAAATAAAATAACTCATTGCTCCGTTTCTGCTTTATTTTAGAAAAGCAAATTCAGAACATTACCTAGATCCCTTTATTGTGTGAAGCAGATACTTTAGTGAGCTATTGTAAAATGGTAATATGTCTTATGTGTTGCTGGTAATACGCTCGCCCTTCCCGTTTTCAACAAAATGGATATTTCTGTGCATTGGAACGAGGGGATATTTGGAATCTGGAATATTATTTTAATGACGCTTTATTCATTTGCAGTCCTGTAAATCAAAGTTGCTCTCCTGAAAGCACGGTTAAATATCAATCAATTTGTACACATGGCTCCAAATTCTGAGGTCTGACAATCAAAGAGGAACGCATATCCCTCATGGAAAGACTATTATTAAAATGTTATCCGCAGTCAAATCCATTTTTTATCAAAAAGGTACAAAACTCCTGGCAGACTGATAGTAAAGTAAGTGCAAACTGATGGTAGTCTGACAGTAAAGTCCAGACAGGGGAGGAATCCTTCTCTCCTAAACAATGGAAAATGTGCTTCTAATTAATAAAGTCCTTGCTTGGAGCTCTGTTACGCCTTTACGGCTAGACCAAGGTTATAAGTGGCCTTCAGGGGGCAGCATATGTCTCTGGGTTCCCAAGTGTGCACATTGCTACAGCCCTTCGGAGCTCGCAGCTTTTACTTTATTTATTGATTTTATTTTACTCCTTATTACTGAACAAAATACTTCTATTGCATCCACACAGATTACTTCTGTCTGCCTCCCCACACGGCATTTTACTGTTGTTCAGAGGATTGTTGTGTGCAGAATTGCAGGGGAAAGGTGAGTTGAGAAGTGGGATTCAAAGGAGGACAGAAGATTGTATAGCATGCAGGATCAGACAGGACTTCCAGACAAAGAGGCCAACGTGGGTAGAGCTGGTCAAAATGATCCTAACAATGTTTTTTCCATCAGGCAATGCCATTGTGTCAAAATCAAAGCTTTCCCCCTGCACATGTTGATTTCAATAAAATTTTGTCTGGAAAGTTAAAAATAAAAGGAACAAACCATTTAGATGAAATCACACTGGATCCTTATTGGAATAGAACATGTTGACTTTCTGTTTCAAAACATCGTCTACTATTATAACGTTTTTAAAGGAGTGGAAATTGGAATAAAGCACTTCAGTGCGATTGACACAGAACGTTCGACAGAGCCAAAGGTTTTCGGTTTTGTTTTTTTCAAAAATTGTCTCTCGCCTTTTGCAATTTTTGCTGTTCCTTCCACGTACGAGCCAAGAGGCCCCGAAGGAAGGCAGACTTGGCGGAGTTCAGGGGTGGCACAGACGCATAACAGGTGCCCATTAAGGAGTTTGATACTGACATGGAAGGGGAAGCAGAGCCAGTGAAGGGTGTTATAAAGATGGGGAGGGGGAGGCGGGAGTTGTGCTAATGAGAGCAGCACTCAAGGAAGATGAGTTTGATGGCAGTATTGTTCATAGATTATAGATGCTTTTGCCCATTAATTTCATTTTCTAGCCCCTGCCGCGCTCCCTCCCCCCCAGTTGAAGAGCCTACTGTATTATCTTAGCTCTCATAGCCTGTTATGAGAGGCTATAAAACTGTCTGTTTTATACCTTTTGCTTTATTGCTTCTCAAATGCTCCTCTGTACCCCTGGGTTGGCGGAATGACTACACTGTCTCTTCGCATTCCCCCTGTAACTTTGCATTGTAGGATTGTTGCAGCCATTCCATTCAGCCTCCTATTCCGCTGAAAGCGTATTTGCTGTATATGTGAGAGGAACAACCCCCCTCCCCGTATTTCTTGTGTATACCTGTATTAATGTCTCACCTCTGTATTGGACAGATACCAAACTACGTACGTAAAGCTTAGATTTCTTTTGTCTAAGCTGTCTCCTCAACACACCTGTTTAAAGGATGAACGGCAGATACAGTATGCAATGTCTTAATAATACCACATCTTTCCATCAAAAGAATGGTTTTACTGAACACCGGGGCTAGACAGCCTCACAACACTGCTGCAGCATCAGGAAGAGCTGATGTTACAGTGCTACCAGCCTTCCATGTACACACTCAATTTTGCCTTTGGAATTATGAGTCACAACAGCTGGAGGGCAGAACTCATTAAGTAGGAAGTAAAGGACGTTATGAAAGCCCCCATCTCCTCTTCGCAGTGCGTCATTTATCACACTGGAATTATAAACCACTCTAGTTAATACTTCGGGTGAGGTTATGAGGAAAGAAAACAAAGGGAAGCCCTCAGCTCTGGTAAGAGCATTTTGTGAGGTGGTTGTAGAGTGTTTCTGCCTCTTGCCAGTTGTTTTGTCGAGTTCTAGTAAAACATCAAAGTCCATTATCACTGAGGCTCGGACCCCCCCACCTCCTCAGTTCACAGCAGAGTGTAAAATTAATGTGGTTTATTTCAGAGCAGGCCATAGCCGGCTATCTTCACCGACTTCCCATCTGTGAGGAAACAAATTTCCTCCTTAAGTGCTTTCCACTTGACCTGCTCTTTTCTCCACTGAGAAAATTGAGGTCAGCTGGCCTGTGTTGTGCAGAGGCAGCCATTTTCAGAAGGACCTGGGCAGCAATCGCAAATGCTACCGCAGGGCTGGGCCCAGGGCTCCTGCCTTGCCTCGTGCAGCAGTTTATCAATGCGCAATGCTTCTGCCCATGGCTATGCCTTGGTCCCAGGAGACCTGGGGGATTAAGGGAGGAGGCAGCTATATTCCCACTTGGTCCAATTATTTTTCAAGCCTCTTATACACGATTTGAGAGGTTACGTCTGACAAGCACGATAAATAAAGCCAAGCCAGAGAGCTGTGGGAAGGGATGGAGCAACTCTGCTAGGAAGCGCTTGAGAAAGTCTGGGCCAGAGCTATTAACTCCAACCCTTCCTTGTGTGTGCAAATGAAAGACACGGGGTTATAACCAGTCCGACAGCCAAGGAGGCAAGCGCGCTGCAAACTGTTTCACGAGTTGCTCTCACTGCTTGTGCATTTTTGCTTGTGCTGTTTTACTCAAACAGTAAAATCACCAAGTATACATGCAACCTCTACAGGACGCTCCTCCTCTGATTGTTTTTGAACACAGAGGCTTTGATTCCTTTCCTCCGCCCTTGCAATAGGACTGAAGGGGAAGAAGAAAAAATGACTGGAAAGTATCTGTGTACGCCCTGTGTTCTGGAACAGCCAGCACGATCACCCAGCCACTGCTTTAAATTAGATCCAGCTCAGACTACTCTGTATTTTGCCAGGCCCCCTATGGGCCATGGGAAACAGAGAATAGCTGCATTGCAACGCACTTGGCCCCACTGCTAGCAGTGCTGGTGTAGGGCGCTGATGCCAGCTGTATGCCAACTGAGGCAGCCTCCTTTGCATGAGGCTAAAAAGTGGCCCCAAAAGACTCAGGGGATGTCTAGACTGCAATCAATGAGCCACAGCAGCATGGGCTGTACAGCCCTGCTTGGGAGCCTGGGTATGGACGGGAGCCGCTAGCCTGGGCTGCTGCGACTTCACTATAGTTGCTAGACTGAGCGCGGTCAAAAGTCACTCGCTGTACAAACGTACCACGACAACCAGCCCGAAGAGTTGGCAATCTAACTAGACAATACGAACAAGAGTTGGAAAGGGAAAGAGAGGGGAAACAACTTGCTCACCACCATGACAGGTCAGCAGCGGAGGTAGAACTAGGACCCAGCGTGCCTAAATCCTGACTCCCTGTCTGCTGCTCTGTCCGCTAGACCTCACAAGACTCTCCAGCGTTGGTAGTGCCTAGACATGCACATTTGGAGATCTCTCTTTAACGTAGCTGCAACGGTGCTGGGGAAGGCTAAAGTTACAGCTCACTAGGGGAAACATATTACAAACCCTATAACTAAAAGCTGATACGTTCTGCTGAGTATGTTGTAATCTTCATTTTTTCCTCCCCACATTGCAGAGCTTCCATTAATCCAAATAAACAGTCTGACTTTTGATGTACCAGAGGGATGTATTTTTCCCCTAGTGCTGTGTTTGGTTATTGACTCACAAAGAAAACGTATTGCCTAGCTAGTGTTTGGAGTAAGACTGAGTTAATAATTTACAGCACACCATTTCCTTGACAAATTTAGCCTCTACCTCTGCTCATAGAATGGGCATGAGCCAACCGCAATATCCTCCAGTTTATCTCTTATTTAGAATTGCTCAGCAAATTGGCCTGCAATTTCATTGCGTTTATTTGTGACGTGTGGGTTGATTTTGAGCAAATCATTACTATCAATGCTTGATACTCAAAGTTGGTTACAAATACGGAAAATGGCTGTATTATCTTTCTAATACGATTCCAGGGGTGCTACTCCGACGCTTAAAATGCCTGAAGAGTCAGCGTGAAGCAACGGAAACAGCTACAAGCAAGCCTGAGAACTTTTTGTTTGGAATATTATCATGTGTCTATGCCATGCCAAGAGTTCTAACCATTGTAATAGCAGAGGTAACTCCACCAATCATCACGCTTAGTCTTCCTCTAATTTGCATGCAATAATTCCATTGGCTGTATGAGGGAGATTGCACAGTTCTTCAAAACCAGCACACATCATAATTCCCAACTCACATAGACCGTCCCAGCACAAAACACAGATTTCCCAGCATAGCATGGTCCACACAAAGCATCCCAACCAGCAGCCCCAATAACTCGGAATACACATGGCCTCTGACTGCAGCGTACACCAACGCAAATCCACACAACCCTCCCACTGCTTCTAGTAGTTTAAAAAATGTTAACCTTTTCCTTTCTGGACCACATCGTTCTTGAGTGAGGCATCTTTCCTGGAAATATCAGGCAGCAGTTGCAGATGTATTGTCTAGGCACAGATTTTCATTAACTTTGTCTCATCACATTCATGCAAAGCAATGATATAAGCGTGCACAGTGCTAGCTACAAAGAATGTGCTCTGATCCCACATAAAGTGCCACAAACTCACCAAAAACTCCATCATGTCAACCCCCAGCTAAGGTTTCTAATCAACAACAATATAGTTATTTTTCACAGCGTTTACAAAATGGAAGAACTTAAAAGCAAGAGAATGAAGCGTTGAGGGTATCATAAATCTTACCCTCCACAGATAAAAAACCAACATATTAACCTGGTCAAGTTTAAACGAATACCTCTTTCATTATGACTCAACAGCCCTTAACACTGACCCCTCGGATTAGTGGCTGCTTTCAGTTGTTTGCTATCTTTATTTCAATATTCATGTTTCCTTTTACAAGATGCTATTAATGGGAAAATATTATTGCTAATATATTAACACATACTTTTTTGGCATTTCTTGAGGACAGTTTAACAGGCAATGTGTCTAACATCAATTCATGGCAATGTTATTAACGCATATTGATAACTAAGGCTGATTAATATGTGCCATTAATGTTTACTACTATATAATATATCAAGTCTACAAGAAGGTGTAACTGGGTTGCCTAAATGATTCCCCTTTGTAGCCCACCAGGACGTGAGTCCCCCAGCTACAGGTCTCTGCTGGTAAGTAACTGTCTCTGTGAAGTCTGATGTAGCCGTGCGTTGGCCCTCTGGATAAGATATACTTCAATCCTGCTCCTTCCAGGGTGTTTATATTCAAAGGAACACCCCAAATCAAAACAGGGTCATCCAACGAACCTTTCATAGGATTCTGCTCTTCTATGTAGAGCTTGTCTCCCAACAGTCCGTGATTTGTTTTGTCAATCCCCAGGGCTCGGTTGAGCCTTCTAGCCAGGGCTTATCTGGCCAGCAGATTCCTGATGTACAGCCGTGCTTCTCTCCTGTCACAAGAAACAGGGCTCTGCTCTTCTTCCTGGTCAGTCCTGAGCTCAGCTAGGTCTGCTCCTCTGGTGGGATCCAGCCCTATCTTGTCTCCAAACAGCTCATGCTTCTATGATTTGCCCCAGGGCCCAGTCGTCCCTTTCAGCAGGGGCTTAGCTCACTGTCAGGCTAGCTCAGGTGAAGTTTGTCCCTGCTCTGAATTAGGCAGAGCATGGACTTGAACCTGGGTTGCTGTCTGTCAATATAGATCTTCCTTGCTGCATCTGATGATTGACCAGGAGCAGGCTGGTGGAGAGCTTTTGTTTTGCTGATGCTCAAGGCTAGACCTAGGCTTTTGTAAGCTTCAGAGAAGCAGTTCAGGACTATTTGTAGATCCTCCTTTGAGTGTGCAACTACAGCACAAATTGCCGGTGTACTGGAATTTGGTTATCATTGCTGATGTTACTTTAGTTCTGGAAGGGAGGTGAGAGAGGTTGCTGTCAGTCCAATATTGGATGCCAATACCCTGTGGCCGACAGTCTTGAATTAGAGTTGTTGTAGCTGCTAAGAAAATGGAAAAGAGACTGGGTGCCAGTACACAACCTGGCTTTACACCAGTTTGGAGAGGTAGAGCCACTGCACAGGATGGAGGCAGTCATCCGATCATGGAGCTCTTACAATGGTGGTAAATTGCTTGGGGAGCCAAACTTTAACATGATTTTCCATAAAGCCTCATGGTTGACAGAGTCAAAGACTTTGGTCAGATCAATGAAGGCCATCTGCAGCTCCTGATGTTGTTCTTGACATTTTTCCTGGATCTATGTGGCTGTGAAAATCACGTTGGTCATGCCTCGTGAAGGTCTAAAGCCACACTGGGACTCTGGGAGTACTTTCTCTTCAAGCAGAAGCAGACGATTCTAGGAAGAGTCTTTCAAGTGATGTAAAAGAGGTCAATACCTCAACAGTGGCCGCAGTCAGCTCTAGCTCCCTTTTTTAAAATGGTGATGATGTTAGCATTGCATAAGTCAGTGAGGATTTCTTCGGTTCACCCAATTTTGAGGAACAGCAAATGGAGCTTGTTTGTCAGTGTTTCTCCCCCTGCTTTCAGTACTTAAGCTGGTATGCCATTGAGACGTGGTGTTTTATAGTTCTTCATTTGCTAATTGTTTTGCAGACCTCCTCAGATGTTGGTGGATTGGCAAGAGAGTTTCCCAGATGGGGTGCTGAGGGATAGAGAGTCAATGGTGTTGTCAGTCACAGTCGATTCTCAATTTCTTTTGCTTTGTCTTTCCACCATTTGTTTTTGATTTCTCAGATCCTCCTTTGAACTTCAGTTTTGAGCTGCCGGAAAGAGCTCTGCTTTTCACTGGATGATGAATGGCTTTGCCAGTCGTAGAAAGCCTTTTTTTCTTCTGATTCAAGAGAGCTTTGATCTCAATGTTATCGTCAAACTAGTCCTGATGGTGGCAGATAGCAAGGCCAATGGATTCCTCATAAGCCTCGTCACTAGTTTGTTTTAGGGCTTCCCAGTCTTCTTCGACAGCTGTGTTGCCATTG
Source organism: Mesoclemmys tuberculata (assembly GCA_007922155.1). Classification (NCBI taxonomy): domain Eukaryota; kingdom Metazoa; phylum Chordata; order Testudines; family Chelidae; genus Mesoclemmys; species Mesoclemmys tuberculata. Next base: position 44,615,490 of record ML675649.1, on the reverse strand, counting down.
CCAGGTGTACGTGTAGTCAGTTTTCCAGTGAGATATGCTTGGAAGTTCTCTTGGTGCATTGGGGATTGAAGTCTTTGGATGCTATATATTGCTGTCTGAGTGATTTGGGTTGCTCTCTAGGTTTTGGTTCAATCCTGATAGGCATGGCTGAACTCAACAGGTGGTGGTCAGTCCAGCACACACTGGCTCCTCTCATGACAAGGATAATTTTGATGTCTTTTAAATCCAGTGTTCTTAGAATGACACAGTCCAAGAGGTGCCATTGTTTTGAATGAGGGAATTGCTAAGTTCTTTTGTACTTGTTGCTTTGTCTGAAGATTGTATCTGTAGCCACCTGGTCATGCTCTGCACATTTTCCGAGCAGATTCCCCGAATACTTTGTATCTCAACTCTCCTTTTACTTGGCACCAAAAGGAAGATAGAAGTTGGACATATACTGAATGGAGGAATTAATGTGATACTTTAAAGAAATCAATCTATCTTTGTTGTGGATTTTAGATGAAAAATTATCACAAAAATAATCAGTGTTAAGGCAGGATTGAAAATTTGTGTTGCTTCGCCTAGTAATTGAAGCAGTCTCCTGAAGTTTTCTGTTTTATTCTGTGCTAAATTTCCCCAGTGATTTTTGAAGTGTATAGAAGTATTCCAAAGCCAAGCAATTACCAGGAGGCGAATGGACAGACTCGAAAGAAAGTTTCAGGTACAACTAACAGCTGTCAAAATATATCACTCCTCCTTCTTTTCTTAGGGATTTATGCTGTTATAGATAGATGACGGGAGCTTAAATTTAAACACTATCAGCTAGATTCTTCCCTGGCGTAAATCCGCATTGTTCCATTGAAGTCAATAGAGCTACACTGCTATGGAGCAGCCACGGAACTGGCCCCATAAATCTCCACAAAGGGCCAAAGAGTTCAGGCAAACATGAGAATCTTCTGGATTCAATGATTGTAAGAGAAGTTGGGAATGTGGATCTCTGTGCCAGGCTGTGACTCCTACTCTGCTATCTATGTGTCAGGAATGTAACTTATTACGGCACTCAGTATTTTCACGTAGATGGGGAAAAAAAATCTTTGACCATCTCTTAAAGTGAATCAAAGGTGAACTTTCTATTGACCCATTGAGTAGTTTTGCAATAAAATTCCAGATGAAGTAGTAGAGTGCTGCTTTACTTTCTGCATGACATGGACTTACTCGGACATGCAGAAGAAGACACTATATTATATAAAGCTGAAGCAGCTCCATAGTTAAATCCCCATTCAGGAAAATATTTAAGACACCTGTAGGATATTAAGCACGTGTAGTCTGGGAATACTCACATTATTGTAAGATCTTAAGTATTTTCCTGAATTGGGACTTCCTCTCCCTCCCCAGTTCCCATTACAAGTTTGATAGTCACTTGCTCCACTTCCTGCTATCTTTCAAACGCAGTGTCTCAAACAATATTTGCGATTTGAACACATTTTCTTATATATTCCACCAGCTCTACAGGCGGTTGAATGATATTTGGTCATTAATTCACAGACCTGTTTTTATTTTTGGCAATTTCCCAGCAAAATATCCCAGAATAAACATCTTCCTTATTCAGCCAATCAAGAATTGTTTTGCAATCCCCGCTCCCAAAAGCTCAGGCCAGCCTTGTGTATAATTGTGTGTGTGTGAGAGACAGAGAGAGAGAGAGAGAGAGAGAGAGAGAGAGGGAGAGAAGCAGAGGAATCAAACATTGTTTTGCAAGCCCACCTAAATATGCCAAGGCCAGCTCGGAGTGATAGAAAGGGATTGAAGGTGCTTTCATTTTAAACTCTACCATACTCTGCTCGGCTGGAGGAAGCAGAGCGGCAGCCCGATCTCACTTCTCTCTCTTTGAAGTGCCTCACCCGCTGAGCTACTGCAGGAAGCAGGAGAGCAGCAGGTTGAGCTTATATTCCTCTGCTCTCATCAAAGCAGCAGAGCAGAGCTCTCTCCAGACACCATTAGCGGGAGGGAAATGAGGCTTAGTGGAGGAGCTCTAAGACCTGTGTCTCCCAGGAGCTGGGGGAAGCATTGGCTTAAAGTGTTTCCCACATTTCCTTTGGCCCCATCCCCTGCTGGAAGCTCCAACATCTAAGCAATTTATGATGGGGAGAGTCGATGCCTCGGTGCAATGGCACCTCCTCTGGCCGGTCAGGTCGTGGCACCTGAGCTCGCAGTCTGCTGGGTCTGTCACTCAATTCCTGGTGCCCAGGGGGTCTAAAAAGCCCTTCATTTCTGAGGTCCATCAAGGGGCTAGGAGGGGAACCAAGGCTCACCCCTCTACTGGCTTCCAGCTCAGGTAAGCTAGACAAGCTGAATCAGGGTTCCAGGACGCCAGCCGTGCCCTGAGTGCTGTCTTATCTGCCCCTGGTTTATATTGGCTCTTCAGCTATCAGTCCAGTCATCCCTGAGTGGCTTTTCTGCTGACAGGAGTTCTCTTCTCCCTCCTACTCACTCCTCTGGCACCTGCCCCCCACCCCTGCTCCCCACTCCTTTTATAATTCCAGCTGCCGTGAGGCTGCCAGTCAGCATTGGCCTGCATGAACCCCTTGGATGCTGGACCAGTGTGGGGTGCATACACACCATGGTACTTATGGCCAACAAACCCACCCTTCAGGGGATTTTAAACTCAATTCTCTGCAGGTGTCAATTGACCTACACCATTATAGTCAACAGTGCCTTTGGTTACAGCACCAGAGAGTTTGGCCCCAAAAAAACCAACCCCCTTTTTATTTAGCCAGTTGTTTTCTTGGGTTTTTCCTGCCCCTGTGCTAAATGGAAAGGTCTGAATGGTGCAGGATAATGACCAGACAGAGGAGGAGCCTGTTTCCTCCCAACACTTGAATCTGGCAGGAGAGACTTGCGCAAAACAAAAGCCACTTCGGTCAAATGGTTTCCTTCCATCTTAACAGCAAGAGCGGCCATTTTATATCTCGATGGGCACCTGGTGAGCTGGGGAAATGCTGCCAGAACAACAGCGGTGTTCCTACAGATGGACAAAAGGACTCCCGCAGACTGTTAGCGCCACCAATGGGTCTCAGCAACTTCAGCGGCTCATCAGGGATGCCACTGTGTAAGAGCTGTAACCGTTAAGCTTGTGGCTCCAATTTGTGGGCATTTTGGCTAGCTGGGAGAAGCTGTAACAGGTGCTCACTCTAAAGTACATGCATTAGTAGGAGCATTGACAACAGATCATGATTTTTTCCCTCTATTCGGCCCTGGTGAGGCCACATTTGGAGTACTGTGTCCAGTTTTGGGCCCCTCCCACTCCAGAAAGGATGTGGACAAATTGGAGAGACTCCAGTGAAGGGCAAGAAAATGGATTAGGCGGCTGGACTTCTGAGGAGAGATTGAGGGAACTAGGCTTGTTTAGTCTGCAGAAGAGAAGAATGACGGGGGATTTGATAGCAGCCTTTAACTACCTGAAAGAGGGTTCCAGGGAGGATGGAGCTAGGCTATCCTCAATGGTGGTAGATGACAGAAAAAGGAGCAATGGTCTCAAGTTGCGGTGGGGGAGGTCTAGTTTAGATATTACGAAAAAGCTTTTCACTAGGAGAGTGGTGAAGCACTGGAATGGGTTACCTAGGGAGGTGGTGGAATCTCCATCCTCTCAGATTTTTAAGTCCTGGCTTGACAAAGTCCTGGCTGGGGTGATTTAGTTGGGGTTAGTCCTGCTTTGAGCAGGGGATTGGACTAGATGATCTCCTGACATCACTTCCAACCCTCATCTTCTATGATTCACATGGCTACAAGCTCCATTCGCCTCCCCACAGCAGTGCGGAAAAGGCACGATCTTGGACAGGCCTCACCCGTGGCCGGGACAAGCTCTGTTGATTTGCCAGCACTGATGGCAGGCGCTGGGAGCCTTCAGGGAAATGGCTCAGGCACGCTCTGTCCTCCTTCCAGTGTCCAGTAGCCTGACACCTCCATGAACCCTGAAAGAAATGAGTAGCGGGGCTCCCAGTTACAAACACCACTGGATGATAGGCCCGGCTGGTTTATAAGCGTGGGATCTCTGTGACCCCCCAGGGCCACCAAGAGATAAACTGTACTAGTTTCCCCAATCATGTCTGCGATAGCCATGAGCCCTATACTTGAGCGTTCCCCAGTACTCAGGGTCCTGCCCACAGAGCTGGTAACCGCCGGGAAAGCCGTGCTGAAGGGTACCGCAGCACTCTTGGGAGCAAGGCCGTCTGGCAAGTAATGCCTTCATCAGCTTATTACCATTCACTAGAGAAGGGCTGAGCTTTTCGGGTTGCCGGGTCCAATCCACTCACTGTTTGGCGTTGGCTTCTCCACCACAGTGGAAAAGCTCCTCCCAAGCACTCTGTAGAGAAGGGTCACAGTTGTCTCAGAACGTATAAATATAGGCCATACATCAAAAGTATGAATTCACAGACCAGACGGGAAAAACAGGACGAGACGTTAACTGCACAAACACTGAGGTACAAGAGCTTAGAAGCAGCCAGCACGGGTGACCTCAGGATCATCTGAGGAACCACTGGTAGCTAAAAATAGCCCCCCGTTTTGCAATGAGACTCATAAAACATAGGCTCCCATCTTTTGATGCTCGGTGAAGGATGCAGTCTCTCGGTGTTAGTATTGACAGTCTGCCATTGCTAAAGCAGCTCTCCCTCAGAGACGGAATAAGCTGTCACAATGTGGGCATATTTACCAACAGCCAATAACCCACGGCGGGTGGTGATTGCTACTGATTTGCTTTGCTACACAAATACGCTGCCGCTGTCTTTGCTGCATGTACCCTCAACCTGTAATAATGGCCCCTGGTGTGTTTTGAAGTTGTTTTGCCACATTTTGAAGAGTTTTTTGGTTTGGGTTTTTTTAAGAACTGGAATTCTTTGACAGGGACAATCCATTTGACTGCCCGGTGATGTTCTCAAACAGCACAGCTGATGGGATGTACACAGAGGATAGAGATTGCCCTGCGTTGGATGGCAGAGACGTCTGTGTCACTGTTCCCCTTCATGCCACATGCACAGCTTTGCCTGTGGTGGTCGCCATCTGTTGATGGGTAAAATTTTCAAAAGCACCAAAGTGACTTAAAAACCTAAGTCCCCAGTTCAAAAGTGACATTTGCTTTGCATAGACATGGGTGAAGTGAAAGGTGCAACATAAGAATGACAGGCAGCTCAAAGTGCTAGATGTTAATTTCTAATGATTCATCCTCCGCCAGAGCTTGGAGAAAGGCAATTAGAAGAAATGCAACCGCAGAGAATAATTTCACCTCTCAGGTTTAGTGAGTGGGCTGCAATGATTGTGTGTGTTCTCAAAACTAATGGGAGCACAGTGCTTGTTTGTGACCTGGACGTTTTATCCCCATAGTGAGAAGTGGTGAAGAGCTGCGGTCCATCTAATCAAATATTCAGTCTCTAAATGGACAATTACAGAATATCCTGCACACGGGAGTTAGAAAGAAACTTCCTCTATTAATTTGCTTTAATCATCAGCCGAAGGTCTTCCAAAACATGCTTTAATGCTGCCGACTGTAACGGTGGACATTCTCATTCTCCACATCAATGTCCAACCCTGATGAACTCTTGGTCTCAGTGCCAGCTTGTGGCAATGAGTCATTTCCTTTTATTAGTTTTATAGTTATCTTTTAATTTCATTGTATAGCCAATTAATTTAGTGTTAGGAGACAGGATAACTAGGAGAGGCTGATCTCCCTGCTGCATACCATTAGTTGTTCTGTACACCTCTGTCATGTCCTCACTTATTCATTTCCTCCCTAAATTAAGGGTACCAATTTTTTTCAACCTCTCCTCATACAGAAAACTTTCTCTGCCGTTGAGTGTATCCACTGGCCCCTTTCTCCTGCTTTGTCTTCTTGAAATAGTGTATTCAGTTCTGGTCACCCTACCCAAGAGGAGAGGGTACCACTGAATTCTAGAATGGCATTTTGGTGGTTGTTTTTAGCCTTCTGCTTACATTGTTTGCTTTTTGCGCTCGTTGCTCCACATTGCTATGAGGTTTTGGGCTGTTCGGAGCAATCGCCAAGTCTTTCTCCTCAGTGCTCAGTACTTATTTACTACCCAATACGGTGTAAGTGTCATTCCTATTGTTCCTTCCAAGGCACTATGTCTCACATATCAGTACGGGATTTCACCTACTATCCTGCCACCCATTCACCTTGCTTTGGTAGGTCCTCTGAAGCTCCCCACAATCTTCTCTGGTCTTGACTAACCTAAATAACGGGGTCACCTGCAAATCTTGCTGCTTCACAGCTCACTTCATGTCCAAGCTCATTAATAAATGCATTAAATATTGGTTTTAACACAAAACATTGTGGCACCCCACCATTATCCTTCTGTCATGCTAACAACTGAGGTTTATTCCTATGTTTTTCCTAATTTATGACCTGTTTAGACCCATGACTATTTATTGTCCTTAACAGCCCCTAGAAAGAAGCTTTGGCAATGGCTTTTTGAAAGTTCAAGTAAAATATGTCAGCCAGTTCTTCTCTGTGTGGTATTGTGTCGGCATACTCAAAGAGGGCTTAATCTGTCGGGTCTTTCCTTTGACTCCCATGGTTTTTGGATCAGTGTCAATGTGCCAACGGATTAGAGAGGCACATCAATGGTCAGGGGGACTTGTGCTATGGTACTTTGGCATTTCTGAAAAAACTCAGCCAAGGCATAGTGCTGCATTTCCAAAAAAAACCCCAAGAACCTGGCACCTTTTTAAAAGCACGTGGAGGGACATATACATATCACCGTGTTGCCCTGAAATAATTAATTGCAGCAAACGCTCTCTGTTGGTGTGAAGGTCACAGACCTGAAGTGTCAGACTGCTATTTCCCTTGGCTCACGTGTTCAGTGACTCAATCAATCAGATCTTTTATTTTGTTTATGCCGTTTTATAATTGCTCTGATCCTGAGAGCCCAAAATCCCATCAGTCCTGTGTCTCAGCAAACGCTCTAAAATCCTCTGTGCTTCACACTGCTTGCAGCATTTCAGCTGGATTCCCTAGACAGACCTTTGCATTTGAGGTATAGGAACAGAGCACATATCCTTAATGAGACCCACCAGGGCCTTTGGTGTCAGTACCTTGCCTGTGACCCCCATCGATCCATTTCTACCTCTGCTCCTTAATCAGACACCTTGTAAGGGCAGAAAAGTACATTTACTGCCACACTCTTTCTCCTCCTAGACAATCGATGGTTATTAAGTGTATCTTGCAGGGTGGTAGGCAGAGAAAGAACAAGAGATTCTCACTGCTCATCAACTCAAAGAGACTTCATTTTCTATTAGGTCTGATAAACAAACTAAAAAAAACCAAACAACCCACTTCTACCTGACAGGCATCACCAAAGAGTTTCATCTGCATATGATGTACAACAGCACACTGGCAGCTCCAGAAGTGGTTGTATGGACATGATTTACAACACATGGGAGTTTCGCTAGGTTGCAGTATCCCAGGCTCACTACAGTGTACTATGGCCCATAGGTTAGGAACGGTACAGAATTCATGCTAACTCTGAGGCCCTAGAGGTCTGTGGCTCCCTGAGAAGCGGTGGAGTAGCAACGATAACATTTCTGAAGTGCCCTTAATGGTGATAAAAACGTAAGCAAGACGGACGGGCTTCTAGTTAAGTCAATGGAAAGGGACACAGGAGTTCTGAGTTCAGTTCTGCTGCTGACTTCCTGCACGACCTTGGCCAAGTCTCTTAATCTTTGTGCCTTAACTCCCTAGCTAAAAACACAGGGATGGTGATAATTCTTCCTCTGTCTCTCTTGTCTACGTAGGCACTCACTCAGCCAACCACCCATCGCCAGGAGAACACATACGCAATGCTTTAACTTCAAGCATAATCTAATGTGCAGTTTAGCTCAAAGGGCTGTAAGCATACGTCTACAGTTAAGTTTGTGCTTATGTGCTTTCCTGAAACGGAGCCTCAGACTGTAAACTCGGTGGGGGAAGAACGGTCTTGTAGGAAGGTGCAGGGGCCTTCCACAGAGGCTAGACCCCAGAGGCCGCCCCAAACACAGGCCAGCAAGGAAGTAAGAACCCAGTCTGCCCGTCAACCCAGGGGACAGACTGGCCATTCACCTCCGAGGGGGTGGGGCTTCTCCCGGGGAGAAGAGGGTAAAAGGCCAGGCCCGCGACTCAGTCAGGGACCGTCTGCAGACGTGCCTTCCCGCCGGCTGCAGCGCTGGCCTGAACCCAGCCGGGCCGAGGCCCAGTGTAGGGCCTTCCCTGAACAAGAGAGCCTGGAGCGGCCCCGCTGCTCAGGACCCGAGGACTGGATAGGGACCCCAGGAAGTGGGCCGAACCCCTGGACCCTCTGGGGTGGGAAACACCCCCCGAAGCAGGTCCTGACCTGGACGAGCTACCGGCCACAGAGCCCTCGGAGGCAGGGCTCGACCTGGAGGAGCTGCCCGAAGCCGAAGCAACCCCAGAACCCTGTGACCTGGAGGAGCTGCCCCTCGCCGAGGAACTCCCCGACCTGCCACCCATCAGCGAAGAGGGCCTGCTAAGTCTGCCCAGAGCGGTGTACCCAGCTGACCCTGCAGAAGGAGGTACCTGGCACTGGAGGGGAGGAAGTGGCCCAGGGGCAGCCAGAGTTGTGGCTGCGGCCAGAAGCTCGCCCGAGTCGGCGTGTTGCGGTGGGACCCCGCTGGCACAGTGGCAACGCCTCTGCCACTGTTAGGGCCCTGGGCTGGGACGCAGTGGAGTCGGGTGGGCCTGCGTCCTCCTCCCCCTTTCCCTGGAAAACCGGCGAATCCCGCTTCAGCCCTAGCTCATAGACTGCTTGCTTGCCTGCCCTGCCACGGGCCAGGGCTCTTAGACTGGTCGTTTGATTAATTCCCCCGCTTTGTTCTGGAAGGTGCAGGGGCCTTCCGCAGAGGCTGGGCCCCAGGAAGGGCCGCAGCGACCGGCGCGGCACAGACGCCGGGTTACAGGTCTCTTGCTGTTTGTATGTACAGTTCCTAGCACAGCGTGTCCTGGATATCATTTGGGACCATTAGGTGCTACCTCAATACAAATTAACAACCACCAACATGCCACCATAAAAATAAGGGGTGCTGGCAGGATATATATGGCTACCGGATACTAAAAACACTTTAGGGAAACAATTTAAGATACTTTTTGAACATGAGAAGGGATTAACTAAGATGGACAAAACAAATTGTGCGTTCCACACCCTGCGACACCATAGCAAAGATTTTTCAATCTGCTGATCCCAGATCGAGTCCTGAAAGGTCGGTGGTATCAGAGAGAAAATACACAGAGCCAACCCCCCCGTCCCCAAAACTAGGTCTCAGCTATAAATAGGATATGCCTTGTTGAGGACCTTCAGAACCTGCATTGCCAATTTAGAGCCAATCTGTACTTTGAGCGTTTATTGTGTAACAGAACTCAGGATGGGAGCAAAATGAACGTGGGTGATCAAACCGGTGAGTGTATGTGTTTCTAAATTTGAGAACCACACACTGCTGGGAATCCTGCTGGAAGGTGATTTCAGTAGTCAATCTCTGTAATCACAAGAGCATATGCTGCTGATGAGAGGCTGCCATGGGATAAATAAAGGTAGAGCCTCGGCCAATTGTACAAATGAGCAAGCACCTTCTTTCCACATCTGTCACGTGATTTTCCCTGGACTCAGCACAGTTCGTAGTAATGCCCAGATTTTTCACTCAGTCTCCAGACATGAAGATGTGATACAAATCAGAGCTTCTTTCTTAATGCTGACCTCTACACACCAATAAAACGGATTGTCTTCCCAGAGTTGGAGAAGACATCGCTGTCGTGCATCTTACGCATGATGTTCTCCAACCAATCCTCTAGCACCAAAATGTACAGGGTGAACAGGGCAAAAGGTGTGCAAGTGTGTAGCATCAGCATATTGGCGATCCACAAGTGTTAATCGCAGCCAGAAGCTTGAATAACATGGGAGCTAGGATTCTTGAGGGATTTCTCATCCCTCTGTTACAACACACAGTTATTTGTAACTTTTTATTGACTCTCATCTTCCAAGTGAGTCTTCAGCCCTGAAAGAGCAATTCCAGAAATACCCATAATGCCCCTTATTCGCTGAAGTAACCAGTCGTGGCTGGTCAATTAGAAAGCTTCTGAGTACCCCAGAGTGACCAAAATGGCCAAATAGCACCTGAAACCAGTGGCTCATTCACATGTGTAAATTATGCAAGGAAATGGTCTCGTTACATTTAGTTTCAGTAGGAAGAGTTGATTCACCCTGGAGCACCCCTGGTGGCTGGGAGTGGCACAGCAGGCTCATCGTCACTGATGCCCACTGCCAACAGCTGGCGCTGAGCTGGTCTGCCTCTTCCTATGGCTTGGCTCTCTGGCCAGGTCATGTTAAGTTACCCTTGTGGGGTAATAGAGAGTCCCAAAAATAGAAGTCCAATGTCCTTACAAAAGTTTTTCATCCCTGAGGTCCTCAGACCCTTCTCTCAGATCTCTCAGTCAGCTTTATCCCCTCCTCAAGGGCCCACTCCACCTTCCCAGTGGTTGATAGCAGAATCCAGGCCCTCCCATTAGACTAGAATCCAGTCCAGGGAATGTATAACCAGGAGCCAAGAGCTGCTGCATAAGACACATGGTTGCTGCCTCCCTGGACTTCTTCCTACCTTAGCCTGTCAGCAGGCCTTCCTCAGAGCCTCTCTAGCTTCACCCTCTTTTCAGGGCCAGGACACAGAGGGCTCTCCCCTGGAATTCCTGCCACAAATCACCACCCTAAGATGTGCGCTGTAGCCCAACATCTGCCCTCCGTCAGCCTGACCTGTCATCCCTCTGAGAGTTCCCCTGTTCCGTTTCTCCACTGAACACCTCCCAGGGCTCTCCCTGGAAATCCAGAACTTGCCCTTTTATCAGAGCTCCCCACCAGAGTTTGCTGCACACCCAATGGCTGCACCATGTCTCTCCTGGCCTTCTGCCAGATCTTGCTACTCAGGAGAGGATCCCAGGGCCAACTCTCCCCCTGAGCTTCATCCTTGACCCTCCTGGTCTCTCTACTCTCTAGTCCTAGAAAGTGACTGCAGAGTTTCTCCCTGCGGTCCCTTTTGCTCCAGAATTCCTTCTCCATCCAAGCTTCGGCCTTAATTAGACTAGGCCCATCCTCCAGATGGGGCCTCTCAGGCCCACATTAACCCTTTCGGGAATGGGGGGGATATATATCCCCATCACAAAGACATACACAAAAAGTTAGAGGAGGTTTGATGTAATCAGCAACAAGCCTTCAAACCTCGTGTGGAGAAAGACATGGTGCTTCAAACTGTATCAGTCAAAAATGGAAGAAATATTTATTCCATGCTCAGAAGTGTACTTCAGACAGAGTTTTGCTTAGTAAGGAATTCAGGACTGGATCCTTGTCTCTAGCTTAGCATTTTGCTACGCCAAGTCATGAGGAAGATGGAGCTAGGCTGTTTTCAGTGGTGGCAGGTGACAGAACAAGGGGCAACGGTCTCAAGTTGCAGTGGGGGAGGTATAGGTTGGATATTAGAGAATAGGTTTTCACTAGGAGGGTGGTGAAGCACTGGAATGGGTTACCTAGGGAGGTGGTGGAATCTCCATCTTTAGAGGTTTTTAAGATGTGTCTTGACAAAGCCCTGGCTGGGATGATTTCACTGAGGTTAGACCTGCTTTGAGCAGGAGGTTGGACTAGATGAATTCCTGAGGTCTCTTTCAACACTAATATTCTATGATTCTATGAGAAGATAGGTCTTCAAATTTATGAGTATAAAGCAGGATAAAATAATAGATATAATAAGTAGCAGCTCTGGGCAGAGGATTCAATCATCCGGATCCATGTAGAACAAACAGAGAACCTGTGAGTTATCTACCAATAGGAAATCAAATCCTCTTGAATACTCTCCCCACACAAGACATATAGGTTAATTCCCAGGCATCTTTATTCTAAACATTACAATCCAGTTATCAGTACAGAAAAAGAGACAATAAACGCTGTTAGAAAATTCATCATTTATACTAGTTGCAGTTAACTCTAATGAAGATGCAAGACCTTTCAGTTCAAGTCAATCAGATCCATTCAGAAGCCACCTTATGATCCATCAGTTCAGTCCCTCCAAAATTGATTGCAGGGTGTTTTGATTCAAATCAATTATTTTCATCTCTGTTCCATTGATTGCAATGGACTCAGATTAGTCAAGAGAGCCTACAGTTAAACTTGCAGGCTTGAACTGAGAGCGCGCTTCACTGCGCAGGATTGCAACAGGAGCAGTCTGAGTGCTGAAACAGAGGTTTGTTCTAAGAGCACTGGAGCACAAGAGGGAATAGTCATCCAGGATATCAAACAAAAGGAACCAAATAAAATGCCAGTATTAGCAGGTATTTGCATAAATAAGGACTGAATTAAAGCGATGTAAGGCCCTATCACATTTCTAGCTTTGGTTCAAAGAAACCACAATCTGTGCCAGCAAAGTCACTGCCCTCAGATTGACTTATCTGGATCGACTGCGTGGTCAGTGTTCAGTCAATCCAGAAGTCGATGCTATTAGTCCACCCCACAAGTGGCGTGGTGCTGCATCGACAGGAACGCAATTCCCGTTGGTGCAGTGCAGTGATGACAGTGTGCAGAAGAGAAGCACAGCAGTGAACGGGAGTTCCACACGTTTTCTGCGTAGTTTGCAAAACTCCCGTCGACTGCCGCCGAATTGCTGGGGTAAGTATAGACCAAGCCTGAGATCAGGGCCACCTCGTGCTAGACACTCCATATACACATAGTGAGAGGCAGCTCCTGCCTTAAAGAATGTGCAATCTAAATAGACAAGACAGACAACAATGGGAGGGGAGCCAGAGATGCAGAAAGGTGAAGTTATTTGTTCAAGGTCACGCAGGAGGTCAACGAAAGAGCCGAGAATAGAACACAAGTCTTTCGAATCCCAGTCCAATGGTTTAAACACCGCACCACACCATCTTTCCTGAGACAGAATATATTTCCACCAAACAACTGTGGTTTTAGGTCATTAGAAGAGTCACCTGGCACAGTTTCTAAGCTCTATAGCACCCCCATAAAGGGAAAGTGTATCTGTGCTTACCTGAACATTTCCTTTCTTGCAGTAATAAGGATCACAGATCCCTCCCAATGCGTACTTCAGCCTGCTTGCAGCTTTGGGGCAGAAATAGAACTGGCAGTCAATGGCAGCATGGAATGCTCTTCTTCCTATTCCTCTTAGTTCCCACTTGTTGTGACAACTTTCACACACGGGATAATTCAATTCTACTTCGCTAAATTGTGTTAAATATATTTTGAGGAAAAAGCACAATAATTTCTCCTTACTGCAGAGCATGGGAAATTCCCTCTCATGAAACAAACCTAAATCGTTGGATGCCAATTTCCTTCTCCTTTTTGGATGATCTGTTTGCCTGCAGGCTGGGCCAGGTTTGCAAACCAGATTTCTCAGCGAAAAGGCATTTTCAGGTAAGCCCAAATAAAGGTTCCTAATCTCCCTTTGTGCTAATGCCCACAGATCCATTAAAAGGGGATTTGCACAGTCGTGTGTCTGCAGCATTGGAAGCAGAATTATCCTTTAAATATGTAGATCCAAAGTGAAGTATATTATATCGCTCTCCTGTATCTTCTCCTGGACACATAGAGAAGACGTCTGATTTTTTAAAAAGTGGCATTTGCTAAAGACTGCATGACTAACATGTATAATTTGATGAATTTGTCTATTGATGGTCCCATGGCCACCTAAAAGATCTTAATACGGGAGGTAAGGACTTCTCAGCTCTGAGATTGTCAGTGGTCTCAAGGACTGGACTTCGATGCGCAGCAGAAAAAAAGAGTATTTCTTGAACTTACTTTGAAACTGAATGACTGTTCTGAGGATTACCTCGGTGAATTAACGGACAATATTGGGTGCTATCAGAGAAAGCTGCCAACTTCAGAAACTCATCTGATTGGAGATAGTAGTCATTGGGAAATCTGGTTTAATGAAGGGAAGCATAATGATTTCTTCTGCAGAGATTCAGTCCTGGTAGCGCTGTATGAAGTAGAAAGAGTTTCCAAGGTCATGCTCTCTGGCTGGATTAAGTTTTCTCTCTAAGGAAGCATTGAATGTTAGGAGTTGTACAAAACATCCTTTTTTCCCATCATGCTGAAAACATTATACTATCGAGTCTTGACCTCTTTGCTCGGACAGCCTAAACACGTGCAATAAAGCCCTTCTGGACAAACTCAAGGCTATGTTTCATTGGTTTAACATGGTAGTTAAACCATGGACATTGCACCGGCTAGTAGAGTAAATGCTCTTTGTTTACTTCTTTTTAGAGACCATGACAGCAATAATTACTCCATCAAAATATTAATTTTCAGCCTGTCTGGTCCCAGATGGAGGACTGGACTTGCAATAGCAGATATCCTCCAGGAGACAGAGGTAGCCAAAGATTCAATTCTAGGTTAACTGGGCCCAAGAGCCATAACCTCCTCTGCCAGAAAGACATACTCAGAAGTATTGCCTCTTTCTCTCTTTGGTATTGTCCTGGGGAAAGAGGTGGGAACACACACAGCAAGGACCTTGCCCATCATGGCAAGAAGTCATTTGCCACATCACATACTTGGTCCTGACACAGATAGGCTCCAAAGCACAATGAATCATTGTGTTGCAGCTGGTGGGAGCTGTTCCCTCTCTTCCCGATACTCATTCCCTGAACTGAACCGGGATCAGGTTCTGAACAGGAACTAATCCCTTCAAAATTAAAATCCAATTCTCAGCATTCAGCAGTTGTGGGAGCACAGAATTATGCAACTGGAGCATAGATCTCTACCAACCGATGAGGTAGAGCTACTGAATAGGTATCATATAAACTCTAGATCACTGGAGCATGCCTGTGTGTGATATCAGAATTTCAAACAGACTCCTATAAGAACCAGACTTTTGTTTGGGAACAGCACTTCTTTTCTAGTACGGCCAGCTTCATCTCCTGAGAAAACTCATCCTCAGCCTAGGCCTGTGGCACTGCACTGCTCTTGATTTTCCTGGTACATTGTGTCTGTGTTTGTCCTGAATCCAAGACACTCCAGGAACAGTATCACAAACTATTTAACAGCATTTTCCTATCAGCTGATAGCCTGATGGGAGCTGTAGTTTCATTTTCTCCTGCAGGCTGGGCTCCCTAAAGAAGTGTATCTCCCATAATGCGGCACTGATTTCCCACCGATCAAGTACTGCATGGTGCACTAGGGGCAGGGCAAGGTCTAGGGGCTAGGGACTAGTGCGGTTGCCCTGGGTGACAACTTCAGGGGGTGCCATACTGCTGTGACACTCTGTCCGTCTGGTTGGTTTTTGTCTCAGCTGCTCTTGGGGCAGGCAGTGTGTGTGTTTGGCAGCCAAAAATGGCTTCCACCCCAGCACGCAAAAGACCTAGGACCATCCCTGACCATGGTTTGGGTCAGCACCACAAACAGGAACATGACCCGTTTGATCGATCGATCGATTTCTCAATCGATCCCGAGAAATCGAACTGACAGCGGCAAATTTGCTGCTGTCAGTGGAGACCTACCTTGAGGCAATGCCATCTGCTGTCTGCCGGAAGAGTTTGTGCATGTCACAATGTTGGAAATTTGTCCTTATCGACATTGATTCCAAGACTAAAAGGGACCACTGTGATCATCAAGTCTGTCCTCCTATATAGCACAGGCCAGAGAACTTCCCACAACAATGACTAGAGCAGATCTTCCAGAAAAACAGCCAATCATGATTTAAAAATGGTCAGTGATGAAGAATCCACCATGACGCTTGGTAAATTGTTCCAATTTATGGCTCTACACCTGAGGAAAGTTAAGCATATAATCATGTATTTGCTGGCCTGAGGGCTAAATATTTTTATTTAGCATTGGTTTGGCTTAGTAGCTGTATCACAAGAAATAGCTTACAAGCCAATACTGGAAATGTGGAGCTACGTACCATTACGCACATATGTAGTTCTACTGAAATTAATGCAACTGCACACGTGCATAGTGATGCTCATAGAGAAGTGTTTAGAGAGTCAGGAACTAAACAGTATAATTATTTCTTTAAAGTACCTAGTAATTCATTTATTTAATATCTAATTACTATTATTGTTTACTAGTAGAGAAGTCTCATGTCACCTACTTAGATCCGGGCCCCACTGTGCTAGACGCTTTACAAACACATAGTAAGGGAATATGAATTGCTAAACATTTTTAGTAATTCCTTTTGTAATGAAGCAACTGTAAAAAATCCTGGTGAAACCTACAGGCTATGATGAAAATGACAAATGAACAATGAATCAAGCTAACAAAATTAAGCACAGTGCTACACACATGACAAACCACATAACACTACCTAGCGGTTATGTAGCCAATTTCATCCATGAAGCCCGGAGTGCTTACAAAAGAGGGCAGCGTTAATATCCCCATTTTACAGGTGGGGAAAACTGAGGCAAAGAAAAGGGACGTGACTTCCCCAAGGTCCCCTAGCAAAATAGTGGCAGAGCTAAGATTTCATGAGTCCCAGTCCAGTGCAGTCGACTAGACTACACTGCCACATGTGTTTCTTTTTTAAAATATAGTAATATATTATAGGCAGAGTGGAAATTATTCATATATTCAGGTTGCCAACACTTTGTTATATAGATGATTCTTTGAAAAGCTCTAGCCTCCTTCCTGGTTAGCAGCAGGACTTCGAAATGTGATAGGGGAGTAGTCCTGGAGTCAAAGAGGTGTCTTGTGTAGGCATCATGAAAATCCACCCAGATTTGGCTGTCTGAAACCTACATTTCTCATTGCTGTTTTGCTTGGTAGGAGCTGGCTGCTACTGTGCATGAATGTTCCATTAGCACTGTGCATGCCTCACGTAACTTACCCTCTGGAGGGGACGCACACAAGACAGATTCGCCTCAAAATATCTTTTAGGTTAGCGGCTTGTGCAGTGTGTTGGGAGCCAGGCAATCATGAGTTCTAGACTCACTGTTCTCAGCTCACATTTTCTACCCTGTTACAACCCTTATTATCGTGGAAGGCTTCATATCTCACTAAGAGGTTACACAATCTAAGAATGGAACTCAGCTGTCTAAGATGTTGACCCCATCTCCAGGTCTCTTCAACACATTGACCTTTAGAAAGAGTCTTCCAAATCTATGTGCATGGCTCTGCTGTCTGTGAAATGGGTCTACTGGTGCATGTCATCCTCTACTTGAGTATCCTATGCATCTTTTAGTGGTTGGGCCAAAAACAGTTACAGATATTAGGACCAGTGACATAGGCCCACATGATCATTGTGTCTCTAGACTGGCCAACTCCAGTGCGGAATCGATCAAGACAACCTCATACAGTCCAGGGATGATCTGCACCAGGTGGTAGGTCCTCAGCTAGTGGGAGCTGGAGATGAATTCCTTACTATTGGTAGAGGGTTTTCCATCTAAGGATCTTAAAACACTGTAGGCCTGACCATTACCCCACAGATTGGTACCAAACTCGGAACGGGCCAATTTAAATCAGTGGGACTCCATGTGGAGTTAGGCATTATTGAGTTTTAGGAAGAGAACCCACTATTATGCTGAGAACAGTGTTACAGTCTAGTAGGTGGGAAATACAAGGGACAGACACTCGGGCAGTGCCAAGGCAGTAGAGACTCACCACAAACATGAGCAGCAGTTCTCCTGGCATGGGGAAGGTTGCAGCAGGGGCTGAGCTCAGAGCCCCTTGAAAACCATGGATTCAGGGGCATGCCGTGGACGAAGGAGGGAGAAAGCATGGCTGGAGACCAGTGCGGCCTAGTGATCCTTTGGGGCAATGGCCAACCAGTGCAGATTAGCACCACCCTGACCGATGCAGTCGGTGACTGGCCCCCTGACAAACCATCATTCCTCTGCTGCACCCTGTGGAAGGTGGAGAAAGTAGAGAATCTGGACCCTGATTTGTTCTGTCCGAATGCATCCTAAACAAGGGATTGTGGAGGAGGTCCAGGACTACATGCATCATCATTACCAGCCTGGGCACACACAACACAACATCCAACTTCTGTGTCCCAGGAGTAGAAGACATCTTTAAATATAAGCCCATGGCAAGGCCTGAGGCACAACAGGTCAATAAAATTAGGAGAGAGGCAGGAGATGCAGCATTTTCTTCTCCTCCTTCCCTTTTCTTCTTGCATTAATGATGGAAATTTCTCAATATGTTGCTTGGTCCCAACTGGAAAGAAGGGCACCCAGCTCCACGTTAGCATAAAATCTTGTTTTCAGATGCATGAGGCTCCTGTCTTCATCCCTTTCCAAGTGGCATTAATGATGCCCCTGCTATACTGTACCTGCATGCAGCTTAAATAGAATTGATTTAGGTTCCACATTCGTGTGTATGCATTAGGGAATACGGTATTGTATGAATTTATATACATACTGCTTAACAAGTGTTCTATCGGACTGCTTACACCCTGGTTATTTAAAAATGACCTTTGAATGACCTACAACATGCCTTCTTTTGCTTTTGTACAACACGCAGCTGATAACGGATTTCTCAGAGCAATTGCCTGGCTATCAAATAATAAATCCCAACTTGGAAGGTGACATTTACGTGAAATTCAATTCACTTCTTCGTGTTTGTTTGTTTTGTTTTATGTATGATACCTTTTCCCTCTTTGATTCTCATTTTAAGGCCAGCAGAGCAGAGGAAGTAGAGCTGTTATTAAAAGGAAAAGCTTTATTTGATTTGGAATAGACTCCAGGCTGGTAAAAAGGATTTCTGACAGTACAATATAGGATCATTCCTTTGAGGCGTACTCAAAACCTCTGTCTTGTAAAGGGAATGGTCAAAATCTTAAACCCAAGATTTTCCCTACCTTAAAAATTGCATCAGATTTAGGAGTACATTCTCTGGATTCTCAGTAACTTTTTTATTATGACTCACTGCTTCCTTGCCTACATTACCACATTAATTTTAGATGCACAAGAGACCCAGACATGAGCTCACCCAGCTGACTCAATTTTAATAAATAAATTATGAAGAACAAAGGAAATAAACAAAAGCGCTCTATTGTTGTGATGCAACATTTCTGTTTCAGACATATTCTACTATCTTCACCCATGTTGATGAGATCCTTCCTTAATCCACGAGTAGTCCCACGGGATGCATGTAACTGTTTGAGGAATAAGGCCCATCTCAAAATTTAAGAAAAACTGGCACAATCTGGCCTGAAATTGTTACACTATGTTAATACAATGAAAGCAGCTATGATTAGGGAATCTCCAGGCTTTGGATTAGGTCAATAATTGCCATATTAATTAATCATATATTTCTCAAAACAACAACAACAACAAAATAGTATTTAAAGGCATTGAGAGCCCTGTTCAATTGGACACATTGTTCTGACCCTAATGGTTCACCAGTGTCCTTCTGGACACCACACTGGGGAAATACCAATGCATTGAAACACCCATTCATCCAAAACCTCTAGCTGGTGTGTCTGGAGTCCATTCTCCACATTATGCATGCATATTACAGATGTACCAATGAGGAAGCAGAAGTGCCAGGACAAGAAACAGAGAAAACACCAAGTCACAGCAACAAAAGCTAAATGTGTCCTAAGTAGACTCTAGGGTGCACGATTTAAGATTCCTGCAACATTTTCCTACTGGGTTTCAGCCCATTCTATTGCCTATGCTCTTTTCTATCCTCCTTTTTGTGTCCTGGCTAATCAGTTCTAAACTTGCCCAGTTTGGGAATCATTCGGCTCCATTCTATCATTGCTGTGTCTGCATCACAGGACAAAAACAGTGAGCAGCTGCTCTGGTGTGAAAGACAGATCCTAGAAAGAAAACAGACAATACCAGATGTTGTCCCAAGCCAGAGAAGTGAGATGAAAGGCAGCAACACAGTGGACTGTTGTATGCCTTGCCTTGTAACACACTAGTGAAGCAAACTCTAAGACAGATGCTTCCTATTCTTTTCCATCTTTTCTCTTTTCCTCCTCTGGGTCTGTCTATACTACAGCCACAGGGTGTGATTGCAGCTGGAGCTGCCATAATAAGCTTTTATCTAGTTAGTTTAAGGACTGCAGCAGCAAAGCCATGGCAGTTTGTGCTTCAGCAGGGGCTGTCCAAACCCACCCAGACCCCTGGGTCATTATTTGTGGGGCAGCATGGAACTGCAGTGGCTTCACTGTCCCAGGACTTGAGCTAGCTGCATTCAAATAACTTGGGTATGCCAATTTGTCCTCACAGAAGGATCCATCTGAAGACGAGACGGCAGAACCAAAGTTCAACAAAGTTCTTTTGTCCCCCACAACAGCTACGTTATGCGGGAGCTTTCACTTTAAACCTTGATTCAGAATTTTTATGCAAATACAAAAGAAACCAAAATTAATGCCCTCTTCACTTCTCTTATAGGTATGATTTTGAAATGATACATAACGAATTATGAATTGAAAAAAGAAAGACGACTGTACTATTTGAATGTATCCACAGAGCATAGTTGAGGTTGTGCATTCAAATAGAATTTTGACATTTCCGTAATGATGTAGTGCTATAGGTTTATGAAAGGACAGGGTTATGTTAGATGACAAAGAACCATGGCAGAGGAAAATCCACCAGTGGAAGATCTTGCACCACACTAAAGTGGCCATCAGCTCCTTATTTTTAATGTTTGGTTTTTTTCTTTTACACCATAGCCACTATTGTTAGTATTATATTGCATAAATAAACTCTGGTTTATCAGCCTATGTCAAGAATCAATTTTTTTCTTTATTGCAATTTTTCATGAAAATTACTTTGGGCTGGCTGGACCCTTTAGCTCCGCCCTGAGTAGGAGGCACAACATAGCTGGGTCATCTTAGGAGCCTTATAAGGACATCCATACTGGGTCAGACCAATGGGCTGGCTAGCCAGGTATCCTGTCTTCCAAGAGTGGCTGGTGCCAGATGCTTCAGAAGGAGTGACCAGAACAGGGCAATTTATTGAGTGATCCCAGCTCTTGCCTTCCAATCCCTGCTTCTAGCAGTCAGAGGTTTAAGGATACCCAGAGAACAGGGTTTCATCCCTGACAAGCTTGGCTAATAGACCTTGATGGACCTGTCCTTCATGAACTTCTCTCATTCTTTTTTGAGCCCAGCCCCGGCAAAGAATTGTGGCTTGGAGACATGATCCTTCTCTTGCTCCCCCCTTGCTTCTGGGGCAAGTAAATTGTGACATTCGGTGTTTGGGTAAAGCTTACTTCCCCCCACCATGTGTCTGTCCAGGTCTGCTGGCTGACATGAAGGGGCTGGAGCATGGCTTCACCATCTGCTTGTCCACCTGATTGATAGGGAGAGCACTACATGCACAGCTCTTGTTTGCCCCATGTGTGACCACAGCCAGAGCACATCCTTCCTTGCTGTGGAGAAAGTTAGTGTGACTTCACTCCTTGCTGCCCAGAACCAAGGTACAACCTTGCCCAAAGGTATTATGGCAATGGATGCTATAGAAAACCACAAGGGACAAAATATCCCATGACTTTGCAAAAGAATAACGTACAAGCCCATTTAATACACAACAGGTCCTCAGGGGAAGCTAAAGGATAAGTGGCCCAATACATTAGGGAAAGTATATCCCCCGTTCTCTGGAGCGAAGGTTTGAACTTTAAAGTTTGGAGACAGGTCAAGTGGAAAATAGAAACGATTATGCAAACATTGCGTTAAAAAGGCATAGCAGAGGAAGAAATCAGACAATTTACACAGATAATAGCATCCTTTGAATGCATTTCTTTGAGAAACAGTTTGTGAATTAATGCAATCGTAAGTTACTGCACATTGATAGGCTGTATCTGTGTCCAAAGGGAGGGAGAAAACAGTTTATATGTATAGGGTTGTGGTGTCAAAACATTTCACATGTATATGCTTTCACCGTGGCACAGCACCTCTTTCACCTCATTATTTTCCCCTCTGACAGTAGGGGCCTGGAGTTAATCAGTCCTACTCTGGAGGTTTTTAATTCTTTGCTTTGGTTTACTTTTTCAATATTTACAAGGCGGGGCTCAGCATAGTCCCCGGTCATTTACTTAAGCAAAAAACCAACCAAACAAACAAAAAATAAACACAGATCCTTGCCCCTCTTCTTGGTGCACTGTTTTATTACTTTGGCTTCCAGTCGCCAGCTCTTCCTCCAGACAGAAGTTAAACTTGATTGTTTCCCCTACAGGGAGGAGAACAGCTTTTCACCAGCTAGCAAAAGCCTATTCTCACTGCTGCAGCTTGTTTTTCCTCCCTCCTGCCTCTTGTCAGAAAAGGGTTTTTAAAAGGTCACCAGCAGCCCTTAATTGGACTCAGGTGTCTCATAACCTCTTTTCAGTTCACAGGGAAAAGGGCCTCCACCATTCTAGGGTTGCTATGCCTGCTTTCCACCACTCTCTTATAGCCATCAGGTCTGCCTGTGTCCCGATAGCATCCAAAGTCTAAGGGCTCAGCCATATGAGCTGTGACTGCCTTCTGGAAAATGTTAGGTGCTTTCAATCACCATTAGTGTAATTACGATTTCCATTATAAACCCCCTGCTTTTTAACAAGAGTTCAGCAGCACCTTAAAGACTAAAGTTTATTTGGGCATAAGCTTTCATGGGCAGAAACCCACTTCGTCAGATGCCATCTGCCCATGAAAGCTTATGCCCAAATAAACTTGTTAGTCTTTAAGGTACCACAGAACTCTCATTGTTTTGCTGTAAACAGCTACCCCTCTGGAACCCCTGCTTTTTGCTGCCCAACACATGGACCTCTTGGGCTGAATTTTTCTATGCTTTACGCTGCTCCAAGGTGAACATCCTTGGAAAGCCCAGCCAAAACCCTTTCAACCAGCTTTGATGGGGCTGGAAATAAAGTTTTTCCACTGTGAAAAATGATTCTAACTTTGAAATTGGGCATTTTCACATGGAGCGGAGCTTTAACAAACCGTCAGAAGAGTCAGTTCTGGCATGGAAGTTTGAAATTGCGATCACTCCCTCTGCACTGCTCACATACGGATGCCTGGCCATTCACCTCCTGATTGAAACAGGTAACTCCCTGAAATGCTCCACCCCTGCCAGGAGATCTTACCCCTTGTTTTGAGAATTTCAGGACCCCATAAAAAGATCAGCACAATCATCTCAGGTCCACCATGCTGGGAGATGCTGAACTCAGCAGCAAAACGCACCCTTGGCACGAATAAGGTGGGATTCCACCGCAATCGATTTATACTTTTAGCTTTAATAGTACTTTGTTCCACACAGACTGTCTGCTGAAAGCACATGTCATTCCCGTGAGGAAGTCAAATAGCAACAGCCTAATTTTACTGACGAGGTAACTGAGGCATGAAGAGGTTAAGTGCCTTACCCAGTGTCAGAGGAAATCTGCGGCAGAGCAAAGATGAGAATCCATGTTGTTGGCCTTGAGGCCCATGAGACCATAGAATGATAGAAGATGAGGGTTGGAAAGGACCTCAGGAGATCATCTAGTCCAACCCCCTGCTCAAAGCAGGACCACTTGGAACTAAATCATCACAACCAGGGCTTTGTCAAGCCAGGCCTTAAAAACCTTTAAGGATGGAGATTCTACCACTTTCTAGGTAGCCCATTCATAGTGAAAAAGACCAGATTTCCCACAAGCAAATGGACTCTCCTTCCAGTAGTTATCCAATTCATGCAATGGGGCCATGGTGTGGCGCTTGCTGAGGCATCCGCCCAGCACCCCTGGGTCTGGCATTTCTCTCAGCAGTCAGCCCTCACCTTAGCCTATAGTGCTGGCCAGGGCCCATGGGGCCCTTCCCTGGGGTGCGGGGAGATGGGAGCTTTGGCCATCCCAGCTGCAGACAGTGGGGGTGTCCAAGCCCATCCTCTACTTCAGACACCCACCCTGGGACCCTGATGGCAGCAGCCTCCTGCTGATGGCTTGCCTAACTGCTACAGTCTTTTCCCTGGGCTGCTTCCCCACACTGCCCTTCCCAGGCTTTAGTAGCCACTTTTCTGATAGTGGCAACTTTCCCCTACCATGGTTCTACTCCGTAGTCCACTCCAGCTTCTGGTTTTTTACTCTGCTTCTATTAGTTTTTCCTTCTCAATGTTCCAAACTCTCCCAGTCCTCTGATGGGGGAGGGGGAGGGAGAAGAGCTTTTAATAGGTCTTAGGTGGGCCCTTAATTAGCCCCAGGTGGTCTCATTAACCTATGGTTACCTATTTCCAGCTGGCTGGGAACAAGGCTCTGCCCAATCTGAAGCTTGCCTATCTGCCCTCAGTGGCTCTCCTATAGGCACTTAGCCATATCTTATCAAAGGGCTATTACAGGGCTTCTTTGTACAGCAATTTGTGTTCTATGGATGAAAACAGGGCTGTTCAAGAGAGAAACATTACAACTGGCCTATCCTACAGAGGAACCAGCTGAGACACAGAGCTGGACAGGCACTGCGGTGTGGTGGAACAGCTAGAAAGCTAACAAGTGAACTGAATTCTATGCTGCATCTGATGCTTGTTGCTAGGTCATTGAGGCCCAGATCCACCAAGGTAAGTTAGCTACCTCAATTCCTTTGAGGATCTGGGCCCAAGATCAAAGTTTTCAAAGTTTCCACTATTTCAGAGTTCCTGGTCTGGGGTGTGCAAGTCCTGCCCGCCCATAAACTGAAGCACCTCATTTTGGTAGAGACTTTGAAAACGCGGGCCTCAATTGCTTTGTTTCCACATCTGTAAAATGAAGGCTAATACTTAGTTGCCTTCCCCCCCCCCCCTTCCCTCTGTGGGACTCAAATGGTGGGGCAGGAGGATTAATTATAGTGGCTAGCTGAAAGTATTCAGGCAATGTTTTTCAGCATCCACTTTCACAGAAAATATTTGCTTTTTCATCAGCAAACTAAAAACCCAAACGCTGAACATTTTCAGCCCAAAACAATTTTTTTTTTTTTTTTTGGTTTTCAGGAGGTTTTGGGTGAAATTTTCCAGATTTTGGACCAAAAAAATATTTTTAATTGCCATATACTGGGAAACAATGGATTTAATGTTTGTGGTACTTTAACCCCCCTCCTCCCCAAAATCAGTTTCCCAATTTTTTTTTCCCCCAATTGGCTCTGTTAATTAGTAATGTGTATATGTTATCTGGAAACTCACAGGTTGGTGTAAATAGTATATTACTATGAGCCCATAACACTAGAAGCAGGGAGCAGCTTGGCATAGGTGAGGCTGTTCATTCCTCATTGCGTCCGAAGTCTGTTGTCTTCCACAGTGTTCAAGGGGGTGTGAGAAATTCTCAGAATATCTGAGAGAAGATGGAGTGGAGCTGGGACTGGAGGGTTTTCTGTAATGGGAGAAGCTGATCTAAGAAGATATCCAATGCAGCTGTGGAGCACTGGGGCTCTCTTGGAGCAGTTTTGTAATCTAAATTTCACATATGAACTATTTCATCTTCATGGACTTACAGGTTCAAATCTAGGCAGGTTTGACTCAGCCTGTCATCCTCAAGGTAGATAAATTCAGTTCCACACCCAGTTTACAGTGGGGATTTTTCAGACCAAAACAAAAAAATCATAAAAACTGAAGCTGTTTTGCTTCTATGCGGCCATTAAAGCACTCACAATAGGTTTTGTATGGGGTCGTTCACCCAGGTATAATTGTACAGTTTCTCATCCCATTCTGCTGCGCAGCAGTCTATGCACTAGGTAGCTGCTACTTTCTGTCTCAAAGCCTTCTACAATTACAGGATGCTCTATGTTTGTAATGTCTACAGTGGTTTGGAATGCAAAAATCTGTGCACGTTTTAAATAATTATTTCACTGCAATCTAGTGGGAATGAAATGTTGATTAAAGAATACATTATTAACATAACCCCTGTGTAAATTTAGCTAGTGGCAAGTAGTTTAATGGTGATTAACCAGGTGTTAAAATAGCTATGAAATTCTAAGATCTGTTGTTTTATTTTGGGGTTTTTTTTTTAAAAAAAATGCATAACATGACTAAGGGCCACGATTTTCAAAAAAAAGTGACTGGTGTTTCTGGGAGCCTCTATTCTGGGTCGCCTTAAAGGGACCTGATTTCCAAAGGCCCAGCATTTTTTGAAAAATAAGGCCCCTTTAACATATCTCAGATTGCTCATTCAGAGGCAATAGGATTTTTGTGGCTTTCATTCAAGAGCGGCCTGGTAAATACTTCCATCAATGTATGGATCCAGAACCACTCACGTGATCAAATGGATTTTAGATCCCTGAAGCCTTTCTGCCATGTCCAGAGCTCAGAAGGCAATGGAGCCATCCATCACACATATCCTTGAAAGGAGGATTTTACCTTTCATCTCCAGACCAATTCAGACTGGAAAGCCAGCATGAATCACTCAGAGAATCCAAGAAAAATATGCAGGTACCTAAAGGGTTAGACAGAAGCCTAGTGGGATTTCCTAAGAAGTTCAGGTGTGTAATTCCCATGGATTACAAAATCCTACTAGGCCTCTTTAGGAGCCTACATACCTGCAAAACCTGGCTCACGCTCTCTTTGTCTCCGTTCCAAGAGTAGAGTGGGCATAACAGGACTTCCCTACATTAAAGATTTGAAGTGCTCGGGTCCTAGGGAAACGGGGCTACAGAACCATCGTAGACAGAAGCCTTTCCATTTACATAAGTCAGTTCTGGATTAGATCCCTGCTGACCATAAGCAATTTTTACCAAGGGAAATAATTATTGGGGTTAGTCCTGCTTTGAGCAGGGGGTTGGACTAGATGACCTCCTGAGGTCTCTCCCAGCCCTCATCTTCTATGAGTCTATGATAGCAATGGAATCTGAATGAAGTAGATAACATTTGACAGGAAAAAGGTTTCACATGCTCTCCTGCTGACACAAAAGACACCATGACACACACCTGCTGCAGGAGGTAGCGCTGTCTGCTGTACTGAAGTCAGAACTCACTGCCAATAGCCTTAATTAAAAACATTAATGCGGGACAACTGCTGCTGAAAAGGCCAATGTTACATTCCTCTTTCTTTACAATGGCTTTGTAATTGCAGTAATTCCTAGATCTCGGCGAGGGTCACTCCCCAGGGCCTGTCTGGCTGGGCCTCCGCATACAAAATCCGCTATTATTTTACTCCGCCACCAAAGGTGTTATCACTTAATTAGAAAAAGAGAGAATATATATTAGAAGGATCCATGAGAAATCAAAAAGGAAGCCAAATGCATGGGATACTGTTGGCCCCTCGGTAGGATCCCTCTCAGGGCACTGCAGCCTACTGCATGCAAGGAAGAGGAGACAGAGACTCATACCCTGCAAAGTAAAGCACTGGAGAGGAGTAGAGATGCATGGACTGGTGGCCAGATGAGTTTCCCCCAGCAGCAGCCAGAGGAATGAGGCACTCCACCCCTTAAAATACAGGGGGGTGGGAGAGACCTGGATACTACCCACTCCCAAAAATCTAGGAGACTGGGTGGGTCCTGCAGAAGAACCCACCCCTTCTCCCCTAAGAGATGGAAAATGGGGGCAGGAGGGGGCAGCACTGTAAGGGAGCTCATAACCAATTCCTGAAGCTCCCTGTCCCTCCTCCTGAAGTGAGAAGAACCAAAAGAGACCTCTGTTGACACGTCCTTCCTGGCAGCCTTTGGATCTGCTTCAGGGACGGAGGGCGTTTGGTGGCCCGTGCTGCCCCAGGAGTGTGTGTGGGGGGGAGAGACAGTAAGTGTAAAACATTTCTAGCAGAAAAAAGGGAAAACCCCAAAAGCCACAAATGGAAAACCAAAATGTTTTCGTTTCCAAAAACAACAAAAAAGGCATTTGAAGTCAAAACAAAAAAAGGTTTCATTTCAAACCGGTTGTTTTTTTTTTTTTAATTTTCAATGAGAGAGGAAAATGGACATTTCAAAGGAAAAAAAGCTGATTAAAATCACATTTTCCAGCCAGGGAAAATTTTTCAGCCAAAATGTTTTCCACTAGTTCTAGATATGAATGGAATTCTGTCTCTTCCAATACGCACAACGCTAGATTGTATAGAACAAAAGAACGATGGCATGAGATATCAAATATAGGCCATTACAGAGCACACACCCATGTAGGGTATGATGTACACCTCTTCCATTCATATTTCAACCTATCACACACTCTGAACGAGAAATTCCACTCTGCTTACCTATGCAGTGTGAAACCTGTTATCGTGTGCTCATTTTACTTTATCGTACTTGACCCTCACTTCTGAAATAACGTGTGTTAGGGAGTCCAGCATCACTTAAAGTATCATTGGCCTAGTACGACTCTCACCTAAACCAGTTTTACACTGATGAAACTCCTGCACCTCCAGTGGAATTACACCAAAGTCAATCAGGAGAAAAATCATTCTGGTATAATAAATTTTATAATCCTGGCCTGGCCTCATAGGCTGCAACATGTTTATTTTTTGAGCATAGAACTACAAGGACGTTTGTTACCCAGTCATTGGCATTTAGGGTCAGATACTCAGCTAGTATAAATTGGCAAGTTCCATTGACTTCAGTTATGTTTCATTGAAAGGCAGCGGGAGTTTGGCAATTTGAAAATTTTCCTCCTGGCCTTTAGAGTGTTGTCCAATTAAGATCTGACAGAAACAAACATCCTCTTCCCCCCTGCAGTGACCATATAGATTCCTCCACACAAAGGAGAGAGTGTGCCCACTTTCAGTTATGGGCTGAGAGAGGTTATTTTTTGCACATCTTCTTAGTAGCCACTGATTCTATTCCTGCTTTATTGCTATACCCGGGAGCAGATGCTCTGCTATTATATGTTGCCCTCCTGTTTCTTTTGGGACTGATCATGGGAAAGGCGACTTAACAAGATGGAGCTGGTTTTGACTTGTCACTGCATTGCATTGCAAAAGAGGGCCACTGTACAAGTCCAGGCCCTTCCCTCTACCCTTACAAGATTCTGGGGCATTTTGCCAACTCAACCTTATCCCGGCTCCACATCTGCTATCCTGCCTTCTTTTTCGTGGGATTTGCACAAATCAGTTAGGGCCACTGTAGAGCCCTTCCTCACACTGGTGACTAGCTCCATT
The DNA here is from genome assembly GCA_007922155.1 of Mesoclemmys tuberculata. Classification (NCBI taxonomy): domain Eukaryota; kingdom Metazoa; phylum Chordata; order Testudines; family Chelidae; genus Mesoclemmys; species Mesoclemmys tuberculata. The sequence goes on along the minus strand of ML675649.1, from coordinate 44,586,529 downwards.
AAAACCAACAGGACTGCGACCCTAACTGTGGAAAAGCCCCGACATAGGATTCTCAGGGTGCAATCAATAATGCACATCAGACAGCTGTGCCCTTAGCCATACTCCACCATTACACAGAGAGAACAAAACATTGAGATAAAAGGTAATTAAATGCACACAAAAAGAGGCTACATTAACCTAGCGTTGTGGTTGAGAGGCTTTCTATGGAGAAAGGTTAGGAAATTGTAAGTTACAGGCAGATGGGAGGGAAGAGAGTGAATTCATCAGTCGCTGATGTCTTTTAAAGGCAGCATTGTGAAAACAGGAATGAGCACAACGAGCTTGAGGTGACAGTTTCCAATGTTATTTTTATTGGAACCCAAAGGCCAGAGAGGCCGTGAAAACATGAAAAAACAACGAGAGTCCTGTAGCACTTTAAAGACTAACAAATTTAATTTTTGCAGGCATAAGCTTTTGTGGGTTTTAACCCACTCTGTCGGACGCAGGGAATGGAAATCAGATAGGTGGTTTATATATATACAGTCAAGGGGAAGGTACAACAATGAATGGGGTAGGTAATAGCAAAGTCCATACAGTTAGAGTAGCTGAGACCTATTCACAATTGCAGATTAGAAGGTGAGAATGTGTGAACAATGGCAATTACTTCTTGTAATGAGAGAACCATTCCAAATCCCTATTCAGGCCCCATCTGATTGTGTCAAGTTTGCAGATCAGCTCTAGCTCTGCAGTTTCTCTTTGAAGTTTTTTTTTGAAGTTTTTGTTGACGTATGGCAACTTTCAAGTCAACTACAGAGTGTCCTGGGAGATTGAAGTGCTCTCCAACTGGTTTATGGGTGTTCCCATTTTTTATGTCTGATTTGTGTCCATTTATTCTTTTGCGTGGTGACAGTCCGGTTTGGCCAATGTACATGGCAGAGGGGCATTGCTGGCACATGCTGGCCTATATTACATTAGTAGATGTGCAGGTGAATGTGCTCCTTATGACGCGGCTGGTGTGGTTAGGACCTGTGATGGTGTCACTAGAGTTGATGTGTGGGCAGAGCTGGCAACGGGGTTTGTTGCAGGGATAGGTTCCTGGGTTACTGCTGTTCTTATTATGTGATGTATGGTTGCCAGTGAGTATTTGCTTCAGGTTGGGGGGCTGTCTGTAAGCAAGGATAGGCCTGCCTCCAATGGCTTGAGCGACTGAGGGATCATCTGCTAGGATAGGTTGTAGATAGAATCATAGAATATTAGAGTTGGAAGGGACCTCAGGAGGTCATCTAGTCCAACCCTCTGCTCAAAACAGGACTAACCTCAGTTAAATCATCCCAGCCAGGGTTTTGTCAAGCTGCAGCTTAAAAACCCCTAAAAATGGAGATTCCACCACCTCCGTAGGTAACCCCTTCAAGTGCTTCACCATCCTCCTAGTAAAAAACTTTTTCCTAATGTCCAGTCTAGACCTCCCCCACTGCAACTTGAGACCATTGCTCTTTGTTCTGTCATCTGCCATCACTGAGAACAGCCTAGCTCCATCCTCCCTTGAACCTCCTTTCAGGTAGTTAAAGGCTGCTATCAAATCCCCCCTCATTCTTCTCTTCTACAGACTATATCCTTAAAGATGTGTTGGAGAGATTTATGCTGCGGGCTGTAGGTGATGGCCAATGGTGTTCTGTTGTTTTCTTTGTTGGGTCTGTCCTGTAGTAGGTGACTTCTGGGTACTCATCTGGCTCTGTCAATTTGTTTCTTTACCTCTCCAGGTGGGTATTGTAGTTTTAAGAATTTTTTATGGAAATTCTGTAGGTGTTTGTCTCTGTCTGAGGGATCAGAGCAAATCCGGTTGTATCTTAAGGCTTGGCTGTAGACAATGGATTATGTAATGTGTCCAGAGTGGATGCTGGAGGCATGAAGATATGTATTGTGGTCAGTCGGTTTTTGCTATAGGGTGGTATTAATGTGACCATCCTTCATTTGTATTGTAGTGTCCAGGAAGTGGATTTCTTGTGTGGACTGGTCCAGGCTGAGGTTAATGGTGGGGTGGAAATTATTGAAATCTCAGTGGAATTCTTCAAGGGACTCTTTTCCATCGGTCCAGATGATGAAAATGTCATCAATGTAGCGTAGGTAAAGGAGAAGTGCCTGGGGAAGAGTTTTGAGGAAGTGGTGTTCTAGGTCAGACATAAAAATGTTGGCACACTATGGGGCCATGTGGGTGCCCATAATTGTGCCACTGACTTGAAGGTATAGATTGTCTCCAAATCTGAAGTAGTTGTAGGTCAGGACAAAGTCACAAACTTCAGCTACCAGGTGTGCCATATCATCATCAGGGAGAATGTTCCTGATGGCTTGTAGTCCATCTTTGTGTGGAATGTTGGTGTAGAGCTCTTTGCTATATAAGAATGGACTTGTCTATACAATATTTCCTACTATACCCATCCTAGTATCTAACCTCCATTACTATCAACACCTTTCAACAGATCGTCTGCTTCTACTTAATAAGGTTTTAACTTTGCTGTTTAAAACTGGATTTTATCCATATTCTTCAGAACCCCTTTTCTACCTCTGCCACCTATCTCAAAATTTTCTCAGTAAACCAGACTGTTGGTTTGTGTTGGTCACAGTCAAGCAATGTGATGAGAGGGAAAGTGCACATGTTCCAGATAATCATTAGAGTAACAAAAGAAAGAAGACCTTGTGGTTAAAGTATAGGTTGGGAGTCATTACATTTAAGTTCCAGCCTTGACTTTAGTCACCAGGTCACAGCAGAGGACATATGTCTACAGGCAAAACGCTTGTCTCCTGTTCCATTTCCCCATCTGTAAAAGCTATATAGTAGGACTGCCTATATTAGGGATCTGGTCAGGATTCGTTCTTTATATGTGGCTTTGAGATCCCATGATGGAAAGTGCTATAGCTCTGAGAAGTACTATTGAATATTGTGATGCATGTTGCTATGAGAGAGACATGTCTTTGTTTTCTGTGTATTGCACATTTATATTTCTGAGAGCTGCTGGTTACGCACACACTGTGTTTTCTACGAATGGCCATACCGGGCTAAACCAATGGTCCATCTAACCCAGTATCCTGTCTTCAGACAGTGACCAATGCCAGATGCTGCAGAGGGAATGAACAGAAGAGGTGATCATCAAGTGATCTTCCTCACGGAGCCTTTACTGTTTTTGTTGCTGTTTTCCTTATTCTAAAATAAAGTCGGCTGAGACTGAAGTACGTGGCTACTCTGTGGATGGGAAAGGATGACAAAAGTGTCTCACCAACAGCCTCAGGCAAGTGATTGAAGAGTTACTCCCCTGCCTCCCCCAACAGCCCAGACAAAGAAGATTTTTAACCAAAGAAACAAATCTGTGCTCGTTACTTCTTTTAAATCACCGCTATCTAGAAACACCGTTGGGTTGCTCAGCTGCTGGCCAAGTCTTTTTGGGTTATGCGGCAGCTCTGTTTTATGAATGAATTTATGATTCAGTGTTGTAATTTCACACCCCCCCCAAGAGGGCTCACAATACGTACATTGCTATGATTGTATCTAGTGAGACAATCTGCTGCAGCACAGGACGCAACTGAATGTGAAGTAGCCTAATGTGACCAACATACATGCCACGTTAGAGGAGCTGAGTTATGCTGGGAGAAAGCATTGCCTAATGGCTACCATACAAGACAGATGACTTAAGTTTTAATTTGTCTTTGCCACTGATCTACTGCAGGCAAGTGACTTTGTCTTTCTGTTTCCCCTCTCACTCCTTGTCTGATTCGACTGTTAGCTCTTCAGAGCAGAGCCAAATCTCCCATTGCACATGCACACACACAGCCAAATTCTGTGGGGCCTGATCATAGCTGGGGGTGCAGGCATTACTGTAATATAGATTAAAATAAAATCAAATGTCCAGTGTGGGGCTCTGGATTTCCCCAGTATTTTTCTTCACTCTGCCTCTTTCCACAAGCGCCATCCAACACCATGTCTTGATTTTTGACTACCCGCTGTTCTGCCAGCACACACGCAGGGACAGTCAAGTGGCTAGCAAAGGGAACCGGCCGGCGGAGCTGTTTCTCATTGACATGGGTTGTCATTTTGACCAGGGGTCGCTGATTTGCAACAAACAAATAACTGATACCAGAAATTAATCTCAGCTACTGCATGCCACGTAGGAGCCAGGATTGAGCATTCACTGGTGATGCAAGTTAATTACCACACTGTCACCAAATGTTATGTGATTTCTGTCAAGGTCTTATGACAGGCCCCCCGTATCCCAAGTCCTCATTTCTGGAGGAAGTAAATGTCACTGAATTTCTGTGTGGTATTACTGTCATGTCATTCTATGATGAGCCTGTAATGAACGCCCCATGAGTGGTGCTGATAAAGTTATTTTATTCAAAGTAACTTTGGTCTGTGTTATTACTTTACATATTCCAATGAGACATGCCAGGAAATCTGAAGTGAATAGTTGCCATATGCAAGTATATACATCCCTGGATGCAAATTGATTAGTGTGTACACTGCATGCGTGTAGAGCCTTTAGTAAAACCTGCTCCAATTAAAAAACAACAACTATATGTGATGGTAGCGTTAGGCATGAGAAATCTGTCCCTGTATCCTGGCCCTTATATTTAGAGTTAGTCATGAAGTGATTCCCCCCTCTCCCATCCTCACACCTTTTTGGGACCAAAAAAAAAGGGGTGTGTGTGGAATTTTCATGTCTCTTTAATTTTTTCTTCCAATCTTTTTGACAGATGAAAAAATCAACACTCCCTCCCTGCCTCCCCCCCAAAAAAATGGTTTCGGTTTTCTGCAACAACCACCAAAATCTTGGGAGTTTTTCCATTTTGAAAGAAAAACTTGACAATTTTCAATGAAAAAAAATGGAGATTTTCCATTTAACTGAAAAGCTATTTTCCATGGAACAAAAGTTAGACAGAAATTTTTTGACCATCTCTACGTCTATGTCCCTCATCACTGAAGTGTGAGTACTTCCCCCAAAGTAAAGAGATTACTATGTTCTCTCTTATTTCCCTGACATCAAGTGTCAAACTGAGGGGTTTGGGTAGATTTTTAAAATGAATCTTCAAGAAACTTGCCCAAAGAGGTGGGTTTGACACGAAGCTCTGGAAGCAGCAGTGAAGTCTGTGGTCTTGTCTCTTGTGCAAGCAAGTTTCATAATTCTGGTCTGGTCCCAGTGGCAGGTCTGGCAAAAAACTCTTCCTACTGGATAATAGTTCCATTGTTCTGGTGGAACGCAGTGATACCGGCACACTGGGGTTGTAGAGGGACAAATGCAACCTCTCAAGTATCAGGACTGATTCCAAGCAGGGCTATGAAAAAAAACAATCAGGACAGCAACCTTGTGTCCAATAGCATCCAATGAAGTGGGTTCCTGCCCATGACGGCTTATGCCCAAATAAATTTGTTAGTGTTCAAGGTGCCACAGAACTCTCACTGTTTTGCTAAAAACAGACTAACACGGCTACCCTTCTGGAACTTGTGTCCAATATATCCTGAAATAGTTACATACAGCTACAGGGAGGTTTTTAACCTTTTCCATCCCATGTCCTTATGTTACAATAGAAAAAAAATCAGGATCACTTGCTCATCTAGCCATGAAGAAAGAGAAGCTGTTCATGACCCTCTTGAAGCTGTTTGCAACACCCCCAGGGCTGGTGACCCCCAAGACCAACAATCCATGATATAGAACATATGACATGGTGAGTCTATAACATATGTTTTACCTCTGCTCTGTGTACTGTATATGACAAACAAAAGCCACAATATTCTAGGACATGGTTAAATACTTTCTAATTTGCTTTTATATTTCTTATTTCCATGGATTGTACTACTGTCTAAGGTGCTAGAAAATTGTTATTCTTCCTTACCCATTTGCTTTTTCCATTAAGCCACCTTTCCATCAAATTGTGTTTCCAGTGGAACAGAAAACCACTATAGCTCCATTGTGTTTACATTATGGTCCTGCACCAGCATCTTTTTTTGACTAGATCCAGGAATATTTGGAATCACTTCCACGCTAGATCAGTTGAGAGTTTATAGGTCATGCTAAAATGACAGCCATTTCACTCCAGAGCCTTCTTTCCTTGCACAGAAGGGTGGGTTTAAAAAATTGATAGTATACACGAGGGACATTTTTCTCCATATTGTACTTATTTTGGTATATCAAAATTTTGCCCCTAAACACGTATTTTTTCAGTATAGTAACCATGATGCAGAACACAGCCAGAGAGGAAGAAAACATCCCATGTGTCTGCTAGACAAAGTGGCCAGGAGGAAGAGGGACCATCCATCTTAACAACAACAAGGACGTGCTACAACTCTTCCTAATGAAAGAGACTCTTTAAACATCACTGTTATAACTCTGAAAGGTTTGCTGACCCAGGATTAGTTATCTGACCAACATTCCTGAGACAAAGTGTCTCACAGCAGTTCCTGAGGCCAATCAAGAGCAGCCCATGAAACAAATGTGCAAATCACCCATCACTGACAATTTGAATAAGCTAATTAGCTTTTTAAATTATTTCATGCCTTTAAAAACAAACATGTGTGATCAGAAAGAGGTGTTTTGCCTGTGGACCAGCTGGCCTGCAGATAGCAGCTTGATTTCTTCAGGTAAATGCAGTCTTTCCTTGGATGGCATTCGTCTCACCCGACACCCTTATTAGGCCAAATGGGCGAGACAGTTGCCTTCCTTTGGAAGAATCTTAACATCACCCAGGTGAGAATGGTAGCAACTGTTGTTGCCTCTAGCCTCCTCAAACTGTCTCTGCGGCCTAACCAACGGGATGTTAAATCAGAAGGCAAGATTGGGGGCTTGTCATATGTCCCAATCAGAGCAGTAATAAAGGAAGAGACATCTTGATTCATTATGGGGATCACGTTATCCCTCAGAGAGTTCTCTAACACAAAGCAGCTTGTAATCCATACCTCATGGCACTGAGCTGTGAAAACACACTTAACTAATATTCTACTTCATCCTTGGTGGAGGCGGTTCCTGATGTACACAAGGGGGTTGCTACATTGCCTCAGCCACATCTCATTTGTCTCCCCGCACAGAATGGCTCCAACAGAGAAACTGCTCCCAAGCATACAAGCCGGGCCTGGATGGAGGATTGAACTCCAGAGACGAGGATGAAGTTTATTGTCAGCTATGGGGAGATGGAGAGAAGTCCAGCTTTAAAAAAGGCTGGGCCGGGGGAGAAACAATCAAACAGAAATCTGAGGCGGATGGCAATTGGCAAATTCCCTAATTACTATGATAAATCCTTGTGAGCTGTGCCAAAAAGAGAGACTGTCCGCTATCCTATGATTGCCCTCTGACTATACATAATGGAAAAGGGGCTGACCCAGCCGCAACATTCTAAGCCATCCTGTTAAAACTGTTCTATAAAGGGCAGGCAGGAGTCACCTGTATCTTGTCGAGATTAATGGAAGTGTCAGTCAAGACACAGTCAAGAGGTGAACTACTCTGACGGCGCATGAGAAGTAGGCTTTGAGCAAAAGTTGCCAGGCAAACATGGCTTGCTAAATACTGCCAAGCCTTATGTCCCATAAAAAAAATTTAAAAAACATATTTAAGGCTGGTAGAAGAGTCTAGAATGTGGAATAGTCAAAAAAAGCACGGGCAGGTGTGTGTGAAGGCAGCACGTCCCATTGTTTGCTGGCAAACCGAACAGAAACACTCTTAGCAGCAATCTAGCAGGCTGTAATCAGAGATAAAAACAGACAGTCCTAAAATCAAACCGTTTGGAGGGAAACAAGGCCATCCATGGTGAGGAGGAGAATGGATTAGAAAATTGCATTAGGGCTCCCTTAGTGCATTGCCTAATTTGCCAGCGTGCCGTATGTAATGCTAGAGTCTGGAGCAAGAAAGGATAAAGAAATGTCATTCCCAGTCCTGCAAGATGTTGAGCAGTTCAGTGCCAGAAAAATTTGCATTTTTTTCCTGTTTTCCCCTTTCAAATTAAATAGTTGACAGAAAATGTCAAGTGATTTCACTCAGTACTACTGACGTGAAGGAGTCCTGCATGCTCATCACCTGATAGAACCATGTCCAAAAACCTTAGCATCTCTTCCTACGTAAATTCTCCCTCCTCACCCCTCCAGTTAAATCAGACCTCTCAGTGAACAGCCCAATCACCAGACCCTTCTGTTCTTCCAGTTCCAATCTTTCGAACCACCACCAGAGCTTCATGGATGTGTACAAAGGGTGCCCTGAATGGGCACTTCATAGACTTGGAGATTTGAAGGACAGAAGCAGCCATTAAGATCATCTAGCCTGACCTTCTCCACAGCACAGGCCATAGAATTTCACACGAGAATTCCTGCAGCAAGTCCATAATTTCCAAATGAGCTCTACAGTGCATCTTTTAGATAGACATCTAGTCTTGCTTTAAAGACTTCAAAGGATGGAGAATTCACCCTATCCCTTCGTAAATTGTTCCAATGTTTAATTGCCACCCCTGTTAAAATGTGCACCTGATTTCTAGTCTGAATTTGTACAGCTTCAGCTTCCAGCCAGAGGGTCTTGCTACACCTTGGTCTGGTTGATTAGAGAGACTTCTACCACTAGAGATAGTAAGTGACTGATCATGGAAATACCTAAGAGCATTTAGACTAAAAAATGATTGAAAGGGACACTCTAGGGCTCCCTGAATTAAATGGCAATACCCCTATTGACCTCAATGGAGATAAGATTCTACCACAGTCTCCATCAGAACTGCCCCACTGTTCCGGACGGAGGTTCAAAACAGTCAGCCGTTTCATCCATCACTGACTTGCTGAACATCCCCTGTTCTGAGTAATGGTTACTGTGCAATTAATTTAAAAAAAAAAAGTCTATACTTTTAAGTTATGGGTGCAATGAATGTTTCCATTTTAGAGGATGTCCAGGTTTATATTCCTACTCTTTCTCAATCCAAAGAGACACATCTTATTCTAGCTGAGTACTTTCTGATGGGGTTTAAAACCAGAAGGAGCTATTAGATCATCTAGTCTGATTTCCTGTGTCATACAAGCCAAAGCGTTTCAGACAGTTGTCCTTGTATTGTGTAATTTGTATTTGGCTAAAGCATATCTTCCAGAAAGGCAAATGATCTCCCATAAAGATCTGGGGATGGGGTTATAGACATAATGCTAGGAGAAAAAAGTTGAGGTTGGGGGCCTGAGGGAAGAAGTTGTTTTAATGAAAAAAACATATAAATGAAAATCATAAGGAGGGAAGAGGACTCTGGATGACACCTCCTTGGAAATTTCTGAAATATTAGATGCAATGTCATTTAGCAAGATTAATGCATTTCGGAATGAATATTTCATACTAAAAGGTAGGCCTGTTTATCAGGAATTCATCCCTATGCATAAGGTAAGAAAAGGCCTATGCACTAAACAGCAGAGTTCATGTTGGAAGGATGCTCTTGTGCAGTGCTTTTCAATCTGAGTCTAAGATTTCCAAAGGGTCCGCACCTCCATTCAAAATTTAGCAGTCCACAAATGAAAAACACATTGAAAACCACTGCTCTAGTAGACAGAACACTGCACTAAGAATCACGATACCCAACTTCTATTCCCAGGTCGACCACAGGCTCTGTGTAACCTTGGGCAAGTCACTTGATCTCTCTGTACATGAGTTTCCCATGTACAAAATGGGGTAATACTACTTTGCTACCTGATGGCAAAGGAAAAATCCATTCATGACTGTGAGGTACTCAAATACAAATAAATAGATTGTCTAGGGTGAATGGGTGAATTTTCAAACTTTTCTTTTTCAATTCTTTATAAAATAAATTTAAAATGAATGCGTAGATTAATGAGCCCTCAGGACTAATATCCTTTTAGAGCTCATTCTAGTGATATCTTTGCTGTCCCAGAATGATGCATTATGGGACACTTTTAGTGAACAGGCAGTGCATCCTTGAGGGACGTGTCAAAGACGTTTTTATTAAAGCTGAATTTAAATTTGTTTACCAGCTGAAAGCTTTCACAGCCTGGTTAGCGCAAATAGCACACAGGGTCTGACCCAAGCCCATGGAAGTCAATAGCCAATTAACTCAATGGACTTCATATCAGGCCCATATTCCTGTGGTTCTCTCAAATTCTAGCTTTCATTTGCAGATCCCGGTCACATTCAGGGCAACTGCACCGGAATTTCTCTCTGTGGTCACTCAAGGACATCCACTGTAGGCTCCTGGTTCGTCAGTCTTCACCTTTTTTGGGAAGAGACCCTTTTCTCTTTCTCACTGGTCTGGGGACTTTTTAGCCTGCATGGCTTCACTGGGATGTCCCCAGCAAGCGTTTGCTTTCTCTCCAGAGGTTATGAACAATGTAATTGCCAGCAGTTACACGTTATCCCGAAGCACTTTCTAAGCAAGCATATTTATCGTTAAGGTGAAAGCATTACAGAGAAAACATTAAAGAACCAACAGACATGATAAACTTAACAGAGCTCACCCAAACTCCAGCTTTGGGCTGTGGTAAGTGTCAGTTCTTCAAAACCCATAACTTGGTTTTCCCTGTGATTACAAGTCCATAATGGTCTCAGAATCAGAACAGGAACACTGGAGTGGAAGTTCAGTTGTTTGTACTGCTCAGGCCTTTGATCTTGTCTCTGGAAAGAGGTAATCCGCATAGCTTCAAAAGGCTGGCTTTTTGCATAACTGAAGTTGGGGAATTTGCAATAATCTCTCCCTAGGGATACCCCAGGAAATTCACTTCATGTTTTGTCCCAAAAGGCTATTCTTGTGTGACACATTTTCAATAGAGTTCTTTGAACTCCCATCCCATATCCCCAGAGAGGTTATGTACAGTCCCAGCCCACTAGAATACATAAACTTTGGATTTAATGCAATGGATCCAAAAGATGCTTAAACTTAATTCAATGTGGTATCCCAAGGATATTACAGGAAATTGCCAAATCTGTCACAGTCCCCTGAAAACACATCTTCCCTTTGTATTTTCTCCTTCCTTCCCTCCCTGTTCAGTCCAGCTCCTTTTTCAGACTGACTCCCCCTCCAGCACCCACTCTCCCATCCCCCCACCCTCTTGCACTTTCAGTGTCAGGACCAAATTCTGCTCTCTGATGCGTGCCCTCCATTGACTTTAATGGGAGCTACACAGGCACATCCAGGGAATAAATTTGCCCATAAGGGTTGTACATCACAGCCAGACAAATCGAGGCCTCCTTCAGCTCAAGACAAATGAGAGGAACTTTATTAGGATTTCTGAGCCCAGCAGAGCTCGTGTGTGACAGGAGGGAAAAATAAAAAATGAACGGTTCTCTATGGCTAGCTGGAAAGAGAGCCTGGCACCCTGAGCTGTGTTCAGCATTGAATCTCCACTGCATAATACGTCTGTGCAAGAAGCCTTGACCGCAGGCATCTTTGCTTTAGGTAAAAAATATGGACTTTTAAAAACCAAAATGAAAACCCTCTTCAAGTAAACTCTGGTGAAGCGAAATTCTGATTATAACCTCATCACCCTTCTGGCTGCAGTCTCCTTCTCTGTTCAATTCAATAGTCTGTCATGCTTGTTACCGAGAAATGAATTCCCTTCACACTGACATTTCATATACTTACTGATACGGCATATAATGAACACTTCGCCCAACCTGTCAGCTTCTTGCAAAACTAACTTTTTTTTATTACTTTTTTTTTTTGGGCATTATTTTATTTAAATTTTCTTTTCCCCCCCTTTTTTTTTAAGAGCAATTTAGGATTACGGATCATTTTGTCAGGTCTGCCCCATGGCACATGCTTAGCGCTTTGTAAATGCAAAGATTATATCGGATTAGCAGCCAGCGTTGTCGTTCACCCCCCCTGGAATCTCCCCAGAGCCACCTCAGCATTGCCTCCTGCGGTCAGACAGTAGAAAATGCAACACAAGCTGTGGCACACATGGCACCAATGTTTTCAGTGAGTCGGAGATACTTAATTATATGGCCCTGATTCAGCAATGTAATTAAGCATGTGCTTAACTTTATGCACACAGCTGTCCCATGGACTGTGAGTGCCTTTGTCCTATTTGTAGTGGGACGAACTAGGAATATTCCCATCTTCTTACAGGTTCATTCCAGGAGTACAGACTTCTTTGCTATTATTGTCTGTTTTTCTGTATAGTGCTGACATAGTGGGATCCTGGTCCATAAGTGGGTCTCCCAGGTGTTACTCCTACTTAGTATTATTTTATTTTGTGGTATTACTGTAGCACCTAGGCACCATAGTCATAGAGCAGGACCCCAGAGTGCTAGGTGCTGTACAAACAAAGGATCACGAACCCATGGAATCACATCAACTGCACCTGCAGTTATGGGTTTTAATCTCTCAGCTTGTTGCCTGTGACAAAGTATTGAATGCATTCAACTCCCATGGACCATGGTTTGGTCTGAGGGCGGTCAAGCACCTCTGATCCTAGAGCACTATATTTAGTACTGGGTTGGAGTTGGTTTTAGGAGAGGACAAATCTTTTATTGATGGTGGAACTGATTAAGAACAAACTGAACTTGTCACTCCATCCGGGACTATAGACTTCTCAATAAGGTCTCACATTCTCATTCTCTATCATCTATTCTTTTTTGGCAAAAACATCAGTCAAACTGACCAAGCTTTTTAAAATGCCAAGAAATTAATACAAGACACATCAAATAACTGCAGGCTGACATGCAAAATGAATAAATATATAAATAAATAGATAGTTAGATAAGTTCTCCCAGGAGCATTTTCCTCTTCCCCTATTTGACACTCCACCATTCCACTTTTGTAGTGTGGTCTGAGGCTTTTAATCATTGCATAATCACTCTTAAAAAGAGAGGCAGGGAACCCTTCTTGTGAAACCATTAAAGCACCATGAATGCCAGTGATTCTGTATGAATAACTAATATATGGATGCGGATTAGGAGTTGGTGGCTAGTATCAAGTGGAGTGCCCTAGAGGTTGGTCCTGGGACCGGTTTTGTTCAAAATCTTCATTAATGATCTGGAAGATGGGGTGCATTACACCCTGAGCAAATTTTCAGATGACACTAAACTGAGGGAAGTGGTAGAAACACTGGAGGGTAGGAATACGATACAGAGTGACCTAGACAAAATGGAGGATTCATCCAAAAAAATTTGATGCGGTTCATCAAGGACAAGTGCAGAGTCCTGCCCTTAGGACAGAAGAATCCCATGCACAGCTACAGACTGGCTAGGCAGCAGTTCTGCAGAAAAGGACCTGGGGATTGCAAGGGACAAGAGACTGGGTATGAGTCAACAGTGTGCCCTTGTTGCCAAGAAGACTAATGACATATTGGGCTGCATTAGTAGGAGCAATGCCTGTATATCAAGGGCAGTGACTATTCCCTTCTCTTCAGCATTGGTGAGGCCACGTTTGGAGTATTGTGTCCAGTCTTGGGCCTCCCACTACAGAAAGGATGTGGAGAAATTGGAGGGAGTCCAGCAGAGGGCAATGAAAATGGTTAGGGAGCTGGAGCACATGACTTATGAGGAGAGGCTCAGTGAACTGGGCTTGTTTAGACTGCGAATGAGGGAGAATTTGATGGTGGCTTTTAACTACCTAAAGGGGAGTTCTAGGGAGGATGGAGCAAGGCTGTTCTCAGTGGTGGTAGATGACAGAACTAGGAGCAATGGTCTCAAGTTGCAGTGGGGGAGGTCTAGGTTGGATATTAGAAAAAAGGTTTTCACTAGGAGGGTGGCGAAGCACTGGAATGGGTTAGCTAGGGAGGAGGTGGGATCTCCATCCTTAGAAGTTTTTAAGGTGCGGCTTAGCAAAGCTCTGGCTGGGATGATTTAGTTGGGGTTGGTCCTGCTTGGAGCAGGGGGTGGGACTAGATGACCTTCTGCGGTCCCTTCCAACCCTCATCGTATATGGTAATGAATGTAGGACACTAGTCTGTAGCTAGCTTGATTGCTAGGGTAGCTGCAAGAAGTTGCTGTATTAAAAGGGAAGCCACCAACTTGGAAAAAAACCAAATAAACAAACAGATTTTGGTATAAAATATTTGATCCTTTCTCCCAATCTGCAACAGTTCCAAGGAGCCCCCCAGACACCTTCCTGGGAGTTGAGGAGGAGTTTCACTTCACTCCAGAAGAAGGAAATTTGTCACAGCTCAGGGCATGTGCACCTGTGCTCCCCCTCCATGGTCCAGCAAGGTCACCCACATGCGGGTTTCTGGCTACCCAGCCCATGCCACTCTTGGGCAGAGGCACGCATCTCTCCTCTGCTTCACCAGGGTGTTTCCAGGCTGCACAGCTCCCTGCCCACACTGTGAATTCCCTAGCAAAATCCCCTAAGGAAGTCTGCTTAGCTTTTCCCTTCAGAGACTACAAACAGCACAAGCAGTTCATTCCAAGCAAGCACATTAATTCTTACAGTAAAAGCATTGCAAATAAAACTATATGGAAAACAAAGACTTTACCTGCATGCTACTAAGCTTATTAGAGGTCGTCCCCAGCCTCCCCATCTCCACAAGGTCTCTCGTTGGTGTCCATTCTTTCAACCCTTCCCTAAGGGGTGAGGCCCCCCTTGGACAGAAGGCCCTGTCCATTTGCTGGGTCCAAAATAAGGTCCTGAATCAATTTATACTCAGCATATGTACCCAGAAGTTCTTCCTTTGCTGATCTCTAGAAAATCAACTTTGAACCAGGATGGGCAAGTCTCTCCAGGTGGTGGTGGGGAAGCAAGTTGTTACAACCTGAGTGAATTTGTGAGACCATCCCCTAATGTTCTTAGCTCCTGGAGGACTGTACTCCCCTTCCGCCATGGGATTACATACAATCCTTGGCTGACAGGGATACTTAAATGCAGGACAACAAGATTCAACAAGGTGCACTAAGGACACTGTCATAGCTGTCACGGGGGTATTTAGCAGATCTTTTTTTCCATGGGGCTACTAGTTAATAGGGCATGTTAGTGTGATGGTTGCACTCTTGACTGACGCTGGAGACTGAACCAGAGAAAGTCGAGCTAAAAGTATGAGTCTTTATAGTTTGAGCTAACAAGGCTCTGTAGCTAGGGTTGTAATAGGCACCTAGTCTCCAAGGATCAGGCACAGAGGAGAACCTGTAACACACACTTACCAGGGGTTGTAGTAGCCACTTGAGGGGGAGGTGGGGGTGTGCAGAAGTCTGTGAGGAGCACAAAGGAGGAACTTAGCCGGAACTTGCATGTCTGATATATGCCACTTGGGAAAAGTTGAAGTAATCGACTCTGAAAGCCCCACAGGAAGCAAAGAGATCTCAAAGCCAAAGCCAGGCCACAGCAAGCATAACACGGCACATAGAGGGAGACTAGTTTCGTAAGCAATGACACCGTCACCTTCTGTGTAGCAGTTGCCATTAAAATCACTAGGCCTTGCTAACAGTAATCGCCTGGCGGCATGCAGCTCTGTGCTAATCTCCTGCTGCTGAAGATCGGGGAGGAAACGGCAGCTTTTCCAGACAGCACTGTTGGCAAACATTGTCATATTAATGATGACGACTGTACTTTCTCTTTAAATACAGTCTAAGCCATGGTTAGCTTGGCAGCCTAGGGGAATTCTGTCTCAATGACTGTCATGGCAGACTATTCCCCTGGCCCTATAGGAAAGTCCAGCATTTTTGCAGCTCTGGGAGCAGCTCGTTATGTTCTTGGCTCAGCGGAGCAGGTTTCCATGGAAACAGACAGGCATTTGGTATCTGTTGACAGCTTTGGATACTGTTGCTCTAAAATGCTTGGACATGTAACAGGTGTAGCCAACCTAGGTAGCAACTGACAGCACAAATTTAGAATGGTTAGATAATGAAACTAGTGTTTCATCTAGGGGGGACATTTTGCCTGAGAGGAAGAGGAATACAGCGGCATGACCTGTGTTGATGCTAACAGGGGACACCTTGCAAGCCTCCTGTCACCTCCCACCATCCACAGGAGAAGAGGAGCCATCAACTTGGCCACGCAGTATGTATCGTGAGCAAGCTAATTGCTTCCTCTGCTTACTGCCCGCCATGGAACTATATTCCCTGCATGCCTCAAAGATACATCAAGGATCTGGACAACTCCACCACTAAGGAGTGTATTGCCAGGACTGTTCCCTCCTCCCTCCCCGTGGGTCTCTCCAGCTCAGCTGTAAACAGTGATCCATTTGTTATGCAGCAGCAAATAATCTGATGTTAATTTCTATTCCTATGGGGATGTGGAATTAGGGGGTGGGGGAGCAGTTTAAAATTAAGTAGGGGATAAGAGAATAGGACAAAAGAGGATTCTTCCCCTATTTTAGCTTCTAATTAAGCCTGTGATTTCCCCCCAATGAAACAAATCTCTTCTGTTTAGGTTCTTATAGACCGCAAATTACTGTATGTGACTGCCATCCAGGATAAAGAGAAATGATTAATAATTCTGCGTGAGGCAGGGTCCCCGTGGAAAAACACAGTATGTGATCACATCATTAAAGATTATATGCATATGCCCAAGGAAGCCAAACTCAAGTCGCACGAGTACCAGAGAGCAGTACCGGACGACTCCCCATTTGGGCCACCCGATAAATGCGTTGGAGATACAAACCTTGCCAGTAAGTTTCATGCCCGTTTGCTAACAGCAGAGACACACAGAGACTTGGGACGCCTGGATTCATTCCCAGGTTCTTGAAGAGAGTGTTCTCTATTGCTATAAACCTTCCTGCCCTTGTGTTCCCAGGATCCATCCTGCCACATCTTAGTTCCTATTCCTCTCTCTTCCAAGCCATTCCCAGACCACCTTGCTTTTGCCCTCCTTGCCCTCTCCTTCTATCCAGCCCCACCTCATGCCTATAACCACTCAGCCCCCTCCCTCTCTTCCTTCTGCTCCATCCCACCTGCTGGATCCTGAAGTACCCCTCCTATTTATCACCCCTCTTCATTGCAATCCGGCTGTTTTCTCCCCGCTGCCTGAAAGCCAGCTGCTGTAGCACTGGGAGCACAGGAGACAGGTGTGCCCCGTGCCCCGTTCTCATGCCCATTGCCAAAGGAGACTCTGGCATCTAGGAGGAGCAAGTGCAAGGGAAGTTCTTCTCAGCCGCTGCATCCTGGGGGCTCAGTTGCTCTGTGGGAATGGCACACACGTAGTCTGGTCACACATAGGAGTTCTGAGGGGCTGGAGTCTGCTCTGTACACATGGACTCACCAAAGACTTTGGTTAGAGCTGGACATATAATCTCTACAGAACGTGTATAGAGCACATAACTGGTGGCAGCTCCCCCCCCAGGGGTGACAAAAGGCACATTCAAGACCAGGGGTGAACTCCCTACCATCTGCCACACCTTTTCTCCAAAGCATGGAGACGCTAGAGCTTCCCAGTGAGCCTTTTTTATTTTTAAATCCCCATATCTCATTCTTGGGAAACAGGAGAACAGCTTTAGCTGAAACTTTCAAACAGACAAGTGTGCTGGAGACTGATGGCCAGCATGGAAAACTTCAGCCTGAAGAGCTGAAGTGTGACACAGTAATAGGCCACTGAAAACGGGATTTTATCAAACGAAAAGCCATTGGCAATCTTAACTATGGGCTACTGGCTCCACCTGTAGCATGCACATGAATTTGAAAGGCAGAGTTGACTTTCCCCACGAAAGCATTATATACACAACATCTCCTTGCTGTATTTTGGTTAGGTTTGATCTGAGTGGCATTGCCCAACAAGCCTGCCTTTCCTGTGGTCCCACTAGACATTTTATGGCTGGCTGCAGGTTGGAGAAACAGGTTTTCAGTGTAGATGTAATGCTCATAAAATGGGGGACAGCAGGGACTTAAATGGAGCATGTGCAGGAGAAAGAGGTGTGTTGATAGGGCGTTTCCAGAGATTTTTCCATAATAGAGGTTTCCAACCCAGTCAGACAGGAATACTTCCCCCATCCCAGTGCAATGTGAACTGGGAAAGGATGATCCATTGGCTAGGGCACTAGCCTGGAGCTTGGGAGACCTGCATTCAGTGTCTAGGCAGGCAACAGACTTGCTGTGTGACCTTGTGCAAGTCCCTTAATTGGGTCCATAATCTGCTCTGGCAAATGCTATGTGCCTTATTTGTGTTGATATTTAGCATGTTGCAATAGCCAAGAAAGAACCCAATGTCTGGGAGGTGGCACTGGGGCTGGGGAAGGCGGTTTGGAACCAAATTTCTGTTTTTAAAGTGTGATGGGCAGGGCCATACAGGTTTCATTGGAGTTTTCCTGTGAGTATTTTCTCTTCTTATTGAGAGTATACTACTTGCTTTGAGTTTATACCTAATAGGCAACAGGACAGAGACAAATGCAGTGAGATTAAAAAAAGGGAAACATTTCAAAAGGACTGAAAATTAAGAAAAACCCCACAGAAAAAGATTTAAAAAAAGAAAAAGAGAGAAAGATGGGTCAAGATGTTGCCAGGAAGAAGAAGAAAGGAAGGGAAATGACCAAGAGATATAATAGACTGTTAGTCTCTCTTATGATGTTTGCTTTGTTCAGATCTTGGACTATATGATTTAATGGCAGGTCTGGCTCTTTCTAGTTAAAAGGAAGATTTTCCCAGTTTTTGTCCAGAGAGTATGGGGGTTTGCTTCCCAAATCTAAGCTCCTTTGGCTTCTACAGATCACCCAGCCACACTAAATCCTGGGAAAAAACAAACAAATAAAAAACACGGAAAAACCCCACCCAGCCCTCTGGACCATCTCTCCTTCATTGGGCACCTCCACATGGTCCTTCTCCCTTCTTGGGACTCAAGGCAGAGGTCTACCAATGAGCCATCTCCAAGTTTTCTCTTGCGGCCAATCAATCTATCTCTGCTTTCCAGCATGGCGATCTTTAGTCCTTTCCTACAACATCCTCTGTTGGTCTAGTCCTAAACTTGGGCACATATAACAAATGCACCTCAAACGAGACCCACACTACTAAACTCCATTCTAAGCATGAGCATCTGCACATCTCTGCTAGTCCAGCTCAACATTGAGCTGCCTCTTCTGTTCTAGTTCTGGGACTCTTAAAGAGACATTTATAATCATTGCTCTGATTTGTACTGCTAGAGCCTAGGGGATTAGGGCACTTCTGAAAAATCCCATCCTAGACTACAACTATCCATACACTACAGTTGGTTTCAGGCCGTGCAGTTGAGAACCCAAGAGATATGAACTACTGGGCCTTAACAAGCCCACTGCATTCTCACATGCGAGCCTCCAAACGCTGGATTGTGTCACTAACAGTGTTCACAATCCTCCTGTCGAGACCCAAAATGGATAACAAGCCGTGCCGTCTCCCCAGGAATCAGAGCTATTGAACCCTTTCCAAAGGAGATTAAAAAATATTCATGGTTTATTAGGTGGATTCCTTTTTTGCTCATTTTATTATTCAGCTCAGCTCCAGTTAAACCAATTTAAGCTCCACAACATCAGAGTTATTAAAAAAGAACTATGCCTGTCAACTTTTCATTACATTACTGCTCGACTTTCACCTTGGAAAAGAAAAAAAAAAGACTTTAAACTGTGTTAAAGTGTAAACCAGGCATGGAAGAGAAGAGAATTAAAACACTATCACTACAATGCAGCCTCTGTGCATCCCCCATCCCTCCTCGCCTGGCTGAGCCCAAAGGCATCAAGGAGTAATTCAAAGGAACAACACCTTTGCACTCCATTTTGTTATTTATGTTTCACTTTGACACCGCTTTGGTTGCTGAAGCCATTTTTGTTCTCCTGGAGGGGGTCAGTTTCTCACTGTAGTAAACTCAGCGGGACTAAGCACCTGTTTGCTAAAAACAAGTACACTCCAGTTGCACAACCTGTGGCTATTTGCTTTCAGGGGAAACAAATCAGAACAATACATTTGCAACTTCCTTCGCTATTTTTTTTTCTTCCTTGCCATCATGGGTTGCAGAAGAGTAAAGCATCAACGTTCCGTGCCCCGGAGGGTTTTCTTTAGAAACAAGCAACCGCAACCTCTAAAGTGCAGCACTTTATGTTTCAGACAAGGTTTATTGTCTCACAGAGCATCACAGTAAAAACTAGCCTATACATCCTGTTTTCAAGGCATTTCGTTTCCTGTTTTACTGGCAGAGTTGCCCAATCAACAGGATGAAGGAATGAAAGAACTTTTATTGTTACTGAACTGATGTAGCACCCATTGGAGACTAGGCACTTGCCCAAGAGCCAAGAAGGGATGGTGCCTGTATACCGACACAAACTATGGAATTTGGGTCTATTTAGGTACTTACCCTAATTTTTTACAGTTGGGAAACTGGAGATACAAAGATACTAAGTGACTTTCCCAAGGTCATATAGGAAGTTTGTGGGACATCAGGGAGCTGAACCCATGTCTTAGGCTAGGTCCCTGTCCACTGGACCCATCTTTCTCCATCATAAGACAGCAACTATTGCTTTTGACCAATGGCTCACCCTAATGAGCTGCCACTCTCCAATGCAGCTATTCAGCAGTAGACCGAATGACAAAATCCCTGGCAAGGATTCACCCCATCTCACCCACCATTCAAGCATGAAAGCCACCCAACCCTGACCAAATGTGAGCGACACCACCCTAGGTCAGCATTGTGGCAGATGTGAGATCTTGGAAATTTGGATGCTTCAGAAGGACAATAGGACTGAGATGTGCCACGTGATAGAAGCACTGGGAACGTTCATAAACTTGTGTACCTATAAATGTTACATGGATCTTTGTGAGCTAGAGATTGTATTCTACTTCATGAGGGAGAGTAGGAACTTACCCCCAGGAACTTTAAAAATATCAGTAGGACACATAAATAACTTCAGAGAAGTACTACATGTTGGGGGAATTTCATATGTTGATTCAAACCAAGTTCAGTATGTCTAGACAACAAAGAAAAGACATTTGGTATAAAGGGTCACTCAGAACTAGCTGAGTGAGCCTCATTTTGATCCAGGCCCCGACACAAAACTGTAACCAAGAGGCAAAACCCTGTGGACGATGGGTGACGCCTGGTGAGCTTAGAGAGACAAGCTAGGAGAGGTAAGATCTTTTACTGGACCCACTTTGTCTTTCTAATATCCTGAGACCGACACAGCTACAACTATAGTACATACCTGGTAAATTTAGCATAGAATCATAGAAGTATAAAACTGCAAAGTATCTTGAGAGGTCATCTAGTCCAGCCCTCTGTGCTGAGGCAGGACCAAGTAAACTGAGACCATCCCTCACAGATGTTTGTTCAACCTGTTCTTAAAAACCTTCAAATATGAGGATTCTACAATCTCCTTTGGAAGCCTAGTCCATAGCTTAACTGCCTTTGGAGTTAGAAAGTTTTTCCTAATATCTAACCTAAATCTCCCTTGCTGCAGATTAAGCCCATTGCTTCCTGTCCTACCCTCAGAGAACATTTGATCCCTCTCCTCTTTGACACAACCCTTGACATATCTGAAACCTTATCAGCTCTTCCCTCAGTCTTTCTTTCTCAGCCTCTCCCTCCTTCCCCTCCACCTCCTTTCCACCAGTCCCAGGTGGAAGCCAGGCCAAGTTTCAAGGGCAAGGCATGGATTATTCACCTGGATTTGATAGTGGATAGTATCTGTAGGAGAGTAAAGAGTTAAAAGCTGGACAAGTGGTGAGGCCTAAGCTACAGGGAACGGGGTCATGGCACAGGAAAACCTTGTTTCTGTTACTTTGTGTAAATTCTAGCTAGAGTCTGTCATCTCTCTTCTTTTCCTCCCTTCCTAGCCATCTGCGCAAGGAATGAGACTAACAAATGACTATTCTCCCTCCTGCTCAAGAACTCTGGTGGGAACAGAGCATTATCTTTTTTCCCTCCTTCACATATTGTATATTTTAAAGAATGTTAGTAAGTTTCAAGGTAATGTGCCTGTGCTCCGCAATAATCCTGTAAATGACAAAAAAGGGTGGGTATAATTGTATTCATCATGTAGTTCATATTTATTTTATAGGTGTCAATGTAACCAAATAAGGGTCTATGGGGAGTTGCTGGGAATGTATACATTTACATACTGTTATGGATAACAGAATGGTAAAGTAACCCCCTTGTTGCTCATTCACGGGGTCAAGGTGGAATGAGCAGGCAATAAAGGGTTCCGTCTCCCCAATCTATCCCAGGGAAAACCTGTTGTTTGGTTTTTTCTAACAGTATCAAGCTCTACATCTAGCTTCTTTCTCAATACCCATGCCCACGTTAGCCACTTGACATGTGTGAGGTGTGCAGACTGCACTCTGTCACCAAAGAAGCAAAAGAAAGGCAGTGAGATATGAATATTTCAGTTATTACTTGTTTCACTTGAATGAAGCTACACAATTGGGTGGTAGCAGGGGGCAATTACTTTAAGCAAACATTTTTTGACATGCTCACAAATATATATATAATACACTGGTGGAGAATTACGCAACCTGCAGGGAAAGAAAATAGTCAGATGCTTCCAATTATGAGAAAGGAGCCAGAGCAGGAAAAAATAAAGACAGATATAAGAGATTTGAATCAGATCAGATCACCTGACTGGGGTTCGAATTGTTCAGCCAACTCCAGTGACACACTGCTTCATGCAATTGTTTCCACTGAAAAACTGTGGAAGGTTTTCACATGTCCAAAAATGAAATCTTTCCTGGTGGAGTCTTTCCTTTCTCCTGGACACTCTGTCTGGTAGTCTGTTACTGTTAGATTGCTCAGGAGCGCTGTGTTACAGGAACTTGTATTTTTAAGGGAGTCAAGAGAAAAATAAAGCATTTATTGTGAAAGAGAATTACACATTCGGGACCGGATTCTACAACCATTCTTCAAACACAGATCCTTGACACATATAGGTTGTCACTGTATCCATAAAAGAGCTAGAGTCTATATTTTCCCACCCCTCTTCCAAACTTTAGATTCTGGGGTACAAAATTTCTGGGTTGCTGAAGTATTTATTTACCAAATATGACCCGATTTGGCCCCCTAGCTGCTGTCGAATGAAACATTTAGCAATGTTCTTTGCAAGTCTTTCCTGTTTCCAAATGTGTTGAACTCCAGACCTACATATCTAGCAGATTTTGCCTGCTAGAAATTCAGATGCACTGCAGGCTGACCAAAGGAATGAGTCATCTTAGCATCGTCCAGTCAAGCCATGTACTCTGTCTGAAAATTGCTTAATGGCAGACAGAACGCAGTCTTTGAAGCGATCCTCAGTCTGCCTCTGGCAGTTGTATTCATGGGGTGGAGATCTGCAAAGCTTGAGAATAGAATACAGCTTGTGCAACAGTGTTGCCAGTCCTTGTGACGTCATCAAGTGTCCTGAGATATCTAGTATTTTTTTTTCTTAAATCCCCAGCTCTGGGTGTTGTGTAAATATGTGAAAAATCTCATTGTTCAGGTTTTGAAAAACAAGTTTAGTCCTTTGGTAGTGGAGAAAGCTTCAAACATGAACCCTCAAGGCAAATAAAGAGTGCTGAGAATTTATTGTCTCATGATTTGGGGGCATCCGATTCATGATTTTAATATGCTTGAGACCAGCAAGACTGCAAGCATAGCTGAGCCATGTTCTAAAGTGCATCTGATAAACCACAGGAGACCTTTTATGGGAACATCATCTTTGGGGAAAGAAGCTTGCTTGTTCATTTTTAGGAAGGCCACCTCAGAATAATACCATGGTACGTGGACTCACACTCCATCTTAAACAAATAAATAAACCAGCATTAAGAAAGAAAAGATGTTCAAACTATAGTCACAAAACAGTCTTCCACGCAACTTGATTCCCAGCTTTCTTTGTTGTTTACCAGGACCCACACCTTGTCTACACACCACACAGAGACATCCAGTGGCTACAAATAAACGTTGTTCATTTGGATAGACCGTAACATCACATATTTGAGCTGTTCTCTCAAAACAAATAGCTGAACACCCCCCCCCCCAAAAAATTACATAAAACTTTGACTACCCCTTCCACAAGAGAAGGTTTGTTCCCTCCAGAGTAACAGCTCTTTCTGGAGAACCAATGGTTTTATATATGCTGTACTGCCAACCCTAACAATTCAACTTATCTGAGAGAGGGACCACCAAATAGTCTTCCAAACTCTGTAGAGCAGGGCAGGACCCAGATCGATGATCTGCAGGTGACAGGCTCTTTCAGAGCTGGGAAAAGTTTTCTGGACAAATAGTTTGACAAAAACATTAAATTTCAGTTGACCCAAAATGTCATGATTTTGACACGACTATTTCAGCCATTCACAAAGTGGCTGGATGAAGAAGAGATGGTGTCACCACCACTGCCACCTAACAGCTTCTATCCCAGTAGATAGGGCACTCACCCGGGTTGAAAACCCCAGGTTCAAGTCCCCAGTCAGCTGTGGAACAGACCAGGAATGGACTGGAAGGTTACCAGAGGTTACCCAGGAAGATTTTGAAGTGTACAGTAGGTGCCCGCCACTGCTGTGTCAGTTAATAGTTTGTCCTTAGCATTCCATGAAGCCTCTGTTCTGGTAACATGAGCAAGTCCATGGGAAAATGTAAATTCTATTGGGTTATAGGGGTGACACCACCCCTATTTTTTTCCCTCCCCCACAACCAAGTTGTCTTTTATAAGTAATTTTATCATGTCAAGTACAGAAGGTTTGTAAGGTGCATTAGAGCTGGCGAGAAAAGGGAAATCCCTTCTCAAAAAAGATTCTTGTTTTGTTTTTTTGAGGGGTGGGGGGGAGTGTTCATCCCAATCAGAAGGAAATATCCCCCCCCACCCTTTCCCCTGGGGAAAGGTAACAGGAAATCACTCCCAAAACTGAATTTTTCAACTTCCTAGATGCCAGCCTTGGAAGCAGCTATTAGCAGGAAATATACAGAAAGCCTGAACTCAGAGCTCACTAAGTAAATGAATGGGGAATGATTTTTGCTTCACGGTGGAAAGTGTGTATCTGTGATTTTTAAGTGTGACGTAGTTGCTCTGGGATCTTAGATTAAAAAAATATGTAAGAAATGTTAGCCAATGTCTCCATGTGTCTGCTCAAATTAAATGAGTTTCCCTGGAGAGAAAGTCTTTCTGGAAGTGGTGAAACTTCTCCATTTCACACCCTCCACACCAGGAACCTGACTGAGAGGTTATTTTTTGGGCTATATTTCTTGGTTCTTGTAATTCAAGGTAAATGGAGTATGATCCCGAGGCACTAGCCATATTTTATCCCAAGTGACTAATAATAGCCAAGGTCAAAATTAAACAGCTGACCCGGATCCAACATCTCTTGTATCTCTCTGCCTCATTGACTCTCCATCTCTTTCCCAGTCTCATCGGAAAATATATCTTTTCTCCCTTGACCACAGCTGTTAATTTCTCTCTTATTTATTATTCAGCTTTGCGGTACATCTCTGGATGCTGTGTGCCTGAAAAGGTGCTTTACAAAAGGAAGTTGTATTTGATTTTAGAAAGCTCAATATTCTGGTTTCAGTATTGCCAACCCCAAGTTTTCAAATACCCGGAAAGTCAATCTCCAAAATGTCAGGAAAATATTTTTAAAAATGAGAAAATCAGGGGTTCTTTTAGTCTAGGTTTTTGAACCTTTAGGATTTGCATTTTCAGAGTTCTCTGCACCCATGAGAGCTAAAACTTGAAATAAATAAATAAAAAGAAAGCGGAGATTCTCACATGATCAGGAACTGGGGCATCTGGGAGAAAAAACCCATCAAATATTGGGAAAGTTGTGATAACTTTGCAAGAACTGATATCCCTGTGACTTCTCAGCTCAGATACCTCTAACAAAGTACCCTGCTTGCTTCCTCTTTTCCCCTATCAAGATAGCAGTTCTCTTCAATTGTTTCTTTTCAAATGGCTCATATAAAATTAGGGAGACCCCCTGCATTCAGAGCCACAGGTGAGCCTGGATACTGTAAGCTAACCCTTTGAACACATATGGAGCCCTAGAGACATTGACTAGAGTTGTGTTGTGTGTCTCTAGAGATCAAATGTCACTATTTTGATCATTATTTAAAATGGCAATCTACACCAAAGAACAGCCAGCCAGCCAGGTAGCAAATCCCACACGCAACCAAAACCTTAGCCAGCCAGGAATTCCAAATACTGCTGTACAAAAATCCTATCTCCCCAAAGACCCCTGCCTTGGCCCTTCCCTGGGCCAGAGCAAACTGAAAACCTTTCCAGCATGCCCTGAAGTTTTACAGAGCCAGGCTAATTCAGCCCAGGGTGGAAAAGAAGTTCTACGGTCAGAGTCCCTCACGGAGGAACATCCTGCCAGAAATGCCTACTGGCTGTCGTGCTCATGGCACACCTATGGAGAAGTCATCCAATACTCTTGCGGGAAGGTTGTAGCTGAAGACTTTATTTCTTAGACTTCAGAGTGCCATGCCCAGATCTTAAGCTTCCCTACAGAGCCATTGGCCTACAAGTAGATTTGGGGAACCTCAGAGAATTTAAAGAGGTAGAACACAAAATTTCAATAGAATATTAGAGTTGGAAGGGACCTCAGGAGGTATCTAGTCCAACCCTCTGCTCAAAGCAAGACTATTCTCAGCTAAATCATCCCAGGGAGGGTTTTGTCAAGCAGTGCCTTAAAAACCTCTAAAAATGGAGATGCCACCATCACCCTAGATAACTCATTCCAATGCTTCACCACCCGCATAGGGAAAAACTTTTTCCTTACGTCCAACCTAGACTTCCCCCACTGCAACTTGAGACCATTGCTCCTTGTTCTGTCATCTGCCACCACTGAAAACAGCCTAACTCCATCATCCCTGGAACCCCCTTTCAGGTAATTAAAGGCTGCTATCAAATCTTCCCTCATTCTTCGCTTCTGCAGACTAAACAGGCCTAGTTCTTTCAGCCTCTCCTCATAAGTCTTGTGCTCCAGCCCCCTTATCATTTTTGTTGCCCTCCGCTGGACTCTCTCCAACTTGTCCACATCCTTTCTGGTGGGGGGGGCCGCCAAAACTGGACACAATACTCCAAATGCGGCCTCACCAGTACCGAATAGAGGGGAATAATCACTTCCCGCGATCTGCTGGCAATGTTCCTACTAATGCAGCCCAATATGCTATTAGCCTTCTTGGTAACCAGGGCACACTGCTGACTCATATCCAGCTTCTTATCCACTGTAATGCCCAGATCCTTTTCTGCAGAACTGCTGCCTAGCTCATCAGTCCCCAGTCTGTAGCTGTGCATGGGATTCTTTTGTCCTAAATGCAGGACTCTGCACTTGTCCTTGTTGAACCTCATCAGATTTATTTTGGCCCAATACTCCAATTTGTTTAGGTCCTTCTGTATCCAATCCCTGCCTTCCAGAGTATCTACCACTCTCTCTAGCTTAGTGTCATCTGCAAACTTGCTGAGCGTGCAATCTGCCCCCTCTTCCAGATCATTAATGAAGATGTTGAACAAAACTGGCCCCAGGACCAACCCCTGGGGCACTCTACTTGTGACTGGCTGCCAGCTCGACATGGAGCTATTGCTCACTACTCATTGAGCCCTTTGCTCTATCCATTTTATAGTCCATTCATCCAACCCATACAATATACCACACTTCTATAATGAATTGGAAGGCAGTGTCATTTTTCCATTTTACACCTGGAGAAACCAAGGCAAGGGGAAAGGACTTGCCTAAGGTCAGCCAGGAGGCCAGTGGAGGTTTCCTGGTGCAGTGCTTCTATCCACTGGGCAACATTGCTTCTCCCTGTCTTCAGCAGAATGGTAAAATTCAGAAAGTATATCTGCTTTAGCTGTCTCTCTAACGCAAATGAGCAACTGAAAATGAAGAGGAGGTACCAGCACTGTAGATGACAGAACAGTTCTCTGCAGACCACAGTCTGAGTATTCTTAAGAACAGATATTTCTGCTGTAAAAGATGTGTGGAATGCCACACTTTCCTTCTTGGACTCTTGCTGATCTAAAATTTCCTCTGAGCCAAACTACAAGTAGCTAAAACATGTTTACTAGATGTTAATTAGATAAGCCTTTTCAGGAGATACCTAGCACAAAGGGAACTGCAGTTTACTACTTTCCATATGTTTGCAAAACAAAGAAAAACGAAGGTGTTCTTCAGAGACTTTTCCCTAATGAAAAAAAAAGAAATAGAAAAATGGTCTTTAACGAATGTCAAAATGCATCAGATTATGCTAAAATTATTCTTGGTGCATGTCAGAAGGAAGCAGTTCACAAGTCCCTAGAATGAGATCAGCCCACCACCGCTTTCCAAATGAAAGCATCAACCTAACCAAAGAAGTAGAGAAGAAAGCTACAGTGAACACACATTTTTCAAGGAAGAAAAAGCAATTTCAGTCACAAATTGGTGGAAAAGCCACATAAATGGCTGCAGTACATATCCACCCATTACATTTGAGAATCCAAATAGTGCTAAAGCCTAAGTGGTAATTGTGTTAACTCAGTAGATAATGTAAGAAATAATGCCTCCTCAGCTATATATAATGAAGGTGCAATTCCACAGAGGGATTCTAGGGACACGATAGCACATGAGACACTCTGTCCTAGAACCACAGACTTACATTATGTGCATTGGGGGGCAAAAGGCGACACACATTGTACTGAGAAAGGAAGACAAAAGAAACTGAAAAAATATTTTTTTAATCTAACCATTCTGTAACTTTGCTCCTTCTGTATGGATTTTTGAGTCTCTTTTCCTGCTTCTTCCTGGGAGCTTGACATTCTTATTTTCTTTTACTTCTTTAAAAAAGTGTCATCAGCTGTTTTGGGCATAGCAGGGAAGATGAAATTTTAAAATCTTAATCTTTGAGGGATTTATACTTTTACCCTTCACCATAGTATCTGAGCAGAAAACAGCATTGTCCTCAGGTTATTTTAAAATCCTTTAAAAGATTTTTGTTTGGTTTTGGTTTTGGGGTTTTTTTTTTGTATTTCAGCATCCCTGCAGTGTTGGAAATGCACACATGAGCATTGTGCATGCAAAACCAGGAAGTGAAACTGATCAATAGTGTTCCGTTGTCTAAATGCAAAAAGTAAATTCACAGCCCAAGTTGTGAACCATAAATTAGATTTTACGCATCCATTCTGCATTAATAGCCTAAGGGCTTATTACTAACATAGATAAGGAAATAAAAACACTCAGTCATAAGCCTCACATGCCAGCTGAGGTTTACTTTGAATTTCAAAAGTCTTGTGGCTTGTGTTTAAATATTTAACCCATTAAACCATCTAAAAAGCATGTCAAAAATACTGTATGTTCTCTATCATAATAGCAAGAAAAGCTTGGGACATTCTCTAAGACCAAGTTAAGCAAAGGCTACCAAATCTGTGGCCTTGCTTTATAACAAAGGTATAGAAAGAAGAGAGGGTTTCAGAGGGCAATTTCTGTTATAACTGTTTTGAGATGGCCTGGCCACGTGAAGTAGTACCATTTATATAGTGGCATTAAAGCACTTTCAGTACAATTCTTTCCTTCACTGGACTGTCTTTTGTTTCTCTGTTTGCACTGTGTCTAGCACAGCATGGTTCTAGTCCATACTGTGGGTGTCATCTCTAGGTACTAGCAGAACAAATAATATTCCTTGTACACCCTGATGTTTTTTGTTTGCCCCTGTTCAGTTAGTTGATTTTTTCAGTGAGCTGCTCACAATAACCCTGAGGTCTTCTTCCTGAGCAGATACAGTTAATTGAAAACCCAGAAACATGCCAGAATTGGTCGAATTATTCTTTCCAATACACAGTAGCTTGCATTAGTCAACATTTAATTATAGCTGCCATTGGGGTACCTTTTCACCTAGCTTGGTTAAAGCTGCCCAAAAGTTCTTTGCAACTGAAACAATTGTGTTATTTGCACATTTTTCCAACCCACTGTTCCCTCCCTTTTCCTAGATCATTACAGATTAGATCAAACACCCGTTTTAGCAGAGATCCTTGAGTCATCCCACTGTTAACCTTTTGCTAGGTTGAACGTTCATTCTTACTCTTTGTTGTTCAACTCTGATAAGTTACTGGCATGGGTTAGAAAGTGCCTTAGTTTGGTCCAGTACCTCCTCTTTTGACTCTTTACGGGTCATAAAGATAAGGCACAGTTACCAGATTTTTTAAGGGTAATAATCATATTGAAAAGTTCCAGAGGGGTAGCCGTGTTAGTCTGTATACAGCAAAAACAACGAGAGCCCTGTAGCATCTTAGGCTGGGTCCACATTAACAGTGGCAAATTTGCCGCCATCAGATCGATTGCTCTGGATCGACTGAGCAGTCTGTGTAGACCCTGAGGCCTAATTAGTGCCAAGTAAAGCAGTATTCTCACCTCCCAGGACTTGTTTGCTATGCCTCTGTTAATGCAGCCTAACATTGCATTTGCTTTTTTTGCAACTGTACCACATTGCTGACTCATGGTGAGGTTGTAATCTGCCGCAACTCCCAGATCCCTCTCAGCTCTGCTGCTGCCAAGCCGGTTATCCCCTATTCTGTATTCTTGCTTTTGCTTTTTCTTCCCTAAGTGTAGCACCTTATATTAATCTTTGCTGAATTGCATTTTGTTGTCTAGCATACAGTTCTCCAGTTTATCATCAAGATCCCTCTGAATTTTAGCTCTATCCTCCAAAGCAGTGGTTCTCAACCTATTTACCATTGTGGGTTGCATATACAGCTCTCTGTGTTACGTGGGCCACATTCACAATAATATACAATTACCTGTGTGTGAATGTCACATGGGCTGCAAGTGGCCCGTGGGCAGCAGGCGGAGAACCACTGCTCCAAAGTATTGTCTGCCCCCCCAGCTTTGTGTCATCTGCAGACTGTGTCAGTATGCTTTCTCCACCTGCATTCAGGTCATTAATAAAAGATGCTAAACTACACCAGACCCATAACATATGTCCTGTGGAACTCCACTTGAGACCTCCCTCCAATCTGACATCGTTCCATTGATAGTTACTCTTTGTTTGTGGTTGTTTAACCAATTACGTAGCCACTTAACGGTAGTTCTGCTGAGCCCACGTTTCTCCAGCTTACTTATCAGAAAATCACGTGGGACTGTGTCAAAGGCCTTGCTGATGTCCAGGTATATTACGTCCACTGCATTCTCCCTCTGCACCAAACCAGTTACCCTATCAATGAAGGAAATCAAGCTAGCGGTCACCCCTTCATCCTCCAGATATTCGCAAACAATGGTTTATACATTTCTCTAGAAGCTTCTCAAGAATGAGGCAACACAGAACTAAAAGCCACTAGTTCAGTGTCTTGTAGGGAACCTGGAGGTTTATGGCAAGGATGCTCACACTGAGGGCAAAGTAAAGCCTTAGACATTCATTAAAATCAGGGGGAAAGCCAGAAAAGCGCCAAACCACATACACAGATAGGAATGATACAAGACTGGGGATATCTGTGGTATCATTCTTTGCATATGTTCTTTGAGAACTAGTGGTCAGAGACCAAGGACCAGCTCTGTCTCTGGCATGCCATAGGAGTCTGATGGTCCAAGTTCCTCAATGCCCAAGATTGATGGTTGAGAACAATATAGCAGAAGGGCCAAATGATGGAAAGTTACCCCCCTCCCCATGGTGGTTTGCCCTATTACAGAGCCTGAGCACCGTCATGAATATTCATTCTACTGTTCAGCCTGCCATGTCCAAATCTAGCTTCCTCAGCCTAATAATTTTGGGGTGCACTTACCCTCTAGGTTAATGTATGAACACACATTAATGCCATTTTAAGCTCATTATCATGTCCATCGTCTCTTGATCAAGTGAATTTGTGTCACTTCTGTGCTACTTCGGTTGCCGTTTACCGTTAGGCTTCAACTCCTGCTCTGAAGCAGGTTATTCCTAATACCCCAAAAGCTAAGGAGTAATTGACAGGCTATTTATCTATGCCAAAGGTCCCAGGCCTACTTTATTGGACATTATACTTACTCTGACTTGCTTAAGCTAATGAAGGCTAAACTAGCCCTATGAGCGACAGTACAATCAGCCCTAGACTTGGTCTGACATCTCCCCACAATTCCTTTTGGAGAAGGCCGACACAAAGAAGTCATTTGCAATGCCCTTTACCCACCTCGTTTCTCACTTTGTTCCCTGATAGTCTATGCATTCACTCATAGGTTTCCTGATTCTGATCAATTGAACAGTTTATTGTTCATTTTAAAAATGATTTTGGCTCTTCGTTCTTCCGATTTCCTCTTAACCCTCCGTATTTTCATCATACACTTTATGTTCCTTTCTACTGGCCCCACTTGGATGGTATTTCTATTTTTTGAAGGACCCCTTTTTGGCTCAAATAATCTCTTGACTCTTGCCATTTATACCTAGTAGGATTTTTCTTGCCACTCTGACCCCTTTTTTCCATTTGGGGTTATCATCTCTTTGGTGACTTACTGCCTGTGCAGGTAGCTTCCATGCCAAGCGCAAGGATTTTAATGTTCACCCCTTTGATTTGAGGATCTGTAGCTCAGATCCTCAAAAGGTAATTAGACACCTCACTCCTTTTCACATCACTCCCTTTGAAGAATGGGGAATTTTTAACTAGCTTCAACATTTCTTTTTTGACCATTCCCCATCCCGAAAATGTTTAACTTCCCCATTTAATGTTTCAAACTGTTCCACCCTTGGATACATAGAACTTAATTATATTTAGATCTGGAAGGATTAACATCAATTTCACCATACACCCTCAAACCAATGAAAAATATTTTCATCAACAATAACTGAAGTTTACAGACAGGCAATGTAAGAAAAATGCTGCTTGAGTACTAATTAGTGGCTGTCATTAGATAATTGTTCTCTGACCCACCTTCCTGTAATTTCCCATAATTGTGAAAATTTAAAAGTCAATAAAAATAAACAAAATGCTTAAAAGAAACACATTGATATTATCCATCAAAATTATAAAAATAAGCAACTCCCAAACCTGACTGACTGTGTGGTGTGTTGACTTCAACATGGTCACTACTTGAACATTTCCTGTATATTACTTAGGACTAAGCTGAAAATAACCTGTCTCTCGCATGCTCTGAAACCGGATCATCCAAGAAGTGATCATTTCAGATGTGGAGAAGTGGGCTGACGCTTCTCTGGTGTCTGTCTCCCAGGTCCCCTGCATCATATACTGCTCCTGTACAAGCAGAGCAAAGCCATGACGGGCAATGTAATAGAGGAGTCACTTCATGACTGGATACAAGTATGGTTCTCAGTGAGGCACCGAAGAAGTCTGTGCTATTCTTTTACAATGCTACAGCAGAGCTGCTGTTTTCCCACACACCTTTCCATGAGTAGCTCTTATAACACTTTATACAGGACGTCAGTATAATTGTCCAGAAATGGAACTCAAGTCTCCTGAGCCAAGCCGGTAGGAAAATTTTTGGCAAAGCAGTTTTCCTGTGGGAAACACCATTTCAACTAAACTGTATTTTATTTATATATTTTTTGGCAAACTTGTCTTGATTTCTACATACAGTTCCTTTAAAAAAAAATGGGAAATATGTATTGGAAAAAAGATTTGGTTTGAAAAAAGTGACTTGACATTTATTATATATTTTTTTAAGTGCAATCAAAGTGAAATATTCTGATGGACCTGAAATGATTTTTTTAAAACTTCTTATTCCATTTAGGGCAATTTCCCCCCCCCCCCAAAAAAAGTTTGAGGGATGGAAAAAATCCCTTTTCCTACCAGCTGTACTCCTGTGTCCCAGCCCAGTTCACTAGGTCATACTGCCTCAAATATGTGAATAGATTTAGGGAACACACTTGAGAATGGGACTATTGCAAAGAAAATGAGACATCCATCTTTTTATCCCTTAAGAAAATGCACCAGCCCATTTGCATGGAAATTCCAGACCCAGTACACTTCATAGCATAGATAATGGTATCTATCTAATGAGAACTGGTGATCTATCGCATGTTGTGCTTCTCTGACCTTGCCTTCTCTAATTAAAAACTCCGATTGAAATTGACACTGTAATTTTTCATATTTCTTACACAATTTACCAGCTGAGGAGAAGGAATAAAGAGCAAACTACCTGTGACAGATGTTAGCCACGTCTCTTAATGCACTTGTAGAGGGTCAGATACCAGAATGATGGGTGCAGTAGCAGAACATAAGAAGGCTAAAATGGAACATATATTTGTCCATAATTCATATTCCGCTTCTCCTTTATACAAAAAAAAAATTCAAGAGCATGGAGTCCTTGAGGATTTACTGTACATCCGTGCCTGGATTACAGTCCCATACTTAAATTAAGGAGAAAAACCCAAATCCAATACTTCATATAATCCAACCCGGGAGGGAAAGGGAAAAATCAACATCATGATTCCACAATATCATTGTTACTAATAGCAATATTTCATTTTTCACTGTCCGATTTCTTTGGAACAGTGTGGTGCTAAATGTCTTTGTTTGCAAACTCTCGCTTTTGAGGTATGCAAGCTCTCTTGAAGGGATACCACATTTTAAAAAGAATAGTCTTTGAAGCTGAAGCCGCAGGCAAGGGCTGATAGCACCAAATTGAATGTGGCATGGTGCCTCAGAGCTCTGCCCAGTCACATTAAATCTGTCCGGCCTCACCCCTGAAATTCCCACGGGGAGCTGTCACATGGCACCTCAGTTGTGTCCAGCGCCAGTCCTTACTAATAAAGTCTCAGCCTCAAATTGCCAGTTGTGCTATGGTTGTTATTTGCCAGAGATTCATTCAGCTGTGCTCACTAGTATATGCTGGGTTTATCTATCACACCACATCTATTAATATGCGTAAAGTACACAATATCATTGCAGCATTACATTGCATATATATTTCTAGCAGTGACTTGGCCTGCATTGGCCTATGTCTTTCTATAATCCTGTTCACTTACGCTAAGCATCCCATGACACGTTGCAAAAAACTAACCATCCGCGTCGGCATTAGAAAATAGAAACCTCGTCAAAGGCAAAATACTTTAACGGTCTTCCCTGCTACAAGCTGGGGAGGTCCCATCACAGACCACTACATGGGATGCTGATATGCAAAAGAGATCTTGGGAGGGTACAGAACACCACGTTAAGGGACTAGGACAGACTGATGGGCTGGATGTTAGTGACGTGTAAAGAGTTTTGTAACTCGCGAAATCGTCCTCTAAATGCCCCTCGCTGAAATGGGTCACTTTGGAAACACACCTCTGGTTTACAATGAATTTAACAAAGCTGTATGAGATGGCTTCCCTGAAAGTGGTTTCACATTGAGCCTTTTCCCCGTAATACACCATTATAACTTCGCAGTAAACCTGATATTGCTTAGTTGGTCTCTTCAGTAGATTTCATAACAAACCAAAGTATGGTCAAGCAACTGAGCTTATAATTCACCAGCTAACTATTAAACACGTTACCCTTATGACTTCAGTCAGAATTTAAATGCAGGTTAGTAGCCAGCGGTTAGGGAACTAACCTTGCATTTTGGAAATCTAGTTTGAGTTTCTGCTTCAGACTCACCTTGGTAAGTCATGTAGCTCTGTGCCTCAGTTTCCCCTCAATTTGGTGGGGATAATAGCCCTGCTCTGCCCTGAGGGATGTAATGAGTATAAATACAATAGAGACTGTAGCATCTGGGCACCTTACAGTGACAGGGGCCATGTAAGGATCATAGATAAGTCAACTACACACAGTCACAAGAACTGCAGACCTGAGGAAGAGCTTTCCAGAGCCCAAAGGCATGTCTTTTTTACCAAGAGAAGCCAGTCCACTGAGACGTATTGTCTCATCCACCTTGTCTCTCAAACATACAGAGAGGGTTTTTTTTTCCCCCTAACCCAGATTCCATATTGACAGCAAAGTCTACACTTAAATGACCAGTCAGAGGGCCACCATCTTGCAGCACCCCCTCCAGGCTGGGAGCAGCATTGCATGCACCCCACTCTCAGGACTCCTCAAAAATACTCCCCCAGCCCTCCCTTAGCCTAATATCACCCACAGCACAGGATAACATTAACCCGGTCACCTCTGCTCACAAAATAAAGCTCAATACCGCAATCCAAAAGGCTCCGGCTTTGCCACCTTCTGCGATTCCAGGCTCTTCGCCACACTGTTGATCTTCCTTCGGCCGGAGGTCTCTCAGGCAGCCAGGCTCCCCTGTGCACTCCTCTAGCAGAGTTCAAATGGCCCCGACAAAGCGCCCACACGAACATCCACCCACTTGGCTTTGCTGAAAGTACTGCAGCCCTTCTGGTTTCTCCCCCAGTTCTGCAGGGAACTCCCGTTGCAATCTTTTCACTGCTCCAGGGACAGATACAGGAGAATGGCCCTTCCCATCACTTCTCTCCACAAATGACCTCCCCACCCCACAAACACACACAACCTTTCCCTGCTGCTCTTTAGGTCACCACCGCATGCCTCCTCACCTGCACTCTCTTTGATTAGGCCTGGCCCGCCCTCCTGGCACAGCTGGGTGGGTTAGCCGGCCGTGTGCTCATGTTAACACTTTCACCACCTGGCTGGGGTAAACAACCCCAACCACAACCCATTCCGCAGCAATGGATTTATGGAGCCCAGATGTACCCAAGGTGGGAATAGTTTATTCACATGAGCAAATGCACTTACCTCCATGGGGCTATACCTACGCTAAGTGCTTTCCAGTGTGATCGCAGAGGGGAAAAAAGGAAAAACAGCCCCACTCTCGCCCTGATCCAGCAAAGCCCCTGCTTAACTTGAAACAAGCGGGGAGTCCTTATGACTTCAGTGCTGAAAGATCAGCATGTGCTAAAATGGTTTTCTGGTGAGGGAGCCAGGAGTAGATGATCTTACTGACTGGTCGTCTCATGGATAAATTCAGGGACGCAATCCCTTTGTAATTGCCAAGATTTCTCACTAGCCAAGCCCTATTTATCCTGCTGCCTCCGGACATTGCTCTAAGACTCACCATCAGGAAGAAAGCTGAACCCTGGTTCACATTCCCCTGAGACAGAAGTGGCTTCTGTCACCCTCCTCAGGAGGGGCCAGCTGTTATCAGCATTGAGGGAAACTGACTTGACAAAATCATGACTGTTTTTAGGGTAGAAATCACACGTGTTTCAATACTAATCAGATTATTAGAGAGCTAATGGCTCTCTCTGATGGGATAGTTGGAATTAACTGATAGTAATTTAATTGGTGTTGCAAATTGCTAAGTGAGCCTGTGAAGATGACAAAAAAACCCACAACATTTAGTTAAAGAGAGAGGGATGATATATGGCATGTATTCAAGTCATTCACATACAGGGATTTTTTGGATCTCTTCTTGATTGTTTTAAGCACAGATAACAGGGGTAAAGAGAAGAAAAGTATCTAACCCGGAGTGAAGAACCAATCAGATCTACAACAAGATAAGGAAAACCAAATTTCTTCATTCTTAAGGGAAACGTAACAAAGACAATTGGGGTCATTTTTAAAAGCCGACTGCCCTGCATTTACTCTAACGGTTTTGTGGTGGCACATGAGATCTCTTTTCAGCCCTCACCACAAACAGACTGCAACCCTTGCAACTGATCACTGAACACTTGGTTTTAATCACGTGAATGCTATGGCCAAAACCTGAAGTCCAGTCTCCATGTGCACCAGAGAATGAAAACTCCCATTGGGCCAAATCCTGACTCCTGACTCCCACGCACATCAATGGGAGTAGCTGGCGCGCCACAACCGTTCAGTACTAGGGCTGAGAAACAAACAAGGGGGAGAGCTCACCAGTTCTGATGGCTGTCATCTTGGGTCTCAGTGAATACGTCTACACTACAATAAAAACAAAAAAAAACAAAAAACCCCCCAAAAAACCCCCACTATGGCACCATGTCTCAGACCCTGAGACAGCTGGCTTAGGTTCGCAGGACTCAGGCTGTGGGGCTAAAAAGGGCAGTATAGACATTTGGGCTGGAGCCCAGGCTCCGGGATCTTCCACTCTTGCAGGGTCTCAGACCCCAGGATGCAGCCTGAGCATCTACAGTGCAGTTTTCTAGCCCTGTGAGTTTGAGGCCTTGTCTACACCAGAAAAATAAGTCGACATAAAATAGGTTGACTTTCAGCCACCACTGTAATTGCAGTGGTATCTGATGTCCACACAGCTCTCCTTTGGTCAATGGACCACGTCCACCGACCTAAGGGGCAGAATGGGAGGCTGAGAGCCCCGTTTCTTAGTTGCCTGCCAGAAGCCCATGGGCTCCTGTGCTCAAGCCAGGTGCCAGGCAGCAGCCACCCATGTCCCGCCCTGGAGCCGAGAGCCACGCAACAGCCCCCCCATGTCCGGGGGAGCCGGGCGGCAGCTACCAACGTCCCAGCTCGCAGTGGGTGGCAGCCCTGGCTAGAGCCAGGCTCCAGATGCCCATGGCTCATCCAGTCCCAGTTCACAGCCAGGAGTGGGAACCAGCCGCCACAGCTTTCTTTTCAATTTCACCACTCCAGCGGTGAAGAATGACAGCCCCTCCATGGCTGCAAAGGGATGCAGTGTTTGCGCTGACACGGCGTGGCCCTAGGTCTGCCAACAAAAACCCTTCACCTCTGGCTGAGTTGGTTTTAATTTACCAAAAAAACCAGTACAGCTTTGTCAGCGGTGTGTGTGTGTTTTTGTGTCTGTGTGTGATTGTCGTGTGTACACCAGCGCTGACTTTTGTTGACAAAACTCTCTAGTGTAGACCAGGCCTGAATCAGCTATCTGAATCGGGCATGGGTCTTTTATCTCCATGTAGACAAACCCAACATTACTGGTTGAGGATACGTCATCCTGTGGTGAGGAGGTGCAGGGAAAGGGGACCAAAGAAGTGTCACCAAAAGAGTGAGTGTCTCCAAACAGGCCCACAAAGAGCCAAGGAAAGGTAGGTGCGTAGGAGGTTAAACAAACCACACACACAACTGAGGGCAGTCTGGGAATTCTTACTCAGAACATTTCCCTAGATTTTAAGCCCAGAACGGACCATTATGTTCATCTAGTCTGACCGACTGCATAAAGCACAGGTTGGAGAAATTCACCTAGAGGTTCTTGTTTCTAGTTGACCTGGACCTTATTGTTTATAAAGACACCCAAGCGATGGAGAACCCACCACATTCCTTAGTAAATTGCTCCAAGAGTGGATTGCCCTGTTATCTCTGAAATACCCCCATACAACTGCAGGCATTTTAGGAAACTCTAAGTCATTTCCGAGGAAGAGGTTTTAAGATGGAAAGCTGAAGGGGATTCGTTGACAGCACATCCACCGGTTAATGAAACTTGGCTGCACTGCCTGCTCCTGCAGTGAGCTGGTGACTGGTCCCTGGAGACTGGATTCAGTTTCCCCCCTTCCTTTTGTTCTGCTGTGAAACTGATGCAAATAGAGCCAAACCAGTCACACACTCCAGGGGGAGGAAAGACGCTCAGAACACTTTGCTAGGACTTATTGCCTACAAGCGAAACAATCTACTTTGTGTGCTGTGAAGCCTTTCCCACAATTCCATCGTTCATGGCTAATGAGCTTTGGAGATATTTCAAAGGAGAATGCTTTATTTTGAAGGAACGAAGAGAAAGAGGAGCAAGGGCATGCCTGCATGGCTCCAGAAGTGGGATCAGGGTCATAGTGAGCATGTACATAACTAGTCAGTGTCTAGCAATGTGTATTGTAGCACCTCAGAGCCCTAGATATTGTGCTAAGCACTGTGCAAGAACAAGGAGACGGTCCCTGTCTTAAGTAGCCTATAGCTGGTGAATCTGCCCTATTTTGTGCACTGGGGAAGAAGGATGGGGGGAGGGAAAAATTCAGGAGCTTTTTCTAGATCCAGGCAATTGTTGCAGCTGCAAAGTATGTGGACCTAGACCTGCCTGGAGCATGGAAGTTCATGGCCTCAAGGAGTCATGGTGGGTCATCTTGTGGGTTAGGCCTGCCTCCCGGTGCCATAGGCCCACGCTGCTCTCGGGATTCTGGTACATTTTGGGAAAGCAAAAAGCAACACAGCTGAGCATGCTACGCCCAGCCCCACCTGCGCCGTCCTGCCCCACGCACATAGAACAGCACTGCTACCCTGCTCTCAGCCGCTACTACACATATACGGCAGAGGTGACAGAGCCTTTGGCCTTATCGGCTAACAGGGGAGCCCCAGGCAGTGCATTTACACAGTAACAATGCAAAGCATTGGTGAGAGGGGCCCAACAAACCACAGTTAACAGCAGGCCTGGGAACAAACCTAGTCGTCCCCATTTAAAACTCGGCATGGCTGTCTGTAGCCTTGTGACCATGGTGCTGGTAGCATCCTTCAATACTTTGCATTCTACAGGGAGGCCAGCAGCGCTACGCTACCCTTAATGACACCTGTGCACCGCCAATCTCGTGTTTTTCATGACCACCACTGTCCATGCAGTGGTGTGAAAGGGCATTTTACACAGCAAACCGCGGTGGTTGCCAGTAACGGATAATCAAAATATACTGGAAGTGTCTAAATTGAAAGGAGACTGAAAACTACTACACTAAATATAATCGTAATTCATGCTGCCAGCCTAGCTCTTTGTCCCCCCCTCAGTGGCTAAACCATGCACAGGGAATCACAGTTTTGCTAATCATTATGGCCTTTTCATTGAAACAATGGCAGCTCTTGGTTTCCTATCAAGAAGTGATGTGGGTCGGTCCCAACAAATGACTCTGGACAGGGAGTGTATGTTACATTACTGAGAATACAGGAAAAAAATCCCTTACAAAACCAAAAGCAGACCGACACTCATCACACAAACCACCAGGAACAACTCGGAATGAATGTTAAAAAATTCCCCTTCCCCCAGCGTTTGAAGGCGCTCTCCTCAGCGCAGGCTTCAACCCACACAACTGTTCTCACATTCACTTCAGCTGAATTTATTGGAAGGTGCCTTGAGAGGCTTGTCTGAGCAGAAGCCCTGGAAATGACAGCCATGGGATAAAAGGCCCCGCAGGTGACTGTCAAGGGAAAGAAAATTCACAGCGAGGGGACACTGTCTCTGGATAATTGCTCTCCGGAGGTCTGTGTGCATGGGAGCTGATCTCCTCTTTCCCGTGCAGTGGGGGGAGGTTGGAGATGGTCCGGGCATCAATTGCTCCCTTCGGATCCGTGTGCAGAGAGGCCATGCACCGTAGATCTTATACCCCACTTACAGCTGTGCTTGGAATCTGCCAAGACATTTATGCAGTCAGGCGCGTTAGGTCACACACACCCCCCCTCGCACATTACAGCAGCTCACTTGAACCACTGTAATTCTCCAAGGTAGAAAAGCTGTGTCGTCGCCCCCTTTCAAAGCACTTGCTGGGCAGCACAGGCGTCCCAGTAACAATTTCTAAGAGAGGCTCTGCCCAAAGGGCTGCAGAGCAAAGGCGGAGGCAGTTGCTTCAGCTCTGAAGAAGTCAATCGTCCATCCCTTGCCACTGTCAATCTCGAGCTGCAGCCAGGCCAGCAGGAGGCCAGGGGATTGCCTGGCTAACAGTTGATTGCAGCACATTGTATGGATTAGCTTTCCCTTTGAACTTTTAACAACTTTATTATGTCTTCTACAGAAAGAGGCAAGCAAAAAGGCACAAAAGAAAAGGGAACTTTAAAAAACATCAATTCTTCACTCTCTTTAAGTGTTGAAAGGAAATTTGTAATCCTCCCTACCACTGACGGAAATCCCTGGCCACACTTAAAAGGCGGAGTCGATAACGGAGGGAGTTTGGAAGTTCCACAAACCCTGTCGGACGTGCTCCGATTTGTCTTAGATGTTTGCCTTTGGGAAAGGAGCACGGCTAGATGAGATCACGCCTTGGAAGTGCATGCTGTGGCAAAAAGAAAACAGCGTGGGGCTGTGTGATGGGGATGAGTTTCCTACTGAAAGTGGTCGATTTTGGTAGGTGGTGGGGAGCCGATGTGTGGTTTGGAGGAGAATATTAAGTCAAAGTCAAAGTCAAAGCAGGATAGATTGAGCCATATTAGCCTCAGCTGAGAGGTTTGTATCACCCCAGGAGAAGCTCAGGGAAGGAGTGGGAACAGAGGGGCACAATTCCTTCTCTACCCCCACTTCATTTCAATTGGGGACCAAGTTATTTCAGCCTTTTCTCCATCCACTCTGCAGTCCAGTAGAGGGCTTGGACCACTTTTTGCCCCTCCACACTCATTTGCTCCTGAGGTAAGGGCTCTCTGGAGAGCTGCTCCTGCCCCCAAGACTTGAGCCAAGTGTCTGAGCAGAGAGGAGTGTGGGGGAGGAGAGCTTTCTGTCCTGCACAGCTGGGTAGGAACTGTGAATAGCAACCACAGAACCATCCATGCCGGGCCCTACCAGCCATGCCCCTGCTGTTCCACTGCTAGGTTCTTCCTGGGTAAAACTACTCCTCACCCTCCTCTCACACCCTCGGAAGGATGCACAGAACAGACGGTGGATTTGATTCAGCTTTCAACTTCCCAGGCAGAATTCACCTGCCCATCAGAGCACAGGACTCCGCTCCAGGCAGAAAGCTCCCTGCTGTCTTCCCTTTTGACCAAGTTCTGATGCAGGTAGTTGGATTAACACGGGCCAAGCCCACAGTGACGTCCCACGTGAGATTTGTTAATTGGGCAGATCTTCTTTGCCTTGCTCAGAGGTAGCTGGAACAGACAGAAGTTGCTCCCTTTGCCACAAGGACTGTTTTCAGGATCCTGCTTCACTGACAAGAGGAGCAGATGCTTTATTTATTTAAGCATCTTTAACTAAAAGGAGTCACATTCTGCTTAGTCCCCCCCCCAAATCTACAGCTTGAGTTGACAGGCTAGGAACTCACCATAGTACATCACCGAGCCCCATCAGGAAATATTTTTTTTAATCGTGTAGGATCACGCTCACCTTACGATAGAATCAACAAAGATAGAGCTGGGAATGAGCTGACCGCATCCACCTCTGTGCAAAAGCAGGCTATTTCCCGGTCAACGGAGTTTGGAGTAAGCCACGCCTGGTGGGGAGGTTCTGATACCAGAACTTCAAGTTGGACAACGTTCTAGTCACATATAAGTAGTCAATAAGGTTACATACATCTTTTATGCCAAACTATGTACAATCCTATTGACTTATTAAAATTGCCCTTAGGTTTTCATTACAGGTAACATAATTAACCTTCCTGCTTTGCCTGGAAAAGCAATGATCATGAAGATCTCCATATAATTTGTCACTTTCCAAGCCTCTGTGTTACCTGCAGGCACTTATCCAATTGTTGGGCAGAAAAATCACCTGAACTTGGAGTGTCATCGATATATCCTGTTGGGCCAGTACTAAATTACTATACATCATGGCGGTTGACATGAAACTG
Organism: Mesoclemmys tuberculata; assembly: GCA_007922155.1. Classification (NCBI taxonomy): domain Eukaryota; kingdom Metazoa; phylum Chordata; order Testudines; family Chelidae; genus Mesoclemmys; species Mesoclemmys tuberculata. The sequence goes on along the minus strand of ML675649.1, from coordinate 44,543,464 downwards.
GTAAAAGCTTGGTAAATGCGAGATTATATGGCAAATCACTAAGAATACAGAACTTGCACATGGCACAGACGTAAGCCATGAATGTTTATCCAGCTGTGCTGATGCTTGACCACGATCACTGGTCTGTCACAATGGCCAGTTCGCCTAGTGTGTACACATGGGTGTGTGTAATGGTGAATCTGGAACTAACTGACCTGGGTCAGCTGACCCTGTGGAACAACTGAAAAATACAATGCACGCTACAACATGAGCAGCGGAACGCTCTTACGATTTCTTTCATGAAGGAAATAGAGCCACATGTTCTCTGGGCTCAGTAGGCATTGTCTGGAGTTAGTGTTTAGGGCACTGGGGATACAGCATTAATAGTCAATGAAATGTCTGCTGAAAGAACACAATGCTATAGGCATTTGGATTAACGGTGAGGGTAAGCAGTTCAGTCTGGTGAAAGGGAGGAAGAAATATACGCCATTCTTTTCTAACCTTCAGATGAAAAGAACTCTCTCCTCCCCCCGCCATCCTTGTCCTTGTCAGATAGCTCTCCATCTGAACACAAATGGGACATATCTGCTGTCCTCCAATTAAAGGACCGCAAGGGAGAGAGTCAATTGATTTTTCTCAGAGTGCTCCTGCAAACGCAGAATGGAGGTCCGTGGAGCATGTCCTTCACAGAACAACAGCTTTATTGTGCTGCTTCCTTTACAGCTCTCAGGAAGATGCAGGAGGAGGAGAGTGCTCTGGCATAAAAGGCACACGGCTGCTTCTGGGGGAGACAGCCAATTCCCACCCCTAGTAGGACAGTCAGAAGGAGGGGTGCAGGCCCGAGAAAGGCAAAGGACTTAATCTTCCTAGCTTTTTAGCACTGCCTCTACTGAAGCAGGCAGGAAGTTCCTCGGAGCAGAAGCTGCTGTAAGAATGTGCAATGAGTATTAGATGGTGACTGGAGGAAGTGACAGAGAGGAAGAAGGTGGTGGTCCCTTCAAGACACACACTATATGCTGGGGCATAGCTCTGTTGATCCTTCTCAAGAGGGCTGTTGTCTGCTCTGGAAAGCTAGGCCTTCCCGTTTTCCATCCTACTGCTTGGCAGAGTCCAGCAGGCAGGATGAAAAGCCTTCCAGAAATTCAAAGCTTATGTATGTAGTTCCAGGCCAATGCCTTATCCTTCTAGTCCAAGATCTCCATGCACGTAAGATGGTGAGCGGTGGCCTTAGTTGTAACAAACAGATTCCTGGGCAAGTAATATCTCCTTCCCACCCTCCCTGCCTCACCATTGTACCATGCAGCAATACATGACACAGAATAGAAACAGACGGACACTGAGAACACGCCTTGTTCCAGAAGTGGTGTGCACAGAGAAACAACAGCACAAAGACCAGCCATGGGGTGAGGCTCACCTGCCCAATGCTTGGCAGTGGCTATTGGAGACAGAAACCCCAGGGGTGATGATGTTCTGTTCACTTCCAATGGCAGCGACTTTAACATGGCGTATCAAAGGTGTACCTTGCTCTAGAGCCTGGCTCTGACTGCATCGCTCTGACCTTTGGGCCAGCGGGCCATGGATAGAGAGCACACTGCAGGGATTGGGTTCAGACAGAGACCGGATAAAATAAGAATTCTTGTGAGACCTAAGGAATGATGAGAGAGCAGGATGGGAGAGTTGCAAAGTGACACTCTATTGTCAGGTGCACACCTGCTTCCCTTGGAGTCACTGAACAACTGATACACACATTAGTGTTCCTCTAGATACATCTGGGATCATTAATATCTCAGACCCACACAACTTCCATGTTCAAGCCTGCCGAGAGAATTCAGCTCTGCCAAAACCGGAACATCTCCAGTACAACACACAACTCAGGGAGCTTCAATGCACTTAAAAGAACTTTACAAGTTAGGTCCATCACAGCGTCTCATATCATTCCAGAGATGATGGAGAATAACGCAGCCTTTGCATCTTTCACTGATGGGGAGCCAGCCAGGAGTGGATTTGCCAACAGCTGTTGTAGAAATCAAGTTGTCATCCCAAGATAAACATATGCAACCACAACCCTCCAGGAGGGTTTGGATGCACCTTGGACAAATGTATATGCCCAAAAAGTTTAAATGAAATAACCCATTTCCTATTATTTGCAGCAGAGTCCTGTAGCCAGGCTGTCCAACAAAGCAACAAGACCCAGTTCTAAAGGTTTTTAAAAAATAATACCAAGATGTATTTTAAATTAAAAAAAATAGAGAAAATACCCAAAAGTAATACCTTCCATAACAAAACTCCAACAAGCCCACATTCTTCCATGGGACTCCTCCTTCAACTCTGACTCCCAGTTGGAAGACAGGGAGTTTTACAGAGGGCTTCCCTACCCAGAGTCCTTTGTGAGAAAGGGAAGTCCTGCCTTTGTCTCTTTGGGTAACTGACAGGCCATCCAGCCAATCAGCTCTCTTTCCTTCACTCCTGGCTCTATGAGAGCTTCTCCCCATCCCATTATTATTACTGATAAATTTTCATATTACTGCAATACAAGAAGCATCAACTGAGATCAGGGATCCACTGTGTCCATATACATGATGAGAGATAATCCCTGACTCAAAGAGTTTACAGTCTAAATAGGCAAGACAGACAAAGAATAGGAAAGGAAGCAGAAAGATGAAGTGATTTGCCCAACATTGCACAGGCAGGCATAGAACCATGTACTCTTATAGCCTAAGACTGCAGCCAATCCACCAAACCACACTGTCTCTCAGCTGAACAGTCTTCTCATACTATTTCACAAGAAAACTTTCGCTGTTATTTGTTTCAAATCAGCCGTCTGAAGGCTCAGCAGACACGACCCATCATTTAATATCCACAGACTCCAAAAATTACATTCAAAATCATGTGGGACCATGGTTTTGAAATTTCCTATGTTCACACTATGGGAATAGCATATAAATTGCCTACCCAAAATGTGTCAAGGGCCTGAAGTATCATGTCATATCACATGACTTTAAAGAAAGGCACGTCAGACACTTGGGTTGGAAACCTAGCATGCTACCAGCATGCAGTGAGACAGCGTGGGGTGCATCCCCAAAGCGAACGGTGGGCCTGTCGCTCCAGCAGCACGAAAGCTTGCAAATGCTGGTGCTTTGCTTTGGAATATAATGTCTGGGTGACAGCAGACATAAGCTGGTAGGATGTCCAGAACCAGAAACTCAGGCTGCTTGACATGATGGGGTGTGACGTTTTGCTTTGCAAATATTTTCTCTGTCTGTGGAAAAGCATTTCCAATTTTCCATCACAACCCTGGTCATTCAGCAGAAATACAAATGTGCGTCAGATAATACAATTCCAAGGCTGGCAGCTCGCTGCACTATCACTTCAGGCAACAAAATGAGCAACAATATTTCCCCTCCATCTCCCAGGGCGGAGACAAATTCAGCAGAAGCGCTGGCCAGTGTGCAAGCAGGATGTGGATGGCTGGGTTAGGATAAAATTCATCATTCTCTGTCCTCCGGTAGTGCCTTCACAGGCATGTTGCGGTGGGGCTCTGTGGGTTTCTGGAGACAGGGTTCGGAGTGTGAGGGGCTGAGGGAAAAAAGGTGATGCTCTCTGTAACATGCTGCCTTGCAGAACCTGCAAACTCCCAAACAGCAAGCTGGGCCAAGTGTCAGCGCCGCTTGGGGTGCCCTAGAAATATGACCCCCGCAGATCGATGCTGCTTGATCCTTCACCGTAATCTGGAGGAAACACTGAGTGTTTTGCACACCAGTGGCGGCTAGGAGAATAGGCAGAACAGGACCTGAGTGTAAAATATGCTTTAATAACACCTCCAGCCCTACATCCATCTGGAACTGGGCTGAGAGCATCCAGCTCACTTCATTTGAGCATGAGAACACAGAAGAGAAAGGACCACTTTGATTCCCTCCCCAGTCACGTGTTTAAGCATAGCCCCTCACACGGGGCCGGCTGTTGGGCATGTCCCTTCCCATTTCTTTCAGAAGGGATGATGTGCAAGCCACCCCCAAAGCACTTGGGGGCCGTGCGTGTGTGGTACGGAGAAACGCATCGCCAAGTTTGCGATGCAGCCTGCACCCAGAGAGCTTGCCAAACATCAACAGCAAATTCCAAAAGTGTCCCTGGCAGCTCAATTTTGCTATTACGTTCAAAGTGAACCTGACCCTCTTATGAAAACATTACAGGGCCAGATTCCCAGTTGCTGTAAATTGGCACTAAAGCCACATAGACAATCTCCACTGAAAATGACGGAACTATGCTGATTTACCCCTGCCAAGGATCTGGCCCCAAATACAGAATAGCTTTGTTTAAAAGCTGGGGTTTCTGTTAAATATAAATTTGAATATGCTTTCCCTCGTGGCTTTATATCAAGGGCGGCCATTGACTTTGAAACATTTCTGATAGACTCAAAATGGCACTTTGGTGTATTTTATACATGGCTATTCATGCAGCATTTGCTTTAGCATTTAATCTGATGGATGACGAGAAGAAAGGGAAGATGCTGGTGTGGAATAGAATAGTGGGTACATATTTACCCTCATTGTCTTTACATTTGAAGTGGGAGGCTATATGCAAATGTATGGGTGCTCTCCGGCAATTATTAATATTGTACCTGTTTCAGGAACTACTGAGGTGTGTCTGCATTATAAACGGGGGGGATACTTCATCCAAGGGGCTCTCGAACCTTGGCCTTTTCTAACAGTCACTTAACAGTAGAGCTGTGCAAACATCTGATTTTTCAGTTCAGTGGCCAAACAAAACCAAAATGTTGTTTTGTGTTGACTTGAAATAATATTTTCTTTTTTACTTTTTTGGTAAAACAAAACGTTTAATAAAAAAATCAGTTAAATGCTTCTTTTCATTGTGAGGGCTTTTTTTTCTTTTTAACCTCTCTTTTATTTCTAATTAAAAACAAAACTGTCCTGAATTGTAAGATTAGATAAGGTTCAATAGGAGGCTGTGGGGTTTTTTGTTTGTTTTTTAAATATTTTTCCCTGGTGTTTTGTGACAACTCCTAGAGAAACTGTTGGTCACAGATTCCCCAAGGAAGGAACCACTGGTGCCCGGAAGCTCACAATAAGCAGCTGGTCCGTGGGACTGGTCCAAGGGGCAGGTCCAGGTCTGAAAGTGGAAGAATGGCAAGGTTCCACTCCAAGAGAAGTAAGGGCTCGTGGCTGGATGTGGGAGGAAATTCACAGAGAGAGCAGAAAGGAAGCAGAGTTGCTGACCTTGAACCTTGACAAGGTAATAACTAGTTCTTAAATATAATTAATAAAGAGGGCTTTATTTGCAGCTACCATTGAACACAACACGGTAAAGGGAAGCAGCTGCAAATCAAGAGCAACTTTGAACCACAGCAGGAGAATAAAGGAGGCCTGACTCAGTAAGTTAACTGTCGGTATCGTTGGCGATCCCTCGGAGCTCAAGGACGATTGTCTTCCAATAAAATAATAGACGGTTATCGCTGGCAAGTCTGCAGGTGACTAATGAGATCCATAGACCTTGGAACAGGTGGGGCAGGCATTTCCCAATGGAAGGGGCAGATCTAGATTGTGAAATCGGCCTGCGGCCCTTTCTTTCCTCCTTTCCTGTTTTTCCTCTTCCTTTTCTCTCTGCTGGATCTCAAAATACTGCCACAAAATCCTTTTCCATTTTGGTCATTCAAGGGTTTGGGTTTCTGTCAATATTGTGTTTCTTCATGTTGGCTTTGAGGGTGTTTTTGAAGAACATGATCTGCTCCGGAAGATGACTTTCTGTCATTTGAAGAATGTGACCAGCCCAACGGAGTTGGGGGCAGATGACCATGGCCACTCATCAGGGCACTTTGTCCTCTCTCCAGCCAGCACCATGTGTCTCTTCCATACCTCTCAACCCTCCGATGTGACAATCTGCAGCACCGGCGGTGGACATGTGTGACAAATGGCCGAAATGGGGAACATCTCCATATGGTGTTGCACCATAACTGGCAGAGTCTAATTTTTCAGTACCAAACCTGTTTTGAAAGGCTGTTTTCTCTCTGTGTGAATTAAATAATAGAGTTAAAAAACCTGGAAAGACAAGTGGTGTGACATTTGCCCCATCAGCAGGGTGTGAACGATTGACCTTCAGATCCCTAGTACCATTCGTACAGTTAGAACAACTCCAGTCATTTTTAGTCTAGGTTGTATATTAGGAAACATTTCCTAACTGTCAGGGTAGTTAAGCAGTCCCGAACAAATTGCCTAGGGAGTGAATGGGCAAGTGTTGAGTCTGCCCCTAATTCTCCTTTCAGTGCTGCCTGAACTGGCCTTATGTAATTGCTCTGTCAAGTTATTTGTAAGAAGAGGGTGGATGTCATGAAATATTACGTTACCTTATAGGGAAGGTATACAGGACTTGGTCGGTAATAACAGCTATGAAGTGCATGGAAACACAAACGGCAGCAATAAGATGTAACCCACAGAGATATGATCTAAACTCAACTTTCTCATAAGCTCCAGTGTATTTAGCAAAGCCCTTTCTCTTCCTCATCTCAGCGGTGCAACAGAGCAGATAGCCTGAGTTACCAACATGGGATGCTTTGCGTAATCTGGTGCACTTGCGAGATCTGATCTCCTCCTCTTTCCACTCCATGAGTTGGGTTTGCAGGTGTCACCAACATCCGCTGTGCTCTCTGGGTTATATATGCACATACGCTTCCCCATGCACATATATGGACACGTGCATGCATGTGCACAGACGTCTGTGCAACCGTCCAAAAAAAGACCAGCGCAAAGGCTAGCCCTGTGCAGTAGAACATATTCCCTTGAAGAATCCCCAGTTTATTCACTTGTGCCCATACACTCATACATAATGTAGTTACAGTGACTCATGAAAGTAGCATGTCACTGACATCTGAACTGTTAGAGTGGGACTCAGGTTACCGGAGCTCTCCGCTGGAGGTGCTTCATCATTCCATTGCTGCATTGGTTGGTTTTCAATACCTCAAGGTTAAAAAGTTTCTGTTTGAAACGCTCATCTGCATTCCATGCTGCAGTGTGTGCTGTCACTGCTCCCTACGTCCTCCCTGCTGGCTTCTGCACTCTGCTCCATCCTGCCGGTCATGGCCGCCCTCTCAATACTTCGATTTTAATTCACTGCCAAAAGCATGGACCTAACGCACTCCGTTGGTGGGGGAGGAGAGGAGGAGAGGGAGAGAATCCATCAGCAGCACAAACTCGTTTCTCTTTCTTTCTAACATTAGATCCTGAAGCCCATGAAAAGATTCCCTCATCAGCGTGGGGGCGGGGACCTGGCTTTCTATGCGCTTTCCACGCACTGTTCTAGCAACCCATCAGGGGAGAGGCAATCGTTTTCTATTATGGGGATGTTGTTATGAGCAGGCGTTAAGTTGCTGATGGAGATAGGGTGTGCTCTCATTTAGGTGAGGAAGATAAATCCAAGCCCCAATGTGGAGATCAGCTGTTCAATGCACGATTCCCCCGAGGCATCTACGGAGGCTGCACAGCTTTCCTTGCCGGGAATGTGCACCTCTCCCACGCTGCCTTAGAGCTGGAAGAAAGTATTTTGTCTTTGCGTTAAAGACTTGAGTGACACCCCTCCCTCTTCCGACACCTTCAATTATCTCAGGCATGACGAGCACAGTGACACGATACACATCAGCACCTGCTTTGGTATCCTCAAATTCTCCCACTCCCACACAAGGTCCAGATTAAGGCAGTCTAGTGCCCCAGGGAGTTACGTGCCTCTCACACCCAACGTGTGATGAAATACTGGACTGTAACCATGCCGATTCATCGAACAGTTTCCTGAGTACGAGGGGATTTGTTATTCCCAGGCATGCAGAAGTCTTTAGGCCCTGGGCAGACTATGCCAGACTCAGCAACACATGCACACAAGCTACAGTGTTTTATAACTATGGTGGCCCTACCTCAATTCCCCCAGCAGTTTCACTTCAGTGAACTCTGGCCCCTCACACCTCGCACAGTCCTAAAGCCCCAGTTCCAGCCTAAGTCTGGAAGTTTACACAGCAGTGAAACAGCCCCTTAACCTGAGTCAGCTGACACGAGCCAGCAGACGGTTTTTCTTCACTATGTAGACAGACCCTCACAGGCCAGCTCTGTGAGCTTGGCGGCAGTAACAGTCTCATAAAATAGGAAGTTAGCGGGCGATGAGTTGCTTGGAGTGATTTTCTGCCGCTTTGTACTGGATCAGCATGTGGCCCAGCTACTGACAGTGGCTGGATGGAGGGCCAGCTTTCCCTCCATAGGGCGATTCATGATCCTTTGCGTAGAACTGGCCGGTACATGGGCACTTCTGAGACCACCACTACTGCAATAGCTGGGGGAGCGGCATAATTGAAGAGCAATTCCATGCAGAGTGGCTGGACATCTTCTTCCAAAGAACTGTACCGCAGCTAACAATAAGTATTTCCCAAGGATTTAACGGTCTACTCCTAAACAAAATATGTCATTAAAAAGAGTTAAGGTGGAAAGTGAGTTCAGTGGATTCCAAGGAACACCCCTTTGCCCTTCCAAACAATTTATGCTTTCTTGATAAAAAATGCTACAGTTTATAAGAAGTCTAAATCTATGAACAATCTTGCCCAAAGTTCTGAACAGGGAAATAATGAGTCGGGAAACACATTCACTTTCCCACTGCCACATATTCCCTTAGATAACCTTCCTACTTTTAGGACCCAACCTAAGCTTGACTTAGAGTCCACTTTGGCTAGCTATCGTGTTTTAAAATACAACATCCCAATACTCAAAGGAGTTTTTTATTCTTGTTTTCCGCCAGGCCTCTTAGTCAACCCATTAGCAAAAATATTAAAACAAAGTCACCTTATGTCATAATCTAGACCTGTCCAAAGAGGTTACATTCCAGCTGTCCTCCCTGAAGCCCACTGAGAAGATGTCGCCCATTTTTATAGGCCAGACAGCCTGGCTGGGCAGATGCTGCACTTTTGGAGTGGAAAGGAAGCAAAGCAGACTGGCTTTGCAGACTCGCTGACTCCTCTGTGGTGTACTGGAGAGCTTGCTCTGCAGAAAACTCAGCTACCTTGTTCAGTCTGGCCTCCTTCCTCATCCCAACATTCACTGGCAAAGCCAACCAACAGAAGTATATGTCTGCATGAGCAACGTAACCCCTCCCTCCCCCCCGTTGGGATTTGGTACTACCCCATATTCGCTGGAGTGCATCACACCTTATCTGAGCAGGGCAAGTGAATGTGAACCAAATAAGATCCTCACCGCCCAGCACAGCACCAGGGGAGGTGTATGGTGGGGAGAAGGGCCATAAACATGTGTTTACCGCTACTATGATTAACCCATCAATCCTCATCATCCTCATCACATAATCCTGATCCCACACGTTCAAAACAGTCCATATCTCTTTCGGATTTCTATAAATGCCTGGAAATCCAAATCTTGTCTCTTTAACCAACAGAAGTTCGTTCAATAAAATATATTCCTTCACCCACTTTCATGTCTGGGAATCAAAAATCTAATTAGCCCATAGATTAGAAGGACAGAAGGAATGAGTATGACCATCTAGTCTGAGCTGGCTTACTATCAGAACAAAAGGAGCCAAAATCCTTTCCAAAGCATCCGAGACAGGGAACCAATTCTCTGCCAAGAAAGCAACTTACGTAATAAAACCAGAAATAACTGTAGCCGGCATCAACTCGGTGAATCTGGCAGCCAAGCTGTGGCAGGCATAGAGGAAATAAAACTTCCTACAATAAACTAATAAAAGAGATTTCTATGAGCAATCCCTGATTTGACAGGACATCAGATACATCCATCCATCACCACTGACAGATGTGGTCAACCTTCCAAACTAAATAGTGGCTAAAGAGGGAAATTGAGAAAACTGCCGGCAGTATTTCAAATGCTACATAAAGATTACCACAGTGGGACTTTTCAGTCATTACAGTCTTCGTCTTTCATTTGGGTCTGTGTCCCTTGAGGTTTACTAAAACCTACTACCAACTGCAAAGGAGTACCCTCGCTGTCACACATGCTGCTTTCACCACATCTCACAGCCACTACATGTTTTCCATCTATAACAGAGCTGGACAAAAAACTAGCCATAAGTAACTGATTTGATCAATTACACCTCTTTTTCTGTCCACAAATAGATAATTCTTGATTTTCTCAAGTGCCTTTTTTATTAGCCCTTAATTGCAGCAAACAATTTCTGGCCTCTAGTTGGTCCGTTGCTAATATCAGAGAGGTGAGCTCTTCTGACTGAATCCTGAAATCATATGGGAGTGACGTTATGCCCAGTCATGGACCAGCCCCCCAATTCATTACGTGCTGCACAAGCACAGAACAAAAAGCCAGTCCCTGCCCCAAAAAACATGATGCAGAGGGTGTCTTTTAAACGTCAATCCTGCACATGCTTTGTTTTACTCAGGTGATTAATCCCATGGACCAAGATCATGTGCATCAAGTTACACCGAAGTCTAAGGTTCTACTCACAAGAGTAAAACTACGTCTCTCTTGGTTCACCTTTCTTCAGGGCTGGGACACACAGGGCTCTCCTCTGGAATCCTCCAACAAACCCCCAACCAAATCAACTACTGTCCTCCTCGGGCTTGACCTGTCATCCCTCATAAGTCTCCCATCTTCTGTTGTTCAGCTCAATGCCTCTCAGGGCTTCTCCAGGGAAGTCCAGACTGTGTCCTTTTATTACGGTTCAGAGCTTGCTGCACCCCAGAGGCTGCTCTGCATCTGTCCTGGCCTCCTGCCCGAGCTCTCAACTCAGTCAAGGATCTGGAGGCCAACTCTCCCCAGGCTTCCTCCTTGAACTCTGAGTCTCTTCTCTCTCTAACACTAAGAGAGTGGCTGCTGATTTCCTTCCCTTCCTCACTACAGACCCTTTCTACTCCAGACTTCCTTTCTTTCTAGCATCGCTCAGCTCCTCCCCCCACCCGCTGGGCTTCATCTTTAATGAAGCGTGGCCAACCCTTCAGGTGCAACCAGGTGGGTTACTTGGCCTCCCAGGCTCCCGTTAACCCTTTCACAACTTGTGTGGGGTAGACCCCACATCACAGCAGATCATTGAGCCATCACTGTCCATTCCTCCTGGACACTGAATGACTTGTGGAGAAAAATAGCTTGTGATTATGTCGTTAAAGAATGTATCATGATGTGTATGCACCAGGGGGCCAAATTAAGGATGCACAAGTATGTTTGTCTTGGCAACCTTCATGTTACCTTAACAGAGTGCTAATATGTATTCAGCATAGGCCAGTAATGCCTAGATGCACAGGCATGTTTGCCAGGCCTATCCAACAGGAGCTGCAAGTCATGGACTCTGATCTTTGGCTCCGTGCAAGACCAAGGCAGTGAGGAAATGTGGCTTTACACCCCTTTGTGCTCCCCTAATCCCTGGTCTTACTGGGGCCAGAAATTACTGCGGCCTCAAGGGTGCTCAGATAACTGGCTGCCTGGGAAAGTTTCCCAGAGGCCACTGGAGCAGATGGGAATTGGCCCTTCGTTACCCCTCCCCCACACAAGCTCCAGGCATTTCTGCTGCCCTGGGGGCTGTGAAAGTAGTTGGGTGTGCCTCACAGGGATTCTCCTGCGCTGGGCATGTCCTCAGCTGCTCATTTAGGTCAGCTGGAAAGCAGGAGGTGGAGGCAGGCGGGTGGGACAAGGCCACATAAATCATAGGAAAGTCAAACTCCTTCTAGCAGAAGGTGATACGCAGTATGGAGCCCAATTCACCCCCTTCAGCATCTGGGTGTGTTGGCCTGGGCTTCTCAGTGGGGTTCCACTCAGACTTTGCTGAAGAAATGTCGCTTCCATATCAGCATCTGGCCATAGAGACTGACTTCATCAATGTTTCCAGACTTTCCATAGCTCCATCTCAGGACCGGGGTGAACTAGCCCTAATGGATTCATAGATGTGAAGGCCAGACAGGGACCATTAAGCTCATCTAGTCTGACCACCTGCATAGCACAGAGCAGAGAACTTCATCCAGAAACTCCTGTGTCAAGCCCAGAACTTCTGTCGGAGCTATACCACAGTTACTTCAATTATGCTGCTTCAGCAAACACTTCTACCACCATGTTGGCTTGGTAGGCTCTTCCTGGAAAGCAATCACAAAAGGGGTATATGGAGCCAACGTGAATTCAGACGTTTGGATGAATATTCACAGAGGAGTCTGTGTGGCATGGGCTGAGCTCCAACCTGCTCAAACAGAAACACAACCGGAGTCTTTCATCGCAACCAAGTCACACACTCCATGCAGTGCTAGCTACTGTAGTCAGGCTTCCAGCACAGACAACTCCCAACTAGGATGACCAGATAGCAAGTGTGACAAATTGGGACGGGAACAGAGAGTGATAGGCACCTTTATAAGAAAAAGCCACAAATATCGCAACTGTCCCTATAAAATCGGGACATCTGGTCACCCTGTTTCCAACCAATGCTACACACAAGGATCCACAGGACTTTTACACTGACTTGAAGTAGCCTGTAGAAGTCTGATGGCTAAATTCTGCTTCTAGTTATTCCCATGATGTTCTGTTGAAGCATATAGGCCGGCTACTCTGCCATTAACAAGAGCATGGTTTATTTGTTTTGATTTTATGTTTTATTTAAGATTAAAAAAGTGGCATTTGTCCTTGAGTCCTAGGAGTGTAGTCAGACATTTAAAATACACTCAATACAATCAAAGTCCAGCAAATATCACTTTCCCAGCAAGTCTCCTGCTTCTTTTGGAAAATGTGCTTAAACTGGTCATTTGGAGGATGGAATAGAAGGGGCTTGCAATCTAAGGTCCTTCTATTTCCACTGCATCCCCATTTCATTTCACCTTCTCCATGCCCTTTACATCAGCCCACAGAAGAGAATTCCTTCATGTGAGCCCATAAAGACAACCTCATAAGCAAAATAGGGACATGAGGTCTAAATGAAATTACTCCAAATTGGGGGCACAACTGGCAGAAAGATGGTATTCAAAGAGTAGTTATCAATGGTTTTCTGCCTAACTGGAAGGTGTATCTAGTGGGGGCCCACAGGGTCAGTCCTGGGTCTGATACTATTAATATTTTCATTAACGACTTGGATATCGGACAGTGTGCTTCTAAAATATGCAGACGACACCAAGCTGGGAGGGGCAGCAAGTACTTTGGAGGACAAGATTAGAATTCAAAATGACTTAGACAAATTGGAGAATTGGTCTGAAATCAACAAGGTGAAATTCAATAGAGACAAATGAAAAACACTTCACTTAGGAAGGAAAAATCAAAGGCATAACTACAAAGCAGGGAACAATTGGCTGAATGGTAGTGCAGTGGAAGAGGATCTGGGGGTTAGAGTGGATCACAAATGGAGTGAGTCAACAATGTGATGTAGTTGTGAAAAAGGCTAATACTATTCTGCGATGCATTAACAGGAGAGTCACATATAAGACACTGGAGGTAATTGTCCTGCTCTACTCGGCACTAGTGAGATCTCAGCTGGAGTTCTATGTCCAGTTCTGGGCATCACACTCTAGCAAAGTTATGGGTAAACTGGAGACAGTCCAGAGGAGAGCAACAAAAATGATAAAAGTTTTAGAAAACCTGACTGGTGAAGAAAGGTTAAATTAAAAAAAACCAAAAGGCATGATTAGTCTTGAGAAGGGAAGATTGAGGTGGAACCTGATGATGGTCTTCATGTATGTTGAGGATAGTGATTAATTGTTCTCCACGAAGGTAGGACAAGAAGTAATGAGATTAATCTGCAGCAAGGGAGATGTAGGTTAGAGATTAGGGAACATTTCTAACTGTAAGGGTAGGTACGCTCTGGAACAGGCTTTCAACGGAGGCTGTGGAATCCCCATCATTAGAGGCTTTTAAGAACAGGTTGGACAAATATCTATCAGGAATGGTCTAGGTTTACTTGGTCCCACCTCAGAGCAGGGGGCTGAACTGGATGACCTCTTGAGATCCCTTTCAGTCCTACCTTTCACTGATTCTATGACTTGTATCGCTAGTGGCAAATCTAGCCCAATATACCAACACTAGTGAGGTCCTTGAACAAAGCATTATCGAAGAATGCTACCTCTTAAGTACTAAGGAAGACAATAAAAATGGGTATAGCATGCACTTATGTCTTAATATACTATAGAGATAAAGTTGGTGAGGTAGTGTCTTCTGTGGGTGTAAGAGAAAGCTTTTGAGCTACACAGAGCTCTTCTTCTTCCAGTCTATGGCATATTGATACTTGGTATACAGATAAAGTATTAACACTTTCTGCTCATTCTTCTCCTTATGCATGAGAGCAGTGGTCTCCCATCCTGAGTAGATTAGATAGCACTTTGTTGTTCACATATTAATTTGCTTAAAACCAACTGATAAAATTATGCACAGGCAAGCGTGAAGCTTAGATCATCACTAACCTAATGTAAAACAGTATGAAAAAAAATCACAAATCTCCTGCATTGATTTTATGAGCAGAAAAAATAATCCCATTTTTCACTGAATCAGTTCAACGGATGGGCTATCATCATGCCTCAGCAGAAAGGCCTAATGAGAATCATAGAATATTAGGGTTGGAAGGGACCTCAGGAGGTCATCTAGTCCAACCCTCTGCTCAAAGCTGGACTAACCTCAGCTAAATATGGACACTCTAAGTTGCTGCTACAGGGATGAGAAGTATATTCCAATGGAACTTAATCCTGGGTATTAGAGTCCAGTATCTGAACAATGTCCAAATAAAGCAATTATCTGTTACTGTCAAGACGAGCTCACAGACTACACATGCAGATACATTGTTCTAATAAATCTCTGTGTTAAATACATGGCCAACTAAATATGGAGTTACTCAGGAAACGAGGCCTTATCTTGCTAGTTAGCATGAACAACTCCCCTAGGGTGTAAGCAGGAAAGTTCCAGGCAAATATTGTCATCAGGATCCGGCAGTTAAAAGAACCACACATGCATGATGTGCATGAAAGCCTTAGCTAAGGAGCAAGCGAGTTTGCCCGATATAGGCAAAGGTAGTGAAGAATCAGTACTTGTTTGGCCAATCAACGACTTGTTTGCACCAACAAAACGATGGAAAATGCCATCACTCCTATGATGGCAAGTTCATTTTGATTGTTCTGAGATGAAAATGTTCTGGGATGAGTAGATGCACAATCAACACGGCCAGAAATGAGTGAATCTGTACTGCATGGCCTCAGTGAAAGCAAACTTCATCATTAAGGCTTTCCACTTAACTTTAATGACTATTAACAATCACCTTTAGTCTTCAGTGCCCGCTTTTGGCAAAACCAGGTGACACAGCAAGCCAGCCTCAGTTTCCTGCCTTCTCTAATAAACTCCTTACCATCTCACCTGCTCATTGTTCCTTTGCTATGACCTCATCTCTCCCACACCTTTACTGTTTCTCTGACGTGCTTCTGACTGCCTAACCCAGGGGCCATTCCTCTGGTTCACGCCTTGCGGTTCTCTGCTCCAGAGGGTCTGGTTTCCCTGGTGGCTGCCTGGCTTTGAGGGAAGAGGCAGCATTTATGCTCCTCCCCTTCTTAAAGCTCCTCCCAATTGGCTGGGAGAGAGGGCAACCTTGCCCCGCCCACATTGCAAGGTTTCTGACTGCAGGCCCTTAAAGAGACAGTAATGGGATACCTTTCAAACAGTCCTTATTCCTGGGACCTTTTCGTCTCTGCCAGTATCTCCTTAATCTTTATATATCAGACTTCCCAAATTCTTAAAGAAGCTATGCCACTTGACTGAAAGGGGGCTGACCCTTTAGCACCACTAAGGTCACCCCATCACAGTGACCTGTGGGCTATGAGGAGAATTTATACGGGGCTGCAGTTTAAATCTTGAGAACTCCACAGCATTTTTAGGTTAATAACACTGACATGTCTTATCAGTTCCTTGCCATCAGAGCTCTAATGGGAAAAGATATTGTTAAGGCTTTTAAAACTGCCTTGACAACTGTTAAGGGAGATAAAGTATCTTTAAATCAGAAAATAGCTTCCTTTCTGCTATCCTATTGAACAGCACATAATTCTACAAAAAGTGTACTTGCCTAACGACTAGTGGAAAGCTGTATCTGTACCATACTGGAAGGTATGAGCCCTCTCAGAAGAAGTGGGTCTTCAGGATCTGGAGGAGGCGAGGATGGTGGATTTGGGAAAGGATGGTGGAGCTATTCCAGAGCAAACAGGGCTTTGGAAACAAGCAGTTGAACCTGTCAGCAACCTGACTTCACTTATGTAGGTTAATGCAGCACTGCTGAGAATGCAAGGAAATACCACCTTCATTCAGGATGCCATCTTCAAATGCGGCTGCAATGATTCCAGAAGGGATGATCTCAAAACAGTTCTGGACACAGATGTGCTGGAACCAATGCCTAATCTGGGGACATTTTTATCATGCTCATTGCTACGTTTGGCGATTGCAGTGGTTGCAGGTATACACTCCTGATGTGGATGTTGTTAGCTGGACGGCTGTGCAAACAAGAGATTTTTTTGGTTCACTGGCAATTTGGAAAAATTATTTTTGAAAAGTTTCATCTTGGGCTGAACTGCAAATCAAATTTTCCGAGAATCAAAAAATAAAATCAAAGGGACTTTTGAAGGAAAACCTGTTTTGGACAAAAAAATCAAAATGTCTCTTTCAAAAATGTTTAAACAAACCATTTTGGTTTTTTGCATTTTTTTTTAAATAATAATTATTTATAATTATTATAATTATTATTATTATTATAATAATAATAATTAGTTGAAACCAATGCAAATTCACCAAGGTTTCAGATGTCACAGAATCTGCATTTTTGCCCCTCCATCCCCCACTCCCTCCTGTTCTCCTAAATTAAGCCGAAACATTTCACTCAGCCCTCGCTGGAAGCCATGCTATCCAGTCTAGTGAAGTACATGAATGATGATTCTGCAAAGGCGAGCCATGAAAGTGAGTTTTGCCTTGGGATGAGAAGAGGCCAGTGAATAACATAGGAGGACAGTGCACAGACGGCCAGAATCTCCAGTCACTGGAGTGGTAAATAGTCAGGACTTGATTCTAAGCCCATCAAAGCCTTTGGCAATCCCTGGGAGACTGCATTTGGCTTTTATCAGATCCATGGTACATCTGGCTGGCTGGAATGGGTGGAATATTCCCTCTTGTTGCTAGTTATTCTGAAGGTGCCAGTGAATTTGTTCATCACACTAGAAACACCAAGACCTAGTTTTCAACTTCCATTCTGTGTATTTCCTTTCCGAGAGCCAGACACTCACATAGTCTTTTGTCCTCCAGCTCCATCTGCATCCTTTGAACTTCAGTATACAGTTTCAAGTTTAAATGTCATGCCCTCTTCTTCCCCCGTTAGCTGTTGAGAGGCTCCGAAGCGGCTTTTTTGTTCTCTCTCAGCAAAACATCGCTGACTGATAGTAGATGCATCATTATTTCCATGGGTGCCTCAGTTCACAATCCTATTGCATTTGCAGAGGGACAAGGTGTGGGAAAAGGAAACAAAAACCCCAATTTTGTTACGTAGTTCATTGTGTCTGTGCAGCTGTGACTTTATGAGTTGTGAGACACGAGATTCCATTGTGTAACTTGCAGAGCTGGACAGAAAAAAAATGTTTCCCATCGAAAACGTTGAGGAAAAAAAAAATCAGGTCCCTTTCAAGTTTCCATTAAAAACACTGAATTCTGAAATATTTCAGCTAAAAACCAAAATGCTGCCCTAGTGCCTCATGGGAAATTCAGTTTGGATGTCATCGTCCCATTCTCCTCTTTATACCAGACTCCTTGGTTTGACTACATTTCCCATAATGCACTAGGGTTTTCTCCTTTGGTAAATTACATGGTAAAATACATCCAGCTGGGGAATCCAGCCCACCCAGGCAAATAGGTACATAAAGAAACCAAACTACATCTTCCATGAGATATTATGGCAGCCAGGTACCTAAATAAAAATATTTCGGTTTTCAGGCATTCGTTTATTCGATGAAAAATCCAAATTTTCTGCAGAAAGCAAACACTTCACAAACACATTTGTTTAGTCAAAAAAAAACAATTTACCAAACGACTCTGGAAATATTTTTCACTATTAAGAGAGCAACTTCCATTTTCTCTTGGTTCTTGTGTGCATTGTACAGGAATTCACATGGCAAATGCTATATTAGTTCCCATTCTATATGTGTGCCCGTTTATACCCTGGCGAACACTATTTTTGGCCCTTCGAACCATCCCATTGCATTTATGGACATTCACCCTCATGTCCAGGATGAGATTTATGCTTGAATCTAAGGCCACTCAAATAAATTTGATCTTGAACTGTTGCAAGGGACTAACACAGAGATAACTTTGTCCTGGGGCAAGTGGTGGTGAATTTGTTGGTGATGAACAGAAAAAAAAGGCTCTTCTTTGTAATTTGGGGCTGTAGGACAAGGCAGTGGATAAAGTCTCAAGGTTCACAGGGAATTGCCGGCTGGAGCTCTGGGCGTCACATCTGCTACAGATCCACAACATTTCTCCCTAGGGTATATCCAGGCTCCAGTCTCTCTCTGTGGAGTGGTACAGGGAAGGGATGAAGATGTGTGCCTGCCTCTTTCCGCCATGCAAAGAGGGACAGAGAGCTGAGGTGCACCTGACATCTTGACAAAGGAATGTGAGCTGGGGACAGCTGTTTGAGAAATGGAGTATTACAAATGGAGATGGCTGGAGAAAGATGAACTCTCCTCTGCCTTTAAATCTCTGCTCTGATTGCACCTGCTGCAGAGAGAGCTGCAACACGGGCTTGTTTGGTTAGTGACCGGGCAACATATAGAATTTAGCAGCAGACTGAGGCACAGAGCTTTTTATTAACGTTTATTCCCCTCAGTGAAAAGTGCTTGAGCTGGCAGGGGTCTCCCACCCTAACAGCATTAATGGTTCCTTTAGGTACTTACATGGCCCCTCATACCATAGTACTGGAATACTACACCATCTCTCATGTATTTATCTTCATAAAACCCCTGTGAGGTAGGTTTTATTATCCTCATTTTACGAATGTGAAGCAGGGAGACTGGTTCAAGACCCCAAAGGAAGTTTGTGGTCAAGCCAGAAATTGAACCCAGGTCACAGGTTAGTTCCCTAACCACTGCACCATCCTTCCCCTCAGAGGCAGTGGATTTCCAGATCCTTTACCACCTTGAGGCTGGCCTATGCCACACCCGCCATTCCAGGAGATTGGCCAGTTTATTGATTTGTTTTTAGGGACAAACATTGGTTAGGTACAAGGCTGAGACTCCTAAAGTCTCACGGGCAAGGCTATCTGCCCACTGCATCAAGTCCCCACAATAAAACTGTAGCTGATGTTTTACAAGCTCTTTTTTCCCATCTGCTTGTGGCCATTCAACCTGCAAGTTGGGTTTCAGGAGACAGGCTGACGTAGAAGCATTTGAGGTCTGCTGGGAGGGAGATCCAAATGAAGATGTCCCCTCATGGGGCATTAGCTTCAAATCACAATTTCTGGTGTGTTTTTGATTGTTTCTTTCCTGCAAATCGCTCATCAGACAACCTTCCTCAGGAGACTTATCTCCCCGGGGAGGTACATTCACAAGCAAATGAGTCACAATCAAAGTGGCAATGCTGCAGGTCCGCACTTCCAAGTGGGACCGGCTCTCATTGCCAAAGGGCAGTTTTGAGCTGAGAGCTGTGACAGACTTTGTGCTCATACACTGGCTGGCGCAGGAGGGCAGAGTGGGGGAAAGCACTGTTTTAAAATAGGTATTTCCTGTGGACATTGGCATTTGGCAAATCCCAATTTCCATACAGTGGGGAGGAACTAAGAACTTAATCTCATATCCTCCTCCCCTGCATGCCAATTGGGACACAGTCTGCTAGCCTTATTTCATGTGGAGTAATAATTCACCCTAGGCGTAATCCTTTTCATTTCAATTGGCTGGATCCGAACACCCTCTGTCACGTTGAATAGCGCTTTATTTCATGAGTAACTTCACCAAGTCCAGTTGGGCCAAGAACCACCCAGCACAAGGAAGGGTGACAAAATCTGGTCCAACAGGACTAAGTGCAGGATATGGTTTGAATCAATGTCAGTATGGTAGAATCTGGCCCTTGAAATAAATTAACAACTGACTTGAGAGAGTTTTCAACGCACTGACATAAATACGAACTGCTGCTGGCAAATGTCTCTCAGGGTAGTCATGAGGAAATCCCAGACCAAGTTTTTAGCCTTTCTTGAATAGCTTTTCTAGACATCCTTGGTAATAGATGGCTGCCTGTGGCAGCTGGACCAGACAGCAGAACACAGTGCTCTTTACTTTACCTACACACAGCCTGCCCACCTCGGTACCCCATAGATTTATTTAAACCAGGTTACAAATATTCCACTTCCACCCCCACCCACGTGACATCCAGCCATGGAAATTATTACCATGATAGGGAGCTGAAAATCAGGGCCTAAAGGTTCAATTTCTAAACAGGAAGATAGCTCAGGTAAGAACTGTCTCTTGTTGCTCTTTCCACTTAAGACAATCCCTAAAATATTTGCAATTATTTCTTCCCAGTCTGCAGTCACTTGCCGCTGCCCCACTTTCCATCGCTGTAATCAGCTTGTGTCAGAAGTATTGATCTAGGAATCACAAAGCGCTGGATAATCTTCAGCAGCTGTTAAACAAAAGGCTGTCGATTTGGTAGCATCTGAGGTTTTCCATCCTGCTCTGTGTTTGTTGCTAACTATTCAGCCCAAGCACAAAGCAGTCTAGCTTTCCCTCAACTGGAGAGAGGGGCCCCAGCAGGGGACAGAAGCTGGCCCTCCTTTTAGGGCCATTCTTGGGACTCAAACATTTCGTTTGTCATTCTAAGGGTGTTTATAATAGATGTCTGTGAAGCTGAGAACCATCATACAGAAGCTTTATGGTAGGAGTAACCAGAGAGTGGAGTCTTTATGAGAGTTATAGTTGGTCTTACATATAGCGTAGGACATGTTCTGGAGTCACTTCACCC
The DNA here is from genome assembly GCA_007922155.1 of Mesoclemmys tuberculata. Classification (NCBI taxonomy): domain Eukaryota; kingdom Metazoa; phylum Chordata; order Testudines; family Chelidae; genus Mesoclemmys; species Mesoclemmys tuberculata. The sequence goes on along the minus strand of ML675649.1, from coordinate 44,522,540 downwards.
TTCCAGTCCCACTGAGGTCACAAGGCTTGTTGGGGAAGGAGTGCACCAGGAGGCAAGGTCCTGAGGCTACCTTCAAACCCTGAGCTAGTCAAGTGTGATAAAATCCATGGGGTTGAAGTGATAGGGGAAGGATTGACCCCAGACTCTTCAGATGCTAGTGTTGGGTTTATAGAGCACAGAAAGGTAGGGCTGGAAGGGACCTAGAGAGATCATCAAGTCCAGCCTCCTGCATTGAGTCAGGACCAAGTAAACCTAGACCATCCCTGGCACATGTTTGTCCAACCTCTTCTTAAAAACTTCCAAGGATGGGGATTTCTTTAGAAACCTGTTCCAGAGCGTAACGACCTTTAGAGTTAGAAAGTTCTTTCTAATATCTAAACTAAATCTCCCTTGTTGCAGATTAAGCCCATTACTTCTCGTCCTGCCTTCAGTGGCCATGGAGAACAATTGATCACCATCCCTCTTTATAACAATCCTTAAATTATTTTAAGGCTGGTCTCAGGTTCCCCATTAGCCTAATTTTCTCAAGATTAAAACACTCAGGGTTTTTTTTTAACTTTTCCTTACAGGTCAGGTTTTCTAAAACTTTTATCATTTTTTCATTCCTCTGGACTCTTCCCAATTTGTCCACATCTTTCCTAAAGTTTGGCACCCAGAGCTAGACACACTACTCTCGCTCAGGCCTCACCGATGCCAAATAGAGTGGGACAAATCCTTCCTGTATCTTACATTCAACACTCCTGTTAATATACCCCAGAATGATGTTTGCCTTTTTCACAACCGCATCACATTGTTGACTCATATTCAGTTTGTGACCCACTCTGACCTCTGATCCTTTTCAGCAGTCCTACCACCTAACCAGTGATTCCCCATTTTGTATCTGTGCATTTGATTTTTCTTCCCGAAAGCTATGTGTACACTGCAGAACTTACAGCTGCACAACTGTACCACTGCAGCTGGGCTGCTATAAGGTCTCTGATGTGTCTGCTCTACTCCGATGGGAGAGAGCTCTCCCACCGGCATAATTAAACCACCCCCAACGAGCGGCAGTAACTATGTTGGCAGGACAGCGTCCCAAGAGACATGGCATTGTCCACACCGCCGCTTTTGTCGGTGAAACTACAGTGGGTCAGGGGTGTGTTTTTTCACACCCTTGACCGACAAACATTTTGCCCACAAAAGCGCTAGCGTAGACAAAGCTTAAGTGTAGTGCTTTTGCAGTAGTCTGTACTGAATTTCATCTGATTGCATTCACACCAATTCTCTTTTTTCAAGGTCGCTCTCATTTAATCCTGTCTAACAACCTGCTGGTAATTCACGAAGGGCAACTGATTGCCTTCTATGATGACATGACTGGCTCTGTGGATGTGAGGGAATCAGTGGACATGATATACCTTGACTTTAGCAAAGCTTTTGATACGATATCCCACAGTGTTCTTACCAGCAAGTTAAAGAAGTATGGGTTGGATGAATGGACTATAGGGTGGATAGAAAGCTGGCTAGATCATCAGTCTCAATGGGTAGTGATCAATGGCTCGATGTCCAGTTGGCAGCCAGTATCAAGTGGAGTGCCCCAGGGTTCAGTCCTGGGGCCGGTTTTCTCCAATATCCTCATTAATGATCTGGATGACTGGATGGACTGCACCATCAGCAAGCTTGCGGATGACACTAAGCTGGGGGAAGTAGTAGATACCCTGGACAGTAGGGATACAGAGTAACTTAGACAAATTGGAGGATTGGACCAAAGGAAATCTGATGAGATTCAACAAGGGTAAGGGCACAGTCCTGCACTTAGGATGGAAGAATCCCATGCACAGCTACAGACTAGGGACAGACTTGCTAGGCAGCAGTTCTGCAAAAAAGGACCTGGGGGTTACAGTGGATAAAAAGCTGGATATGAGTCAGCAGTGTGCCCTGGTTGCCAAGTAGGCTAATATCATATTGGGCTGCATTAGTAGGAGCATTGCCAACAGATCAAGGGAAGTGATTATTCCCCTCTATTTGGCATTGATGAGGCCGCATTTGGAGTATTGTGTCCAGTTTTGGGCCTCCCTACAGAAAGGATGTGGACAAATTGGAAAGAGTGCAGTGGAGGGCAACAAAAATTATTAGGGCACTGGAGCACAAGACTTATGAGGAGAGGCTGAGGGAACTAGGCTCGATTAGTCTGCAGAAGGGAAGAATGAGGGGGGATTTGAAAGCAGCCTTTAACTACCTGAAAAGGGGTTCCAGGGAGGATGGCACTAAGCTGTTCTCAATGGTAGTAGATGAGAGAACAGCGCAGACTGAAACTCATCTGTGTATACATGCTTGCTTGCTTTAACCTGTAAACTACTCTTATTTTTTTCCTAGTTGATAAACCTTTAGTTAGTTTATTACAGGATTGCCTACAGGTGTTGTCTTTGGTGTGAGCTCTAAGGTACCAGTTGATCTGGGGTAATTGACTGGTCTCTTGGTACCTGGTGCAACCTAAATATTGCATGCTCTTTGGTGCAAGTGACCATTTATCACAAAGTCCAACTTGCCTGGGTGACGAGATGGACTGGAGAGTCCAAGGGGGCTGTCTGTGACTCCATGGTATGTCTATTACAGTGACCTAGGAGTTCACATTTGTTACTGGGGTTGGTGAAATCTAATTATAGAACACACCACCAGTTTGGGGTGTCTGCCCTGCTTTTGACAGTGTGCCCTGAGATTGGCACTCTAGGTCATAAGCCTCTCCAGGCATGGGGACAGTGTCATCTGCAAATGTTACAAACATATTCTCTACTCCATTATCCAAACCATTAATACAAATATTGAATAATACCGGACTCAGGAAGGATGATCTGATGACCTGGGCCCCAGACTTGCCCTCAGGAGGGCAGGTTCTTTTCCTGACTCACCAGTAGATTTCCTCAGTGATCTGAGGCAAGTCACTTCATCCACCCTGTTCTGTAGTGCCCTCGCTGTAATACAGGGCTAATTTTTCACTACCACAAAGGACTTTGGTAAGGCTAAACTCTACTCATGCTTCTGTGCTGCTCAGATACTATAGTGAAAGTATTAAATACCAGAATCCATGCAAAGTGAAAGATAAAGAAGTATGGATGAGGCTCAAAGGATTAAATACTTGACTGGTCTGATAACAGATAAAGCTGACAGCAACCCCCCCCAAAAGCCAGAAACAATAACTTGACTCAATGATATAAGAATCAGCGTTCTAGAGAATTCACTTACTGCTGGCTGTGATTAATAATAAGAGCAAGGTAAGCTGAAAGGGGAAGGTTAATAATAAGTTTACTGGTGTTATATATCATTGTTTTGCTTCAAAAGCATTTGAAAATAATTTTGCAATGATAAAGCATGTATATTAGAAGTTCCCAATGTGGCACTGGTAGGGATTTTAATGCCACAGGACATCATTTTGATATTTAAATAAATGCAAGGAATTATTCAAGTTATTCTGAATTTCTAACTTTTAGGTTAATTGATAATTGTCACAGACATTGATTGGCCTTAAAAGTATCTGCGATACATATCCATATTTGGATCAAAAATGTTTTCTCAAAATGATAGCACACAATAGAGTTAAGTTACATTGCCTCACTGTAATGATACTTCCATTACTGTGTATCATCTTGAATTTGTTTTCTGTCTCAAACTTCAAGGTGCCCAAATTAAAACTCTATATATTCAATTCTTGTTACCTATCATATAACCATCTATATTCTACGTGCTGGAAAATGGTTATTTTTGAATTTCGGTTTGCTTAATAAAACTGTAAATTTCGAAGACGTTTCATGCCTGTTTCCATAGGGCTGATCTACACTACAAAGCGGGGTTGGCTTACTACATTGCTCAGGGCTGTGAAAAACTTCACGTAGGCTGCGATATAATTAAGTGGTCCTCCGTGACTATGTGGACACCACTAGGTCAACAGAAGAAATCTTCTGCCAGCCTATCTGCCGCCTTTCAGAGCAGTACGTTTACAGTATTGTCTTGTGGAGAGTGTACTGGCTTAGGATTCCAGAGACCTGTGTTCTGTTCTTAGGTTCATCACAGACTTGCTGTGTCAACCTAGGCAAATCTCCTTCTGCCACGTGCCTATCTTAACTACTTAGACTGTAAACACTTTGTGGGAGGGGTTGTCTCTTACTATGGGTTTGTACAATGCTCAGCACAATAGGCTGCTGATCACAGCTGTAGCCTGTAGGTGCTATTGTAATCCAAATAATAATGGAAAAGCATGGAACAGTTAATGTCACATAATCATTTCATTTTGCACCTATATAGTTTGCATTCTTATGGATTTAACCCACACATAGACCTTGGGAAATTGCCTCTAATTATTATTTTGACTGGCATTGCATGCCCTCTTTCTCAGCTCTGATGGCATTTAATTCTTCCAGCCAGTATAAGCTACTTTAGTACTGGGTGCTCTTTAACCAAAGCACAAGTTTCTCCATAGCTTCTTTTACAGGAACATTTGGGGATACTACTGTTTCAGTTGGACTCTTGGTCCCACTGACTGCTGGAATACACAGACTTAACTGTATTGACTACAATGGAATTAGGTTCACGGAATATGGCTGCCTTCATTTTCCATCTCAAATCAATCTGAAGAATGGCTTTCTTCTTGCCAAGTTCCTGTAAGAACATGAGAATGGCCATACTGGATCCGACTAATGGTCCATCTAGCCCAGTATCCTGTCTTCTGAGAGTGGGCGGGCCCAGATGCTTTGGAGGGCAATTATCAAGTGATCCATCCTCCTGCCCCGTCCCAGCTTCTGGCCGTCAGGGTTTAAAGACACCCAGAGCTTAAAGTTTATGTCCCATTCTTCAAGAAAGTGGATTAGTTTATTCACGCATATTCTCCCAAACCTTGTCCTTGTGCAAAATCTTCTGTTTTCCCAAGCTCTGTCATTTTCACTTGTGAAAAGCACCAAAAAAAAAAAAAAATCCATTCCTTTCCTTTTTGGCTGAACTGTCAAAACTCAGCCAGACTGTACTATTGCATTATTCCAGTCCAAGGAAATAGAAATCTATCACTTACTGACTCTTGAAGTCAAACAAGTTGTGCAGAACTCTTTTATGCAGTCAAGCTGGTGAATAAAAACTGACATGAGCAGCATGATAAAATAGGTCCCTGTCAAGATTTGTACTTTAAAGGTATCTTCACAGACACAGATATGGTCCCCACTCTTTTTTGCTTCATCCTTATCACCGAGGTGGTCCAAGCTGGGTCTAAGCACTCCAGTCATGGACAAGGCTCCCATTGTGCAAGGTGCTGTACAAACACAGGACAAAAAACAAGTACAAGGAAACAATAAGACAATGATGGTCAACATGAGAGACCGTGGTCTCAAGCAAGTAGGCTAGAGGTTCAGCAGCTAGGAGTTCTGCCATGGAGAGACCCCTGCATTCACACCAACAGTCCTTATTACCCTGCCCTGGGTGTGAAGTGCAGCAAGCTGTGATGAGAACAAGGCAGCTGGCAAAATGCATATGGGGCTGCCATTTCCCAGTATCCCACTGTGCACCAGAGCGGGGAAGGTGAGGTGCAGCCCCCCATTCCATGTGAATGACAGCGGTTCCTTCATGCAATGAATGAGTGTGCAATGGAAGAGGCCAAAGGTCTGTAGGGCAAAGCAGCTCCCGGATTCAACGACATGGCACAGCCCTCGCTGAGGGGTGAGCATGTGCAGGGACGGAGTAAATCTAGCACTGTTGATCCCGGCTTCCTGTTCTCACTTTAGTTTACGCCCTGTGTCCTGGCCCCACCAGCAGAGGTAGGTCTGGGTGCAGATCTGGGCTAGAATGACTCACAGACCGAAGATGCCTTTGAAGACAGCAGATGTGAGTGTCCCTCCAGAGACACCTTTCCTCCTGCTCTCCCTAGCAGCGCTGCTTGTGGCCACCTACACCTTTCTCCCTCTGCCTGTCCGGCTCCACTACATGGCTCTCTGGCCTTAGTTTCTCCCACACTGCTGCCTATGGCAGCCTCTTTCCCCCACCCTCCTTCCCAACATGGCAAAGGCCTGCTGCCCCTTGCTAGCTCTCCTCAGGAGCATCTTTTGGAAGAAGGATATTGGTTTCCCACCTACAGGTTTGGCACCCTGCTGAATACCATGGAAGCAGACCCCAGCCGGAGAGATGAAGGTGAGTTATTTCCATGCCTACCTCAATTTATCCTGTGATGGCCACCCTCCACCACACTGGAGACACAGCCAGGTCCCTCATAGCTAAGGGCTTAAGTTTCTACGCCTTCAGCTAAAGAGGCCTGCTCCGGAGGTCAAGGTAATAAGAATCATGTCCTCCATGTCTCAGGGATGACACAACACACGCTCACATGGTGACCAATGGCTTACACCACCACTGGAGTGGAAAGATGGACATTGGATTGGTTCCTGACCCCGCTGACTCCCGTTGACTTTAGTGGGGGTTGCGTCAGGCTCCAAGCACACGTATGTGGATGAGCGGGCTCCCTGGTCTTCCCTCCCTTCCCCTGGAGTCTGTCTGTGCTCCCATGCTGGCAAGCTGCACAGAACCCAAGCCATGTGAAGCACAGGCCCTTCTAGTGGGGCTCCCCAGGGCTTGTCATCCCCCATGTGTCTCGTGTTCCCGGGAGGGAAGGTTTCCGCTCTGTGCCACTGCATTAGTCAAGCTTGACAGTGCCTGTCCCAAAACACATGGCGATGGTTGTCAGCCATCTGTGCAGCATCCGGCTGGTGGAGAAACCCAGGTGCCGTTTTCCAGAGTCTCCCCGCAGTCAGGCGTAGAGCCTGCTGAACAGTTCTTCTCTTGGCTACAACGGAAGGAGGGCTTGCGGCGCGGCGACTCGGTGTCCATTGGAGGTCTTTTTCGTTTTGGCCAGGCGCATGGTGGGTGAAGGAACTGTGCCATTTCCCTCTCTCTCACACGCGCCCCCTTCGCTTTCCACCAGTTCAAACCTCACCGAGGGACCAGCTTCTCCTGGTGTTGAAAGGGGATTTTGGATCTCTTACTCTCCGTGCCTGGAGCGTGCTGTACTTCTCAGCCATGTGCCTGAGAGTGCCACTCACGTAGGCCGAATGGGACTGCCTATTCTGGGAGACTTTGGTCTCTCTGTTCAGTCTGTCCCGTGCTTCTTCACACTGCTTTACGAACCACCCCCACATCTGGATGCAGCTCCTCTCCCTGGGATGGGAAAGACAACATGATTCTTCGTGGTCATCCTGCCTCAGCCTGCACGGGTCTGTCTGGGAACCCTGATGCCTGCGTTCTCAGGAGCTTGAAGATTTGGGTTCTAGAAGAGCCCCGGGGAAAGCTCCATGCTGTCCCCCCAAGGTGTGCCCCCTAGCTGTCCCACCACCGTGCTAGAGCTTGCCATCTGGCTGCTGAGGCCGTGGAGTGGAAGAATTGCCCTGCTCCTGCTGTGGAGTGAAATGCAGGTTTGACCTTCCCTCTGACAAGGATGGGAGGAGGCAGTAACCAATACCAGACTGTTCCCTGAAAATCTTGCTAGAAGGAAAACAGCTACCAGTGCATGCTGACCACTGGGACAATGGGGAAAGGGACCACCTCGCTTCAGGAGCCCAGCAACTGTAAGGAGGTGTGCCAAGATCTCTGGGGAGGGAGAGGTGGGAGTCTGCATGAAGGTGTGTGAATGACTGCAGCCAGAGTGTGCGGTTCTGGGGGCCGTTGTCTGGAAACGCAGTACAAGCTGAACCCAGGCGTGATTTGCACTGTTTTCAGAGTCCTGTGAAATCTGCTTGAATCACCCTCATCCAGGCTTTTCCAGCAGTGAGGCCCTGAGCCGTGGAAGTGAGGGAATGCAGAGCACACAGCCCCAGACATAGTGCTGCAAGCAGCAGGAAAGCTTCCCTCCCACGGCTCTGTCAATGCCTATTAATACGGAGCTGTAATGTCTCCTGCTGGTCTCACCCTGCGCCCTCCCCGAGCTCTGTCAATGCACATTAAGCCTCCAGCACCTCCTGCTGGTCCCAAGTCTTTCTTGAGTAGAGCGTGTCAAGTGGAGTGTGTATGGTCCAGGGAGCAGGTATATCAGCAGGGGACTAGGCTGAGACCCTCATGCTCACTTCACTTGTGACCTAAACAAGTTCCTAGGCATGAGAAGCTGAGCATGCGTCTGGTCTTCCTCATAGCTTCCCTCTAGGCATTTCCCTAAGGCTGCTGCGCTTGCAGTTAAGAATCAAAACAAACTGCCAGCTGCTTTCTCCCATCTTCCTTCTCCTTCTTAACTTGGAGAAGTCCAACTCTGCAGGCATCCACCCCCGCTGCACAGAAATGATAGCAATGAAAATTTGAGGACGGAAGCTTTTCACAGCCGCCAAGAAATGCGAGAGATAAAAGGACAGGAGTGTCAGAATTTCTTTCCTTAGGATGGGAAAGTACTGCACACAATCCGATTGCATATTTATTTACACCGAGATACTCTGATGGCATCTGTCAAAGCTCATTGCGGGGCTTGCAATCTGCCACTCAGCCTGTCCTGGGACCTGCGCATTGTATCTCTACTCCAGCAACACACGTCCCTGCCATCTCTTGCAAAAACATCGGTGATCTCTAGTCGAATGTGTATTATTTTCTACAGGGGTCAAACTGGCGGGGTGGGGGTTGGAAAGTAGAGGCAATTCAAAGCAGCACCCACACTTCTCAGAACTATTGCTCCGAGAGGACACAACTCTCTCCGCCTTTGTTTCAGTTATTCTGCAAACTCAGGAGAGCTTTCCTCTCTCAGTTGCACTCAGGCCCCCTTTTCAAGCTTTTCTTTGCAACCTTAATCGTTAGGGGGTTTTTTGATTCCCACATGAGAACTGAGCTTCTGGACAAAAACAGGAGGCAGTTTCTGAGCAGTGCCACATCATCACACACCAGTCCAATCGGCGCTCTGATTGTCTAGCCTATTCTTTATGCATTTTAATGTTTCGCTTGCCCGTTCTGTTGATCACTGCCTGTTGAGCAGAGATTTGCACAGGGCTGTGTGCTGCGATGCCCAGGTCTTATATGCAATTCATTTAGAACCCAGTTATACGTCTGAGCAGTTCAAAATTACTCCTTCCAATGCACATTCCCTTGCAATTGCAACAATGAATGTCGCTCGCCATTGAGTTCTCCCTTCCCCTATCTTTGCAAGGTGCCTCTGAACTTCTTCACTGTCTTCTCCCATTGTGATTGACCTACATTATTTGGTGTCATCTGCACAGTTTGCCACCTTAATTGCATATTTAGAAATGTCTTAACTGGAAATAATGAATAGGAAGAGACTGGAACAATAATTGCTCATTATTTTCCCATTATTTCCTTCTTTGGTGATATGTAAATTGCCAAGGATATTTGCAGTTCTCTATTTTGACAATTTGATGGCATTAGCTATTTCAGCATTTGTTTTCTCAAGTCTAATTTGCAGTGTTTATTTCCAAGAAGAGGCGACACTAGCAATTTGTATATTTGCATGTGCATACTTGGCTTCCATCCTACAATTGACTGCTGTGCCATGATTTGCAGAATCATGCTCTCCGTTAAGTACATTCCAGGGAAAATGTTAGAATTTTAAGCTAAAATGTTCAAAGACGGAAAGAAGCCTGTCTCTGAACTGAATTGTCACTCACTGATTTCACCGTGTAACTGTTGGGATAATCTCAGGAAGTACGAGAGACACATTGCTCTTAATTTTTTAACTTCAGGTCTGGTTCAGCACTGCATTTCTCCAGAGTAATTGCTATTGATGGGGTGACACTGGCATAAAACTGCAGGGGAGAATCAGTTTCTTTACATGCAGCTGAAAGAGGAAGAGATTGAAAACCGCTTCTGTGGTCCACTGAAAAAGGACGTTTCTGGCTGTGCAATGTAGAGATTTGCAACCTGACGGGACCCGATTACAAGCGGCAAATTTGCTTCCGGTCAGGTTGGAAAACAACCCAACCCTCCCAGGCTCAGGTCACTTTGGATGATCTTCTCCTGCCCGTGGGATTGGCATGGCGGTGGATGTGTGTCCACCTGAGATGCTCTGTGGATGCTGGAATGAGAGTGCAGAGGAGTCACAGTACAGCACCCCTCGCTTTAAAGCAGGGGGCAGTGGCCGGCAGATGATGCGCCAAACCCAGAGGCAGGAGGTGGCAGCAAAGATGAAGGTTTGGGGGGAAAGGGTCAGGCCAAGAAACGATTCCTGGAGCTCTGCAGATGGGGTTCATGGCAACTGAGGCAGGTGGCACTGTAGGTGGAGGAACACGACCAGCAGTAGCAGTCCTGTACACCTGAACTCTCTACTGAAAGGTGGGGGGGGTCTCTGTAAAACAGGTGACGAATTCGGAATACGTGGAGCGGAGAAAGGGCATGGAGGGTTTGTTGACCAGTCCTTTAAAGCCAATGAATTCTTCATATTTCACCACCCCTCCACGTAATCTGCCTGACCCAGGGCAGGTCACAGCCTCTGTGTGTCTCACCCCCATTTTAAGGCGATCCATGTAAGACACTGCCAGTATGATCTCATTATTCATGCAATCTAATTAACTAAGGTACAAGGCATTAGTTCCCAAGATGTGCCCTGTACATCATCTGAGCTTCTGAGTATCCATGAAACTTACATGGCCCCCATTACCTCAGTATTTGAGCACCTCAGGTGAAGAAGAGCTCTGCATATGCTTGAAAACTTGTCTGTCTCACCAAGAGAAGTTGGTCCAATAAAAGATATGACCTCACCCACCTTGTCTCTCTAATATCCTGGGACTGACACGGCTACAACACTGTATGTACCTTTCAGACAGTCAAGCTCAGAATCTTTCCCCAATAACAGCATTAGGAACTTAACTTTCCGTTTACAACCCAAATGGACTCCACCCACTCGAATAACATTGGCTGAAGACAAACTAACTCAAGGTATTCAACCGAGATTTAGGGCTCACAAAAGGAACAGCAGCCTGACGGCATCAATATCTGACTGGATTCTTCAGCATGCCTAAAAGACTCATAGTCCAGAAAGAAGAATTCGGTGTTTTCTAGAAAAGGGTGACAGTAAAGAGAGAGAGGGCATTTTCCCCTTCACTAATTGTAGGTCTAATGTTAAGGGAGAACTTGAACTGAAGGAACAGGCTGTATAAAGGAGTTGCAATAGAGTCAAGTGTCCTGTAAATTGAGCACAGAAGAGAAACCTGGAACTAGACCTGGTCAAATAGCAGAATTTTTGGTAAACTGGCCATACTATATATATATACATAAATTTTATATTCTAATTTCAGTTGGCATAGAACCAGTTGTGACAATTCATAAAGCTTTCAGCAAATCAAAAAGGTCCACGTCCTGTTGAAAAAATCAAGTCATTTAACGTGGCCACCTTATAACTTTTTAGCCCAGTGGTTCCGGCCCTCGCCTTGGAGGTGGGTAACACAGGTTCTAATTCCTGCTCTGGGGCACAACATGGAGCCTGACACTCTCCCTTTTTCTCGAGTGTCATCACCAGCAGGCTGTAGGTTATGCTAGGGTGGGACTCTCTTCTCTTGAAACTGTTCAACTTTATATAAAAGTAAGAGTCAGGCTTGCCTTGCCTAAGAGAGCGCATTGACCACTGAGTTATGGCGTACGTTGGCGTGGTGCTCTCTCCATCCCACGTATTGAAGCTGTTCCACTTTGTATAAACTGCTTGAACAGCCATTGGGCCAGAGTGTGCATGAGAAGGACTCTGCAGGCTGGGACACTCCTTTGGGAGACCAAGCTTCAAATCTCTGCTTTGGAATATGGACACACCCAGAGACTTCTAGGCAAGTGCCCTAACCTGGGCTACAGTTTGTATGTTGGGCTCCTTCTCCAGCTGGCCTTGTGAATCTAGCTGTGATGAGTGGCTCACCCCACACTAGCCTGGTAAGGGTTAATGAGGCCACAAAGGGGGCGATTAACTGGATAGGCCACACCTGAGGGGAATTTGGTGGCCTAAGTAACCCTGGGAAGAGGAAACACACAGAATCTGTCTAGACTGGAATTAAAAACCCAGAGCTGGCCCAGGGCAGCTCACTCGGGCTCAGGGAGCTTGGGATAAGGGCTGTTTAATTGTGGGGTAGATGCTTGGGGTAGGGCTGAAGCCTGGACTCTAGGACCTACCCCGAGGTTTCCAGATTTCGGGCTGGAGCCCTTGCGAGGAAGAGAGCAGCCAAGTCAGGAAGAGAGAGCATCCTGAGTTGCAGAGAGGGGCTACAGAGCACACAAACGAGCAACAGAAGGCGTCTTCAGACCTGGAAGGAGCTAATCCCCGGAACAGCCTGGAGGAGGCGCCCTGGCAGAGAGTGAACGCCACGACACTAGCCCCCCCTTTTTTTTTCCCTCAACAGAAACTAGTCAGCAAATTTGTATCCAAGTTGCAGGTCATTTTGGGTTGGGCAGAATTGCGTTTTTGGTGACTGTAGTATTTGTGCAAAAATATTTTGCCCAGTTCTACCCACACCACACGCACGCTCAGCAGCAGGTCATACATGCATGGAGACACCCAGAGTGCCATGGCCACAGCTAATTCCATTGCTCCTCAGCTTTGCTGGGTTTCTTGGCCATCAATCCAAGGCTACTGGTCTCTGCTCAGGAGAGGCTCAGCACTGGAACAGGAAAGAGGGCTTTGGGGTCATGATCAAAGTGATTGGCAGAACAGAGTGAAAGCCTTGGACTGGGATAGCAGAGGGCATACACAAGGAAAGTTTGCAGAGCCCTTGGCAATATTAGATTGTTTCTTTTCTCAGCGCCTGAGTGTTCTGAATGCAGAACAATTTGGAAACCTTAGTAACTGACAAACCAATATTAAACAAAACCTATCGAAGCGTTTGTTGCCAAGATCGTGAACTATTTGGCATTTATCACACTGTTAGCAAACAGGTGCAAAGAGCTCCTGCCAAGAGTTTCAGGAATATGATGAGGTTCAACAAGGACAAGTGCAGAGTCCTCCACTTAGGATGGAAGAATCCCATGCACAGCTACAGACTGGGGACAACGAGCTAGGCAGCAGTTTTGCAGAAAAGGACCTGGGGGTTACAGTGGACAAGAAGCTGGATATAGGTCAGCAGTGTGCGCTAGTTGCCAAGAAGGCTAATAGCATATTGGACTGCATTAGTAGGAGCATTGCCAGCAGATCGAGGGATGTGATTATTCCACTTTATTGGGCATTGGTGAGGCTGCATTTGGAGTATTGTGTCCAGTTTTGGGCCCCCCACTACGAAAAGGATGTGGACAAGTTGGAGAGAGTCCAGTTGAGGGCAACAAAAATGATTAGGGGGCTGGAGCACAAGACTTAAGAGGAGAGGCTGAGGGAACTAGGTTTGTTTAGTCTGCAGAAGCTAAGAATGAGAGGGGGATTTGATAGCAGCCTTTAACTACCTGAAAGGGAGTTCCAGGGAGGATGGAGCTAGGCTGTTCTCAGTGGTAGTAGATGACAGAACAAGGAGCAATGGTCTCAAGTTGCAGTGGGGGCGGTTTAGGTTTGATATTAGGAAAAAAATTCAATAGGAGGGTGGTGAAGCACTGGAATAGGTTATCTAGGGAGGTGGTGGCATGTCCATCTTTAGAGGTTTTAAGCTGTGGCTTGACAAAGCCCTGGCTGGGATGATTTAGCTGAAGTTAGTCCTGCTTTGAGCAGAGGGTTGGACTGGATACCTCCTGAGGTCCCTTCCAACCCTCATCTTCTATGAGTCTACGAAGCGACAGCATCTCACAGCTTGCAGTCTGGAATTCTCATGTCCCAAATACGCATCCAAAAAATTCTAGGTGCTGCTAAGCGCACCGGTGTGGAAAAGTCAAATGTCACTTTTCCTTATCCCAAGTGGAAATGGCAGCTTTGTGCTACCACAACGATGGCCAAAACCAGTACAAAAGAGGACTTGGACAAGCCCTGTCGGACTGGTACATTTTTTTTCTCCGTAATTGTGATTTTGTGACTGGTGTGGTACAATGCAGAGCGTGATTTTTCACAATAATCTGAAGGCTAAGAGAGGGGAGGGGGAAATTGAGAGCGTCCCCACCTCTCCGTTGTTATAAGAATAACCTTTCCACTCTCTGCTTACAATTTTCTGTTTTACCACTGAGCTGGTTTTGTAAAGAGCTAAATTATGCAAAGGGATCAATGTAGGGTGCTGCAGGGCTCGCAGGTATCGCAAGGAAAGCTCATTGCTGCCACCTACTGTTTAATCCAGCAAAGAGAGAGTGAAAATATTTGAAAGGGCTGGGAGAAGCTCATGGAATTTGCAAAGATTGGGAAAATCTCATCCCTGCAAAATGAAGTCTTAATAGCCAAGATCCTCCTGCCTGTTTGATAGTGAGAGCCCTCATCTGATGATAAACAACATCAGTTCTTTGGCCAATCATGTGCACACGCTCCAAACGGGATGGAAATTCAAGACAAAGCTATTCTAAATGAGTAACAAAGACCTAAAGAAAAGGACAAGAAAATACAGTAGGACTGGGAGGCTGGAAATGATGCGGGATTCATCTAGATTCTTCAAAGATACTTTTAAATTAAAGTAACCATTCCACAAAGTCTGTATTTATCATCATCTTTCAATAACCAGCAGGAAGACCACATGAGGCTTGCGTAAGAAAGGAGTCATTGGAGTCTGAAACAAGAGGTGTGTTTTGTAATCAAATACAGACTGGCCTATGGCAAGCAGATAACCCTACCGAAGACGCAGGGAACTTTATATATATATATATATAGCTATATATGTCTATAAAAGAGTACTGCGTATCAGTAGATCTTAAAGTTCTCAGTCTATGCTGGCAAAATCCCAGGGCATGAAAAAGACCGATTATCTACCTGATATACTGCTAGTCTTATTTTACTGCTAAGACAACCATCCCCTCTCAAAAGGAAACTGAGCCCAGGGAAAAGCAAACCAAAACAGTTCAGTCTTTTTAACAAATACCTGTTAAAAGGCTGCAGACCTAGACACTCACAGCCATGAACTTCAGTCCTCCAAAAAATGAAACAAAACAAAACACAAGGAAACTCAGATGGAAAAGGAAACCTCTTCAGAGCAGCAGCCACCTAACGGCCTGTTCTACTCTGAGGATGACAGAGGCTGCAGAAGACCTTTTGGGGTCCCAGAGACAAAGGGTACAGAGGGGAAAAGAAATGAACTCATCAAAAGCCCAATCATTAATTAAAATGATTTCAAATAAGTTTAAATACATGTTAAAGCCCCTCCCATTAGTTTACACTTAAAATCAAATATAATGTTAAAACCAAACCTAAAATTAAAGAAGAAACGGGAAACCTAACCACATTCCTTGTGAGCCAGGGATCCAAGGATGCCAACTGGCATGGGGCACAGGGGGTGCACAGAGTTTTACACGAGTCCCCTGGGACAGATATCTTTATAATAGTTCACCAAAGGGTGTCATGTGAGGTCTCTTCTGAGAGCCAATAGCCCACTAGTTGTCATAATCACTGTGGAATGCATGTTTGGGTAAATATTTAAAGAGTTATGGATTGTGCTAAAGTCAGGCGGGAGGGCTACAAAAGGGGACAGGAGGGCAGGTATGTCAGCCCTAGAATACTAAAGGCCTTTTTCCCTGCAGGCAAGGGGGAGGTTCCTGCAGGTCAATTAGAGGCACCTGAGCCTAATCAGAGGCTACTCCAGGCTTATTAACCCTGCTCTGCTGGGGGTGGAGGGAGAAAAAGAAAGAGGCTGTCAGAAGGCTCGTAGCAGTAGGAGACTTCCCCAAGATAGGAGATAGCAATTCTCCCCAGAAGGGAAGAAGCAAAGGAAAAATGTCTGGCATCAGCTTAGGAGAAGGGCGGATACCTCTCTGACCTCCCCAGGGCGACACCACCACATCTACAGCCCCTATGGAGGAGCTAGAGAAAAGGTACTTCCCCAGGTTGTGGGTGTTATAGACCGACCAGCGGGCCTGCTCCCCAGGGGTTGGAGTGAGGAACCTTCCTCAGGCCTAAACCAAGGCCCACTCCGAACACTCTAGGACAGAGCTGCTGAGAGGAGAGGCAAAAGACACGTCCAGCGTGGGGCAGATTTACCACAGGCCTGTCCCACCAGAGGAGATCACCTTAGCCCAGTATGACTGAGGAGGTGCTTTGCCATAGGAGCTATACTGAAAATTATGGCCTGAGCTTTAAGGCAGTTCACCAAGAGGTGACAGATCTCAGAAATATTCTTTTCAGGCAGGAGGAAACAGACAACAGTCTCCCTGTCTGGCCATTTGTGTATTGTCTGCCTTTCACGATGTGCCTATTTGTATACTGGGCTACAGGCAAAAGAAGAGACTGTGAAATCTACAAGAGAGGAAATCTACAGGAATAAACACACAGCAGGGGCATGTCTGTTTAGGAATAAAGACAAATGATCTGGCATATCTTAGTCTGCTAAACGGCACTCTAGGTCTTTCACCTAGGAGGGAAGCTGACAGCAGGATTGTCTCATGAAAGAAGAGTCACAGCCAACGTGGCTGTAAAGCACTGCAGTGAGTTCAGATGAGCATCACTCTAAAAGACACGGAAGTATCTAGTTAATTAGGTCTAGCTCTAAAACATGTGTTATGATCTTATTTTATACGTAACCATTTGTTTCCAGTACTTTTATGACTTGGATGTCTGTGCTTTGTTCAATAAACGTATACTTAATTTCACTATAAAGACATCTAACTGCTGTGTGATAAGGGGAATGTTGATCTAAGATGAAACCGGTGAACTGGGGCATCCTGCTTCTTTGGAAGCAGCGGGTATGTGAAGACTGCGTGTATCTAGTGGAGCGGGGTTTGGCCACTCCAGGGAGATGTGTGGAGAACTCAAGCTTTGGAGTGTGCCTATTGCTGACCTGTAGATAGCAGGGCCTGTGGGGGCTAGATGGGGGCATCTGTGTAGTCTGTGGCTGGTGGAGTTGAGGAGCTGATCCTCCGTCAGCATACACAAGGCTCCCACACGCTAAGGGAAGCGTCGCATTTACCCAGAACATAAAACCCAAGATATTTCGTGATTAATAATATTTTGTTTACCGGTTTTTTGTATTGCAATAGCACCAAGGAGCCCTAGTCACAGACCAGGACCCCATTGTGCCAGGAGCTGTACACACACAGAAAAAAGGCATTCCATACCCCAAAGAATTTACAAGCTAAATAGAAAATCTATTGCAAAGCAACATTTACATATACAGGTAAAGCCAGATATTCCATAGAAGGAAGTATAATAGTCTCATAATCCCTCATTCTGCATTTGGCCTATAATTTCATGTATAGGTTTATCTGCTTTGGATTATGTTACAGCCCAAAGAATTCTGTTATTCTCTGCATTTCACCCCTGTAATGGTATATTCCGCCAGTTATCTAAACAGACCTGAAATAAAATAATTTCTGAATATTTTATTTGAAACATTAAGCAAAATATGTCCCATTTGTTATTTAATATAGTTATGAATGATTAGACCCAGGTCTGTAAGTGAAAACAAAATCTCATTGAACAATGTATTGAAAAAATGTTGCAAAACTGTCTCATAAATTATTTCAGGACTATTGTTCGATATACATGAATATAACAATCGGCATAATCTTTGTTCTCCAACTCATGTCATTTTTACCCAGATGAGATCTTCTAAAGTAGATATTTACAATCTTGTAGGCTATTTCTGCATTAAAATAAATGCACTAAGACTAGATCAGACTGAATGTTAAAATTTTGTAGCATTATTTGGAATTTTTGTCATGAAGTGAACTAGAAAATAGCAACCATTTATAGTGCAATTCCAGTAAACATTACTGCCTTTCCCCACATATATACACACCCACAAAGTTAATCAGCCAGGAAAATACTCTTTTTTACTCAATGAAAATCTTTCAGAGCTTCCTCATAGTGACAGCTTTGTCTTTAACAATCTTTACACATTGCATTTTAGAAGAAGGGGTGATTGTATTCTACCATATAACTCTTAATCCCAGTTATCTGAGACCTGATTCAATGTCTACTAAAAATCAATGGGCAGACATCCCACTGACTTCAGTACTTACATGGGACTACTGGGGCATAGGTTGTCCCATGAAATAATCAGAGCAATACGTGGCCTCATTCTTCTGATGCAATGGGTAGCTTACTTGGCCATAGCAGGATTCAGAGGTAGTGCAGCAATACTGCAGTGATTCCTTCAGTGGCCATTCAGGGTGTGTGGTCAAAGAAAAAGAGGCATGGGCATGGCTGCCCTGTACTCTAAACAGCCATCATGGTTATTTGGGACTGGACAGCCAATACAAGTTAGAGCAATTTTCAGGCTGCTGTAAATTGCACCTGGGGAACAATTTAGAGCAATGCCAGTACGAGGAGAACAGAAAGGTGAGTTAAGCTGTTATCTTGTGCTACAAAGTATCAGCTTTCATTTAAAAATAATCAAGTTATAGTAGGAAAGTTATACTTTAAAATGTGAAGCAAACATAACTGGTGCTGTTATGTCTGCCTGAGTTTGCAGAGAGCCTAAAACAAGAGCTCTGGGAGGTCTGAACTGCTTCATTCCTCTCAGTGTAGTGCTAACTCCAGGGCCCACTGGTGCTCATTCAAATGGCAATACTGCTTTTCAAAACAAGTTAGAAAGGAGAAGCAGAATTATATCATGAATCTATGCTGAAGGATGTCTCACTCTGCCTGGATGGGGCCCGGGAGGGCACCAACACTTTTCCAGTGAATGATACATGGCGCTAAGAAACCAGAGTGGAGAAGCAGGTTGTCTCCCAACTGAGACTCAGAAAATAAGGCAAGTGCCTCCAGTGAATCAGAATTAATATTTTAAAAAAGACTCTCTTTCTAAAAGCAGGATGTTTCTTCAGATAACCACCAGGGATTTTTTTTTAAAGCAATACCGCAGGTATTAATCCTCCACATCAAGAGAACCCTTTAAATGCCTAAATATTCAGTGATGCAGATGCAGAAGAAAAGAAAGAGATTGTATTCCCTACCGAGGGAAAGCAAACATAAACACACATGTACAAATGTATGTCTCATCCGTGAATTGGTGCGCAAGAGAGAAACAAATCCAGCCCCATCTAGTATGTTAATGAGAGCTTTCTGTGCACCTAACGTTCCCCAAATGATAAACAGCAAGTACATGAGACACAGAGAGAAGCACAGTGAGCTTGGAAAAATGATGCTTGAGTTGACAGAAACAGCATGCTGTCAGCCAGCCAAAGCAAACCTAGCTGAGATGTTAAACTTTTAATGCTGATCAATAGATTGTCACTCCAAGCTTGAACACTACAAGTTAGGCTGTGGCTCAGTCTCCAAACTGGAAATATTTTATTCCACTGAACTTTCATTTCCCTTTGATTTGCCCTTTCTTTACTGTGACCTGGTCGACACTAGCGACTTTGGTCGACCAAAGTCAGCTTTTTGTAGTGTACATATTGCAATCCCTACCCCACCGCCACCAACCCAACGCCCCTGATTCTGCGACAAAATAAAACGAGAGGCAAAGAGCTTTTTACAGCAATCTTTTAGTGACCAAGCATCAGTGTAGACTCCGCTCTTTGTAAATGGCCTCAGGAAGTGTCCCACAATCCCCATCCTGACCACTCTGGCCATCAGTTTGAACTCTGCTGCCCTGCAGCCACCAGCCCCTCCCGCTTTAAAGTCCCAGGGATTTTTCTAATTCCACTCCTGCTTGGTCGGTGTGGAGAGCTCATATCGCATTTTCCCAGGTGACCATGGCAGCTCCACCCACCAAATGCTCTCCTGTTTGGAGCACACCAGAACTTCTGGATCTGATCAGCGTTTGGGAAGAAGCAGTTGTGCAGTCCCAGTTCTGCTCCAGCCAAAGGAACTATGATACGTATGGTCGAACTTCTCATTGAATGGCAGAGAAGGGCTATGAATGGGATGCTGCAGTGCCATGTGAAAATCAAGGAGCTGTGGTAGGGGTACCAAAAGGCTAGGGAGTCAAACCATCACTCTGGTGCAAAGCCAAAGACCTGCTATAAGGAGCTGGAAGCCATCCTCGGCAGTGAGCCCACCTTCACCACTAAGAGACCCGTAGATACCTCAATCGGCTTGGGGACAGCAGACACCAGACTCAATCCCAAGGAAGACGTCATGGATAAGGAGAATGATGCGGAGCAGGGGATTGGGTCATTTGATGATGTGGAGAGTCAGGATCCCTTCTTGACCCCAGAAGGTTTGAGCCAGTCCTAGACCTCCAGCTCTGATGTGCAGGATGCAGGAGTGGGGAGCATGGGTAAGTGATTTTTTGAAGTTCATGCTGCTCGGTTACATGAGGTACATCTGTCCTTTGCTTTGTTGCATTATACAGCTGGTTGAAGGGCTACAAATGCACAAGAGTAGTCGCGTTTGCATGTGCTTCTCATTCCCTTGTCCAGCTAGGCCGTGCAGTGGAAAAATGTTTTAATGCACACTGAGATTTCACAGGAATCTTCCACAAAGATCTCTAAGAAACTTCCCTGGAGATACTTGTCAATCCTCTGCTGGAGATTCCTCAGGAGAACTGCTTTGTTTCTTCCCCTGTTTTAGGAAACTTTCCCGTGTCAACTGGCCATCACTTCCACAGAGACTAAAGTGGCACACGAGCAAGCAGCATAGGGACCCAGTTTGAAGCTGCTCTCATGGAGGAGATGTACCCTAGCCTCCCTGCTTACTCTCAGGAATGAAATATTGGTTTCTGTGGCCTGTGGAAAATGGTGGCATGGTTTGAAATTGTGTCCCTATCTACCTGCATCAATACCCCAAACAACCACGAAGAACCTTTTCCCCAGCTTGAGTGCTCCCTACCCCCTGGACTCAACTCACCATGCCCTGGGTGATTGTTGAGCTGTGCACTAGCCAGGGGACAGCGAGAAAGAGGTGTATTTTACAGTAACGCAGATATGCTGTTATTGCACTCACCGTCATGCTTCTGTTCGTTGATTATTGTGCTTCTACAGATGTGCCCATGATGGGAAACCCATTCCCCCTACACATACCTGCCGAGCGCCTGTGGCTGATAGAAAAATGACCACAGACAAGCAAAGGGGAGATGTTCCAAGAACTTCTCCAGTCCTCTGAAGTGGGAAAAAAAGAAAAGAAAAAATGGCATGGAGATGCACTGTGTCTGAAAATCAGAAAATTGATAGACAGGAGAGGAGGGAAAATCGGAGTGAGTAATAGTAGGTCATAAGCGCAGGATAAAAGCCATGGAGGAGCAAGTGGAGCTGCTGAAGTGATTCATAATGCTGCAGCCTGAACTCATGCATGCTCACCCCCACTTGCAGCCAATACAGAACTGCTTTCCAAAATCTACCCACGCAGTCCTATCAAACTCCCACCCCGTCTCAGTACCCCATTCGCTCTACCCCTTCAAACAGATACCAGAACGATAGCTGGACTTAAACCGTGCTGTCATAGTTCACGCTGGGCCTCACTGCTTATTCCCCTCCAGCCCAGCTTTTTGTGTGTGTTGTGAAATAATTGTTATTTAATAAAGACATACTCTGTAAAGAATAAGCAATCTGTATTTGTCTCTTGCACACGGTGGTTGTACCTCACATTGACACACAGTGTAAGCTGGATAGCAGTCATAGCATGCGCTATAGTCACAGCATTGTTTACAAAGACACCTTATTGGTGCTCACTAGCAAAATAGTTCCTCAAGGCCTACCTGATTCAAATGGCCCCTTGTTGTACCCCTCTAATAGCCCTGACATCTCGCTGTTCATGTTCAGCTGCAAGGAGATCTACCTCTGTGCTCCACCCAGGGGAAACATTTCACCCTCAGCTTCACAAATATTATGGAGCACACAGCAGGCGGCGATAACCATGGGACTATTTTCCTCATTTAGGTCTAACCTGCCATAAAGGCATTGCCAGCGAGCTTTTAATCTGCCAAAGGCACATTCAACAGTCATTTAGCACCTGCTCAGCCTGTTATTGAAGCACTCCTTGCTGCTATGCAGGTTGCCCATATAAGGCTTCATGAGCCATGGCAGTAAGGGTAGGCTGGGTCTCTCAGGATCACTATGGGCATTTCAGCATCCCTCATTGGAATCTTTTGGTCTGGAAAGAAAGTCCCTGCTTGCAGCTTTCTGTACAGGCCAGTACTCCTGAAGATGCGTGTGTCATGCACCTTCCTTGACCAATGCATTTTGATGTCAGTGAAACGCCTACAGTGATCCTCAAGCGTCTGCAGTACCATAGAGAAATACCTCTTTCACTTGATATAGTCTGTCACAAGATGGCCTGTGGCCAAAATTGGGATGTGTGTGCCATCTAGAACACATTTGCTTCTTCAGTCTTCAATCAATGACCTCGCCACTGTTAGGAAATTCCATCACTGTGAAGCCATCCACTATTTCACGCACATTTCCAACACTCAGAGTCCTTCATAGAAGAACGTGATTAACGGCCTTGCGCACTTGTGATAACTCAGCTCCAATGGTGGACTTCCTGACTTCAAACTGATTAGCGACTGACTGGTAGCAGTCTGGAATTGCCAGCTTCCACACAACGATCGCCAAGTGCTTCTCCACCACCAGGGCAGCTCTCATTCTGGTGTCCATGTGCCGCAGGGCAGGAGCAAGCTCCGCACAGACTTCCATGAAGGAGACTTTGCACATTTGAAAGTTCTGTAGCCACTGCTCATCATCCCATAACTGTATAAAGATGTGATCCCACCACTCAGTGCTTGTTTCACATGCCCATAAGAGGCAGTGCACCATGTGTAGATGCTCCGTGAATGCAAACAGTAATCCAGCATGGTTTGCATGCCCCACAGCAGGTCAGGTGCCTCGGATTCCAGTTCTGAATGGGAACTCGTGAAATACTGCATGACCAGCTGCAATGTGTTCAGAACACTGACAACAACAGTGGATAGCAGGGCAGGGTCCATCCTTTCTGATAGATGGTGGGTGCCATTGAAAACTGGGGCCATTGAAAAATGCCACGAAACGCAATCAGAAACGTATAGAATGATGGGATGGAAATCACTGCATCATGGATCATTGAGCCCACACCCATGATGCACTGTCATCCTCTCCACCTTCCCACAACTCCTAGCAGTACAAAGTAGCGAGTTGCATGGTGGGACAGCTTCCCACAGTGCACCGATGTCAGTATCAATGACAGCAACACATGAGTGCTGTGTGGACAGGAACAAGTGTTGTAATTGCAGTGCTTTTTGATCACCGCTGTCCTTGCCGAAACAGGGCATATGGTTACCCTGACTCTATGCTAATCTTGCTGTCCATTAGTAGTCCCCTTCAAGTCAACAAGACCACTTGAGTGCGTAAAGCTAGATACTTTGCACAATCTGGTCCTTCGCATACCCATAACTCCCTTCAGTTGAAATTCTGCAATACTCGTGCAAAGTAACTTTAAATTATCCTATTGCTATTTGGGTTTGGTGGAGGTGGGGCTTTTTTTACTGCTGTAACAAGTAGCTGTGTCGAGATGGTTTCCATGATAATGAGACATTAACGCTAAGCCCCATAGTAACATACATTGCCAATATTTAACCAATAAAAATCGAATTACAATTACATTCTGAAGGTTTGTGGGGGTGTTTTTTATTATTGTAACAGATTAATCAAAAGTCTGATCCTGTGCAGACTTGGTTCATGCACGAGGGTATTGTTGTGCTGAAGACACTGGGTCTTAAGTGGGGAAAAGGTGGCAGACTTTTTTGGGATCTGTAGACATGAAAAATTGTTATTTGGAGTCAGAAAGCCGGGTGCAATGAGAGTGTCATTAACATAAAAGAACTGACTAGGGATTTTCAGCAGTTCTGGCTGTTTTAGCAACCAACCAAGGTGTTGCTAGACTGAGAGGAAGTGTCTACATGCCTTAGACCCAGATACGGGTTTTGATTTGTTCATGCCGATGGACCAAGATTGCCATACCTGTCTGAACACTTCTATTCTGGGGAGGAGGAGACCAAGAAAGGAACCATTATGTGTCAATGACCAACACAGTCAATGACCATCACACCTGCACCATCACAGCTGTCTATCATTTCTCATCACATTGCTGGGCTTTTGACCCTGACCAGACTGGTTAAGGAGAGGGTACTTGACAGCATCACCAAGTTCATCAGGTCATCTAATTCATCATCAACACCTGACATGTAAACCCAAGGATCCTTATATAATTCTCTGCCCAATGTTATTTTTTTCATCCCTATTTTATTTCTTTGACCTCTTTCTTCTTTGCTTTTTCTCCAGTGAGAGAGCGTCTTGTCCAACCAGGCCAAATCTACCCTTGCAACAGTGCTGCAACCACAAAGGCAAACTATGAGACTCTATAAGGACTTTGGCACAAGTTTGTCAGGCTTGGGAGTGGCTAATAAACTCATGCACACCTTGTACTGTGCCTGGCAGATTTTTTTCAGCAGTTAAATTACAAAGATCAAAGATAGAAGCTGCATTTTCTTTCTTTTCTTTCTCACTGAGCCTTTGTCCTGATTTAAAAAGAAACAAAACTAGGTTTTAACACCAACACAAGATGTGCTACATGTAATTGCTTCCCCCCACACAAGGGAGAAATCTAAAGAAGTGTCAAAAAAGAGGGTTTTTTTTTCCTTTAAAAGACTTGAACCAGAACAAGGAAAATTATTAAATCTGTTGAAAGAGAGACAATGTGGGTGAGTTAATATATTTTATTGGACCAACTTCTAGTGGTGAGAGAGACAAGTTTCCAAGTCACAAGATAGGCTTTCTGAAGATCTGGGACAGGTACTCCCAGCATCACAACAAAATCCAAAGTGGAATAGATCATTTAGTATAAGTAAACACGGCTACAACTACTCAGCATAAAACTATTGAAATTAATTAGTGCTTATGCCTGCCCTCACCAGCCAACAAGAAGTTGAGAAGGGCCAAGAGGTGGGATTGCAACATGGTGTCTGTATGTTACAGCAAATATAGAGGGAGGTGGTGTATTAACTGAGATGATATAAAAGGGCTTGAAGAGTCAAAAGTGTAAACGTGACCCTGAAGCCATCCCATAGTAACCAGTGTTAAACAAGATGCAGGATTTGGTAGACAAAGACTGCTTAGTATTATGGCAAATATACCATTAATAATTTTTGCACTTTTTATTAAAGATACAGAGAAAGGAGGAAATACAGTTAAGGCATTTGAAATGTTAAGTATTAAGAAAGACTTTGATTTTAACAACATCCCTTATTCCCTTTTCCTTTAGCTAGAGAGAGTTTTTAGAAGGGAAATGCCCCTATTTTACAGTCTCTTTGATGATACTAAAGTTATAGAGAACTATCCTTTTGGGGCCAAAAGAAATGAATTGAGATGGGCTGGTGCCATGGCTGTTGCTCTTGTTATTCAAGTCTAATCCTGTTTCCTAAAAGACAAGATGAATGTACAACAAAGGGGAATGAAAAAATGGAAAATGCATCTTCTGGGTCTCATGTTGATGCTCACTCACAACCCCACTGCTGGAAAAACACAAACGGCCCATGATCTTATCAACCACTTCGAGACCTGGTAAGCTTTTACCAGAATCCAGTCCTTTAGGGCATTGCATTCACCGGCCTCTTTCTCGTCACAGGCTTATGGCAATGTTGCAAATATGCAGACTTGGCCAGTTAAGCTAGATTCTTATGAGACAGAAGGAAAAAGAAGAGATAAGGTAGGGATAAAAAAGGACATTGTGGGGGAGAAAAAGGGGAGGTGAGGGGAGGAGGAGACCAAGTCCCACATCCCAGGTAGTGTTTGGGATTTAGCAGGAGATAAAGAGTGGGAGATGGTGGTGCCATCTGGATCCCTGTCTCTGGCCCAGTCTGGTCAAGATCTCTCTCAGGATGGGGATGAAGAAGATCCCGGGACCTGGGAGACAGTGGGGATGGCAGCCATGATTGCAAAACTCGCTCCTTCCACTTATCTTCTCTTCCAGTCAGTCAGCAGCCATGCTCATTCATATGTTCCCCCCAAAGTCTCTTTTTTTAATACCCTCAAAAGGGAGTGATGGACAGAAGAGGCCAGCCCCTCATCATTTTGTCCATCAGTTCAGTCTAATTTCCAAGGCACCAATTTCGGTTAATTGATTTCTGGTCTCACACTCTTCTGGCTTACTAGGCATGATCTTAATCCAGTCCTTGAGTAGGGCTTTTTATTTAAACTCATCTCATCTTCGTGTCTCCTTTTTGCACCTTTTCTCATCACCATTTGTTACTGCAGGTTATTGAGGCACCTTATAAACTCTCTCACAGTTTGGCTCCCAAGTGGGATAAATTGGTACACCCAGTTATCACAACTGCGAAATCATAACAGGGCAGGCTCCATTCCTGCCATGCAATCCCACACAAACAGCCTTGTACACCTCTTGGTTATTAACCCCTCTTTGTGATTTATTAGCATTACCAATACCGCCACCATCACAGTCCCATACAGGAGCTCTATCTACAACATTCTTCAGCCATCCACCCATTCTCCAAGGAGAGATCTCACCCTCCGGAGATCCCTTTTCCCTCTCCCCACTGCACTTCTTTCCTGTGATTTCTAATGACCCCTCCCAGCTGATTAGACAATTAGCTCCTTTGGGTCCCCAGCTCACAATCTGATTAGAGAAGTAAGTACTCCGTTCCTTAATCAAGTCTCCTCTAGGGAGAACTACTCAGAGTGTAAGTGACCAGAGTGCAGGGTCAGCTGTTACTTCTCAGCATTCGATTACACACTTTCTCTTTTGTCTAATGGAGAGGCTTCCTTTCCCCGCCACCCTCTTTTCTCTCAATGCAGGCTCTCCCTTCCTTGTAGGTAGCATCATACAAGGGCAGTTTAGCAACCAGCCAGTGTCCAAGCCACTGCCAGTCGTTGGGATGGACTACCAATTATTCTGCTTTGCTGCTTTTAGCCATTTTCAGGCCTTTGTAGGAATTTAGCATAACTAGGCAAACCAGGAGGGGGGCGGAGATAGACTGTGAACATGTGACGTGATCCTGGCTCTACGTGATCTCTCCCTTTCTGAATATGCTGGTGCAAATATCTGTGAAAAACAGAAAGTCTGGACAGGTTTTTAAATTGTCAGTATGGGGAAATATAGCTATCAGACTAACAGCTTAAAACTGCTTGCTTAACAATATTCTTTTTAAATGACATGTCTCTGTAACTTCTGCCCTTTCCCAGTGATTGATTTGTTTGGTCAGCTGTATAGCATTCTTTTGATTGACATGTCTCTGTAACATTTGGGATGTAAACGGGAGATAGCGAGTCTTAGTCAAATGGATTGCTTTGTGGACTGATTGGAAAGATCCTCCAGGCACAAACTGAAGCACTGGCCCACCAGAAATCTGTGACTGATTCACCCAAAGACTGCCTCAGACTTGTGAGGTAACTATTAGGTTTTGGGATACTCTAGCCAGCTATTGTATTTGTATGTGCTTAAGACTAATAAGTGGAGACTTCCAGTAAAAAGGATTCAAATGGGAATTGCTGGAGACAAATAAAGTAAAGCTTTAAGTGGGGTTCTTTCTTGTCTCTTCCAGCTCCCCAGACACTTTCCAAACCAAATGTATAGGAAACCAATGGGTTTCTGTGAAAAGTTTTGGTTTCAACAAATTGGCATTTTCCAACCAAACAACAGTTGATCAAATACCCCACCTAGCTCTAGTCCTCAGCAGTGTTTAAATCCACAATCTCCCAATCCCTAAAAAATATTCCTTCTAATGGAGCTGTAGTTGAAACTGGATGGCAACTGGCAGTTATCTCCCATGGGAGCCAGCCCACAAGCAGGATGTGACATAATTGGTCTGTGAATTTCACAGCTAATGCTAAACATGGGATGTTGGAAGACAACAATGGAATTGATGACAATGGGGCTAAGTTTATACTCACTGCTAAGCATGTGCTTAATTGGCTTGCTTAGTCGGGGCCCCAGGTGTATTAATATTTGAGTCTCAGTCAAGTCGCTAGAGCTGCCATCTCTCCATGCCACAAAACCACTGCACAGTTCAGCACCACTCACGGCCCCTCTCACAAGCTGGAACTGGAATGGGACGGTATCACCTGACAGGCTTAAAGTGCATGGGCAGAACTGGGGTCAGGGCTGGAATAAGAGGGTGCCTGTGAGTTAGGACTGTGGGGCATCAACGGAGCTCAGAGGGGTTCCACAGCTGAATGAGGACATCGGAGACCAGGGAGGAGCTGACAGAGCTGAATGTGGGAAGCTTGCAAAATGTCTGCATGCCCGGCCAGGATCTCTGGAATTCACTGTCCTAAACAGTAAATTCACTCCCATTTAAAACATATCTGTTTGGTTGCACAAGATTGATTGCACATTTAATCAGTCCCTGTTTGTGTACACAGCATCACTGAAATGGAGAGATAATAAAGAAATCATTCTTTTAAGAGAGTAACTGCATTGCAGATCAATTTCTTCCAAACCTTCATGTGCACAGAAATCCTATGGAATGAATATTTCATAAGGGGAATAACACTGTTAAATTAATAAAACCCTGCACGCCTAGTTATGAACTACAATGATTGCTGAACTTGTTAAAAAAATAATCCTGTTCATATTTTGAGCATCAATTTATGCCACATCCAGAGCTGGACCTTGAAGGCAACTAAGGAGAAAAAGGGAGTCTTTTGAAGTGAGGTGTTCTCAGAGAGTAATAAGAGCTTCACGGATACAATGGTCCAGTGAGAGGAGGCAGCAACCCCGGGAAGCTGAAATTGGTGTCTGGAGGGGGAAAATGAAGCAGCTGAGATTAATTATGCTGGGCATTTCCTGCCATCTGGCCCAGATCGTGAGTGAGCCATGTGTGTCCTGAGTGGAAGGAGTTAGGGGAAACAGCGGTTAGGCCACTCTTTCAGCCCTGCTGAACCCCTGAGAACATAGGCTGTCAGCAACATATTAGTCGCCATCCAAGCCCTTGGGTTTCATTCACTTCTGAGGGCAACGCATCAAAACAAGCCCTCTTCCCAGCAGCAGAGAGGGAGACATCGACCCGGCCAACCCCCAACTCTAAGCCACACTCCAAAGTCAGAGGAAGGCCGGTGTTCTGAACTGGGCCTTTCCCACCGTCCATGGTCGTCATGGAGACCACGAAATCACCTAACTCTGAATTGTGCTCTACAGGGGGGTTAAAATCCCTGAGCACGATGGCCAGGATTCTCAGGGTGGCCTGAAGTGCCAGGTATCCAACTTTCAATGGCTTTCAGTGGGATTTAGGTGTCTAACTCCCTGAGGTGCCTTTGACAATCCCACCCCAAAAGCCTTGGTGATTCCGCAGCCCCTGCACTGAGGAACCTGGGTTTCTCCCACCCGCACGGCAGTGCAGCAGGACAAGCTGTCCACTAGCACGGTCCCCTCTTTCCCACCCAGGATCCACGCGCTATGTGAACCCACTGGCAGATCCAGCATCTGGGCAGGACACATGATGCTTGTGAACGTAGCCTCCCTGCCTCCCCAGCCGCAGTAACCAACCCTCATGCCCTAAAAATTCACATAAAAATCCCCAATTCCCATGATCCACCCAAAAGATGTCCCTACCCCTTTCCTCCCACCCATCCATCTACATTTCACTCTACTCCAAACCATCCCCTGGGCCTCCCATGACCCCTCGGGTTCTATAGCAAGTACATGTCCTCCCCACTCCAAATAAACACCTTCCCACAGTGCACTACCCTCCAAGTATGCCACCCCTGTCCTTCTGCACCCCAGACTCGGCTGCCAAGGTTTGGGGGGCTGGGATTCTGCAAAGCTGTTCAACCAGCTCCTACCCCCATTCTGTCACCTGACTGGGACACTCACTCCCGTTGACCAGCAAACAGTGCCCTTCTTCCCCCCACTGAATCCCCCACCCTCATCCTCAGTCCATCCACCACAACTGCTGTCCTGCTACCAGGCCAAGAACTGGAAAGAGCTGGCCCAGGAAGGCCACATCTGTTCCTGACCCAGGAAAACTTGGCCTAACAAAAACAAACCACTACAAAGGAGCATCATTTACCCAGAAGACCCATCTTCCCAGATGAGTCACACCCCACCCGTACAACTTCAGAAGGACCTCTGATTTCCACAACAACCCCACTTCCAAGGGATTCAGGGCAACCCCTCCCAAATGCTTTTACCACAGTGAAAGCCCGTTGATCTTGGGCAGTGACTCGCATGTTCATAAGTGCATTGAGCACCATCAAACCAGTACCAATCGGCACTCTGCTTCGGCCGGTCCTGCCCTCTGGCAGATTACCTGCAAAGTACAGCTGTCAGAAATTAGTATGACAACAAACAAGTACGTAATACCTCCCTGGCCTCCAGTGATTATTCATATCAACACAAGCTTCAACCCTCAAAGGGGGTCTTTTTACTGTCAGTTTTTCCTCTGGCCCTTTCCCACCTAACTTGAAAGCTCAGCAACGAAGTTTGCCTGTGCATTTCTCCTACAGAAACTTAACAGGTGCGGAGCAGTTTTTACACCCACACACAAAAGAGAAAAAGGCAGAGAAGGCTCAAAACCAGTATATTGGCCTTTTTCTTGGAAATTGTGTAAGCAGCACCAAATAAAAACATCATAAGATTAGGTATCAACATTTTCTACTTGTAGCCAATTTGTCAGGTTGGCATTATATTCTTTGTCCAGCAGGGTGGAGGCTGTGGAAGGGAAAGGGGGACATGGGCATAGAATGAGTAGAGTAAGAATGTAAAAATGGGTGTTTTGAATTTTTTTTTAATGTTAACTAGATAATATATTCATAATCTTCTCTGCTTATGACAAAAAATGACTACTTGCCTTTTGAAGCCTTCATCTGGCAGACAGAGATAGCAGATTTCTAAGAGCATACTTTATGCTCCTTTGATGACTGGGAAAGAAAAAAAAATACAGAGAGACTAAATGACATTTTTCTATAAATTTCACACTGCTCTGCAGGCATGTACGCATGGCGGCATTCATTAAGATTAGTTAGAATTACTTAAGCACCGTGAATTTTCTCCATCAAGTTGGTAACTGGAACGCTACGGATTAGTTATTGATCAGTTGCTGTTAATACTCGGGGCGCTTTCCATGGCTGTTGTTGGGGCTTTTTTTTTTTTTTTCTTTTTCTCTCTTGTGAGGGTTGGATCTGTGAAATTCACAAATTAAACAGACTCTGCAAAGTCTCGCTTTTGTTTTTGGAACAAAAACAAACCAGAAATAGAAAATAACTCTTTTGTTGTCTCAAACCTTTCGCTGCCTAGCCCTCTGCCCCACATACAAAGTGATGGGCTGCCCAACACCCCCTATTGCAACTACTGCACACAAAATTGTGCGGGGAGGATTGTCAAAAGACCCTCAGGGGCTTCTGAGCTCTAGTCCTCTTGAAAGTCAGTGAGACTTTGAAAGGCAAGGGGATATGAGCTCCTAAGCCCATTGGCAGGTTTGAAAATCCATCCCCCCGCCCATCTTTAATTTCATCTTCTTTATCACCCAGGCCCTGGGGAGTTCACGTTTTTAGCCAACAGACATCACCAACTACACACCATTGCTACCTCCGGTCCCAGGCCCAACACAACCTATACACCTTGTCACTTGGACACCACTGATGCGCATGTGTAACTTGAAGCATGTGAGTTGTCCCATCCCATCAAAGTCAAACGGGATTTACTCATATACTTAAAGTTATAGGCATGCGTAAGTGCTGTATTGGACACCTAAAGTGAGATTCCCAAGCCTGTGTTATGCAGGAGGTCATATTAGCTTATCATAATGGTCCCATCTGACCCAAATCTATTAATCATGCAACTTTAGGATCCCCACCCTTTGTTAGTTGTTCTGCTCTTCATTGCTCTCACCAACTTTTCCTCACACAAGTGACATGTCCTCCTAGACACCTGCAACTGGAATCTCCCTTCCTTCTGCTGATTCTCTAGGCTTCATTCCCCCAGCCAAATGGTTCCGTATTAGAATCATAGAATCATAGAATATTAGAGTTGGAAGGGACCTCAGGAGGTCATCTAGTCCAACCCTCTGCTCAAAGCAAGACTATCCTCAGCTAAATCATCCTGGTGAGGGTTTTGTCAAGCCGCAGCTTAAAAACCTCTAAAGATGGACATGCCACCACCTGCCTAGGTAACCTATTTCAATGCTTCATTACACTCCTAATGAAAAACTTTTTCCTAATGTCCAACCTAAACCTTCCCCACTGCAACTTGAGCCCGTTGCTCCTTGTTCTGTCATCTCCCACCACTGAAAACAGCCTAGCTCTATCCTCCCTGGAACCCCCTTTCAGGTAGTTAAAGGCTGCTATCAAATCTCCCCTAATTCTTCTCTTCTGCAGACAAAACAGACCTAGTTCTTTCAGCCTCTTCTCATAAGTCTTGTGCTCCAGCCCCCTTATCATTTTTGTTGCCCTCTGCTGGACTCTCTCCAACTTGTCCACATCCTTTCTGTGGGTGGGGGGGAGCCCAAATCTGAACACAAGACTCCAATTGTGGCCTCACCAATGCTGAATAGAGGGGAATAATCACTTCCCATGATCTTCTGGCAGTGCTCTTACTAATGCAGCCCAATATGCCATTAGCCTTCTTGGCAACCAGGACGCACTGCTGACTCATACCCAGCTTCTTATCCACTGTAACCCCCAGGTCCTTTTCTGCAGAACTGCTGCCTAGCTCATCAGTCCCCAGTCTGTAGCTGTGCATGGAATTCTTCCATCCTAAGTGCAGGACTCTGCACTTGGACTTGTTGAACCTCATCAGATTTCTTTTGGCCCAATCCTCCAATTTGTTTAGGTCCTTCTGTATCCAATCCCTGCCTTCCAGGGTATCTACCACTCTCCCTAGCTTAGTGTCATCTGCAAACTTGCTGAGGGTGCAATCTACCCCATCCTCCAGATCATTAATGAAGATGTTGAACAAAATTGGCCCCAGGACCGACCCCTGGGGCACTCCACTTGTGACTGGCTGTGATCATTACTCATTGAGCTCTTTGCTTTAGCCAGTTCTCTATCAGTTATAGTCCATTCATCCAACCCATACTTTTTTAACTTGCTGATAAGAATACTGTGGGAGATCGTATCAAAAGCTTTGCTAAAGTCAAGGTTGTCAGAACCATCCTTCAGGGTGCTGCCCGTTCTCAGCATTTCTGCATCTCTTCCTTCCTCAAGTTTCTTTCCTACAGAGAAAACTGCTCTCTCTTCTCATCTACCCCTCGAAACAGCTGCAATCTCACTGCTAGACCCCAAATATATTTTCAGAGGTGCCTTCCTTTTTGCTCTCATGCCACCTCTTTTGCACTGCGTAACCCTGAGATCTCACATATAACAACGTCTTTGGATACATTAGGCTCAAGAACTGAACTCAGGACATCTGGCTGTATGAAGCCCAAAGATGTATTGCCTGGGCTAAAGAACCAAATCACTCTTTTTCTTCAAGGCACTAGCATCCTACTGAACTTCTACAGATGATCTAGCTACTAGCATGGGACACGCTGTGTTAACCTGATGCCCAGCCACATCCCTTGACATACTGCTTACAAAAGCTACAGTGCTAGCAATATTAATGTGATGGGACCACTCACTGAGCAGGTTTATTCTCTGCACCAGGAATATGGGCATCATCCTAAAAGCATCCTCTTCCTAAAGTATCTGCTCCCACATAGGATCCTGAATAAACAACTGGGGCTGGCGCTGCAAGCAAATAGTACAACAGAGCTCAAGGTTGCAGTTAACTGCAGGCGCAGGTTAAGACACTTTTCCCTCTCCCTAAAATTCTTTACATTCGCACTGTCACTTTCCTTGCATGAAAGTCAGCCAAGCCATTACAAACAAGGAATAGAGTCATTTTGGGCTTTCCTTGGCTAGATACAAACGTGGTGCCTCGAGCTCTCCTAGAATTAGGGATGCCTCAAAGTGAAGGTTTTGTTTACCTTAAAGGCATGGGAAATAGCACTCCCCATTCACCAGATGGAGAGGCCAGAGGGTCTCCAGTAAGACAGTCATTTGTAAAGGATCATTTAAAAGGGGGAAAAACAAAAAGTTGTGTGCACCTAAGAGAAGAGAGAAACATAGGATCTCACCACGTAGCACAGCTCAATGACAATTGGTCGTTCCTCATTAGAATGATTTTGTATGAGATCTAATGAGAGGTCACTAGCATGCTGTATCCTGAGCAGGAAAATGAAAGCCATTCAAGTGTGGATGGATGAGCATGTGGTGAAGTCCCAGGCTTTGGCCTCAAAGGATCTGGGTTCAAACCCAGCTCTTCTCCAGGCTTCCTGCGTGACGTAGGACAAGTCAGTTAACCTTTCTGTATACCTGTGCAATGGGGTTAGTAAGACTTACTTTGCCTGTTCATTCAACCTGTACACCCTTCTTTGGGGGCAGGGACTGTTACCATGTCCTTTGTCAGTGCCTGGCTCTGTAGTTCCTTCTGTAATATAAAGAACTCTAAAGAAATGCCCATTCTTTAACCTTGAGAAAGTCACATCAATGTTCGGTGCCTCAGTTTCCCCTCAGTAAAAGTGAAACGGGGCAGTTATAAACAGACAGAGAGGTTTATGCCAGGATGCTCAAGCCAACAAATTTCTCCAAGAACTTTACGACCAAAGCTCTGGAGAAGTCTCTGATCCTTTAGGCGTTGCCCATTCTAACTGAGCCCACACTCCTAACCGGTTTTAAATTCATGCATCACCAGAGTTAAGCAAATGGGACGTTACCTGGGGAAGGAATACAGACTATGAAACAGAAGCTGTTCTCCAGATTTGAAGTGGGAGCCTATGGTCAGGGGATACATCAAGCTGAGAGGGGTGGTAAGAGAGCAATTCCTAACTATCCCTCCTTAGGGAGGACTAATGATGAGCTGTATGTCTCACACGGGATGTCTGCTCCTTCCCTTCATGTTTGCTGCTTCATGCAATATTTCACCCTGGCGAGGCCTGGCTGGGGCTGGGCAGACTTTGCGTGCAGCTCAAATACCAGTTACGCAGGGCATTGAGGGCCATCCCCATTCTAACTTCCCATCTTAGTAGTGCTCTCTCAGGACCAGGGGGAAACGTGTCTTTCCTGCCTGATTTTCAATTAGCCATTTTGCATATGCCGTGTGTCTGAAGGAGCCTTAATTTAACCGTTCCTTCCTCTGTTTGTGCCCAGACGGCACTGGCAGTACGCAGAGCTCTGGGAATACGCTTTACTAATTAACTGCTGTTGCAGGGGTAGCACCAAACCTGGGGCTTGATTCAGCCCTGGGCTCTGCCAGTGTAACACACAGGGCCGTTGGCTGTAGGACATCTCAATTGCCCTTCTAAAGCTGCCCTCCTGTCCTCATTGCCCGCCCCATCCCTGGGACGAATCTTCCCTTGAGCACAGATGTTACAGTTTGCATGCAGGTCCGGCTTGGGGAGTTGACATCAATCTGAGAACGTTATTGGAAAATGATTACATCTCACGAAGGGCTTGGCTGTTCCTGAGCCACAAGCCCTGAGTAACCAGGAACCAGACTGTCCCTCAGGTTCGTAGTTTCCCTCTTGTTCCTACCTGGTGCAGACTACTCTCCGCTCCGAGCTGGCTGAGATACACTGGCTGGCACATTCAGGAGGTAGACGCATTTTCCACCCCCTGCTTTTCCCCCCACGCTGCTACCTGAGAGATGGCTGGCCAGTGCAAAGGATCCTTTGCCTCGTAACCCCTTACTGACCTGCTGGGGTGCAAAGAGAGCTCAAATCCCCCTGTACAGATCCAAACTCCTGTGAACACGACGGAAACATTCACATTGACCTCAGCGGATTTTGTATCAAGCCCGAACAGGCTTGGATGTTCTCAGAATATCCTCTGTTCTCGTTCAAAGGCTAAGTTCTGGCTGGGCCACACTGCCTCACTCCTAAGCATGCAGCCAGGAGGACGATGGGAAGGCCCTGGTTCCCCTCTGTGAGGGATACAAATACATCATGACCCGTTTCCCTCTACGCAGCATGAGGGGCCAGAGCCATGCTCCACTCGGAACACAAGGGACAGGAATCATGACAAAATGGTGGTGGGGAGCAGGAGAGGAGAGGCAGTCCTGTCAGATGGGAAAGACAGAAAGAGCAAAGGCCTGCAAGCTAAGAACACTCGTCCATCGCCTCACACATTCACTCATGTCAGGGAGCGCACTTTGTGAACCACCTCCTTAAAACATGGTGATGATGTGACTTGATGGACCATCAAGCTCATGTCGCACATAGGGTGACCAGATAGCAAATGTGAAAAAATTGGGACAGGGAGGGGAGGGGGGGGGGGCTTAAAAGGCGCCTATATGAGAAAAAGCCCCAAATATCGGGACTGTCCCTATAAAGTCAGGACATCTGGTCATCCTAGTTGCAGCAGTGGAACATGTACCGCAATTCAGGAATCCCTGGTGTAAATAACTCACAGACACATTTATCTTGGTCCGCGAATGACAGCTCTTGGTTGTCTGGAAAGGTGGGAAGAGACATACACATAATTACCTCACAAGCACCTGCTAAATTTAAAGAAAGACTTAGCCTCTACTTGGAGAGAGATACTAAGAGTCTGGCACCATCTGAGGAAGGAAAGTGACCCAGGCTAAATCAGCCTCGTTAGGAGAGACAGCGAGGCCCAGCCCTGAGAGAGAGAGAGATTTTGTGACTTAATGAGGGAAGAAACCTTCTGACTTTCACTATCACTTTTAATCAGTTTTCTGTCTTACAAGGGTATGACCTAGCACTAGAAAACGTGATCAAGTTACTCAATCATGCTGATGTCTGATTTCCATGTTGTTTTTCTGTTGCGTGACTTGACCTTGTCTTGGTAAATAGTTTAATAACCGAGCGTTCTGACTGCTCCATGCATGGGAATCTGGGCTGGTTAGAGCAGGGGACGGGGAGCCAGGACTCCTGGGTTCTTCTCTTCCTGGCGCAGCCACTGACTAGCTGTGTGACCTTGGGCAGGTTACTACAGGTAGCACTCAGCTGTGGCTGTTTGCAGGTGGCCTTGCAGAGCCACGCTGCCTTAGGGTTGCTCCAGGAGGAATTATGCCCAGTGGGGGACCCAGAGCAGGTTACTCCAGGCCAAGCCTGCAGTAACTTGTATGGTTTCCCCTTCCCATGTTGTGGAAGAGATTATTCTGGGACCTATCACAGCCAAAGGAGCTCCTGGCAACATGCCTCTTGCTTCCACAGGGACTGGAGGCAGGTGACAGAGCAGAGGCTCTACGCAGATGGTTTTTGCCTTCCTCACACCTTCTCAGTCACACCTTCAGCTGCCCAGCAGCCAACCTGCTGGAAGGTTTCGGAGAAACCTCTCTGGGTTGAAACTGGCAGAATTTGGCCTCAAAGAAAACAAAAATAATCCACATAGAGGGAGCGTGGCCTTGGGTGTATGTTATTTCTACCAGAAAGAGTATGTGGCCGTGATGACCATGTAATACAATACATTGGAGCCCATGCATCTTTGAGTTTTCAACCACCCCTTTGATCCAGGACTCTGTCCAGTATTTCAAAACTGAGCCCTTTCAACAGAAGCCATGTATAGAAAAATAACCTGCCCCTCAAACTTCCTTCTCCCTTCCTCTTCACTCCCACACAGAGACTCTTTCTCTGA
Organism: Mesoclemmys tuberculata; assembly: GCA_007922155.1. Classification (NCBI taxonomy): domain Eukaryota; kingdom Metazoa; phylum Chordata; order Testudines; family Chelidae; genus Mesoclemmys; species Mesoclemmys tuberculata. The sequence goes on along the minus strand of ML675649.1, from coordinate 44,485,091 downwards.
CAAAGTTAACATTTGCCAGAGGTGCAGGGTGAGCAAAATTCAGTCCTTAATCAGCAAGTTCCAGGTTGAGTACCTCATGAATAATTGTGGTAAGTAATCAGAGATTTCTCTCTCTGATCCATTGAAATATATCACTTTTTCTAGCAGTGAAGGGTCTCTATTATAGCTGGGGAAACCTAGGGGGAAATTATCTGTGAACACTTCACTGAATTAGAAATGGAATTTTCGTTTGCCATGTTCTCTTCACCTTTTCATTTGTTTCACAGGAACTTCCATCCAAGTGAAGTTTAGCTGATATATAAAGTTCATCAAAAAACAACAACAAAACCCACATTCTGGCCAGTAGCCAAAATTAGTTTTGTGAGTAAATGAAGTTTGTTTCAGATGCAAATGAAAGTGTCAGCGTAACAGCCACCGACACTAAGGCCCATACATTAAATTAGAGATCATATTCACTGACAAAGAACTTCATTAACGCAGAGTTAAGGCTGCCTGGTTGTATGTCACGCCCTTCCAGAACATCGAGTTCAGCAAAACTCAAACCTCTGCAAACCAGGAAATACAGAATTAAAGTATTACAACCAAACAAAACTTCTGAAAACTGAAGCACAGATTTTAGGCACAAGCTAGTGCTCTGCTATTTCAGGATTAAATGAAGTTTGTTTGAGATGAGAGTAAAAGTGCTAGTGCAACTAAAGAGGCATGCTGCTTTTTCTGCTACATTCAAAGGCATACAGAGATTTCCTTGTGCCGATCCTGTATACGGTATCATATATAAAGACAAAAATTAAGAAATGGCTGAAATTTTTTAGACTCAACAAAAAATGACTTGTTGAATAATAATGAGCCTTTTCACAAAAGCTTTTGTATCTTTGGAAATGTTCTTATTTCTTAATCAGAATTAAAACATCTGTGGACAGTCATGTGACCACATGATAGTCATGACACATGACTGTCAAGAAAGAGCATATACTCAAGCTGAACACAGACTGGGAAGAGGCTTCTATGAGCTGCCATTATCAAATTTTTGCTCCCCATGAGGTTACTTATAAACTGTGAGAGGTAGAAACTATTTATTAGTATCAATTTTTGCTAAGGCCCTGTAGAATAAGAATCGCGTCGGCTTTTGCGGACAGAGGAATATGAAAAATAGCACCAATAAAATATTTAACACTGTCTAAAACATTTCTAAATGGGACTTTCCGTAAAATATGTGGCTTAAGCAAAATAGCTGATGATGTGGAATGTGTGGTGCATGCTGGCTCAGTTGAATGATTAGTCTAGTCCAGTATCCTGTCTCCAGTAATTTGCTTCAGAGGAAAGTGCAAGAAACCCTGCAGCAGGGAAAATTTCTTCCTAACTCCTATTAATTACCGGCTGGTTTATGTCCCGAAGCATGAGGATTTATTGCCTGTCCAATTTATTATTATTATTTATTATGATATATCATATATTTATCCTTACCATTATAATTTTAGGAGAAGGATCCTCAACTGGTGTGAATGGTCCTAGTTCCGCTGACTTCTGTGGATAATTTAAACCAAATCATAATCTTTTCTGAAGCCTGTGAAGTTTCCAGCCTCAGTGATACCAACAGCAATGAATTCCACAGGCTAACAGAGTGAAAAAGCATCTACTTTCATCACCCTTATGTTCAAATTATGAGAACAGAAGTTCCTGATCTACTTTCTCTCCTCTATACCTTATTTTGCACCCCTCTTTCATGTACGGTACTCTGCTGCGATGGTGCTGTTACACAGCATCTGTCCACAAATCTGTAGCAGGTTGGAAATGAAGAACAGTAGGACAGCATAAATTAAATTCAATATCAAAGCAAATAAGAGGCAACTGCACAGAGTGGGTTATTGCTGTGTAGATTGAATTCATTTGACGCTTCTAATTTCAATGTAAAAGAAGCTGCTGCAGAATTCCTAGCCTGCCACACCAGCCGTGGAAACTAGGGACCTTACTGAACACTTGACGTCCAGTTTACTGTAGAATTCCTCTACACAGGAGGAGGGCCTTGTCTTTGGCTCTCAGCTCTTTCTAAGACCTTTGCAGTTGGGAGTTCTCCTTAAGCTATTTCTATACTGTTCCCCCTGCCTTCTCCGGATATATCTGTCCAATATGCTTTACCCTGGAGCCAATACACTCTGTTTCTCCGTTGGTATTCCATCTGCCTTCAACAAATTCTGAAACTCTTGCCTTGCCCGCTTCAATTCCATGTGCTTAATCTGGCTTTATCCTGCTTTATAGAGCGTGGTCTTTAAATGGATTCCGGCAAAAGCCTGGCAGGGGCTTTGCATAGTTTGCATGCCTGACATTTCTGCACAGTTGGGGTCCATTAGCCACCTTCCTGAACACGCTCTGCAGATAAAAATTCCATATTAAAAAAAGAAAAATAAATGCAATTGCTGGGGGAGAGGGGGGACGGATATGGCCAACTGACTGCTGCCTCATCAATATAATTAATTTAATGGGTTTCCTATCCATAACTTCCAGGGATCCAGTTCTCTACACCACTCCACTATACTTCCCCTCAATTTAGGGCCCAATCCGGCATCATTGATTCCAAGGGAGCTTTGCCATTGATTTCAATGTGTTCAGGGTCAGACCCTTCATTTCTCAGGTGTCCCCCTTTCCCAGGGTGAGAAAGGGCAAGGAAGTCTACTCACTTCCAGCTCTTCCTCTCTTCCGTGCAGGGAGGGAGCCAAATCCAGCAGGAGGCTATAGATGCATGGACTGGGGCTGTGGACCTGCTCTCTGCGTTGACTGCACCTGTCGAAAAAGTTCCGCAAATCGCACTGGCCACTGAGCTCCCCCTGCATTGTGCCTTGCAAAGCCATGAGGTCTCCAGCCACCGCTGCTTCGACAGCACACCTTCTCCCCTCCTAGAACAGCTCATCGGCTGCAGAGGCATAGCTGAACCCCTTGAGGCAGATGCCCAGCAGGGGGGAAATCCGCAGAGCTGTGCTGACTTCAACCTAGCCCTTAATCTTCACCTTCAAACCCATCCCAGGGGCATCCACCAGGCCTCCAATTAATGTAGGGTTCCCTTAGCCCCAGTATCCAGCCTTAAATATTCTTCTTTATGCAGAATTTCCAATGAGGGCAGAAAGAACCACTCTTCTCTTGGGAACTCCGGCTGCCCTGGCTCTTCAAAATCTCTGACTGTTTGCCTACCTGCACAGAGTCCTATAACAATTGCTGGGAACCGTGGAACTCTTGCTACCTTTTAAAAATACATATACTAGGGTTTCCTTGCTAGTAGCTCCTATAGATCCATGTCCTGTGCAGATGCCCACATATCAATGTTCAATGACATGCAGTACAATGGCCAACAAATGCCACGTTCACATAAATGCAAGAGGCACATCAGCCCATGAACTGTGGTTTCTGACCATTCCAGGTTAGCTGCAGTTAGTTTACAGACAATGCATTATCATTTTACAGTGCAGTCTGCAGCACTATTCTAATGGGCGGAGGTGGGGAGGGGGCAGGGAAGGAAGGAAGGATTAAAGGTCTCTCCTAGGACTTGATTGAGAAAGTGATTGAGAAGCAGCATTGTTGATATCTCTAGGCAGGAGGATGCTAAGTAGCTGAAGCAACATCTGTCCTTTATGGCACATTTAAGCACTGGAGAGACGTGGGTGCTAGCACTAGAGTAAATCATCTGAAAATTGGGAAATAAGGGATAGATCGGAGAGAGAGAGAAAGAAAACTCTGAACGAGATTTCAGCGGGATGTATAGGTCAAGAGGTCTCAGACCTTGAAGCTGACTGGTGTAAACTGAGCCTGGAAACATACAAGCATATGTTTTTTTGTTGCCACGGAATCTGAGCGGCAGCAGTTTTGATCAGCTGAAGGCTGCTAATTTATGTGGCCAGACACCAGCAAAAATGTATTAATCAATATTTTATTACTGAAGATTAATATTCTTTAAAGGGTACTTAATGATTTAACAATATTATTGTTATATTAGAGACAAAAGAGAATTAGAAGCAGAGCACTTATGTTAATATCTAATCCCATTAAAAACCTAACTCCACTTACAGAGACAATGTTAGGTTCAAAATGTTCTATTTTTTAAAGTCAGATTTCCCGAGCTATGCTGCACATAACACCTTAGATAACTGAAACCGAAACAGTAGCAACACTGTCATTTACTTTTCATTCTCCAGTTTTTTGGTCGACATTTCTCAAAATGGTGATGACAATAGATTAGTCAGGTTTCACTTTTGTTTGCAGTCTGTCTTGACCATTTCACTTGTAGTTGTTCATGCCCTAGAAAAATACTATGAAATTAGGACCCAATGCTGAAAACTCTTGGCTACTTGAAAGAGTTGATCCCACTGTCTAGGGTGGCTCATGACCGAGAGTACCAACCCCAGGGCAGACTGTCAAAAACCGGGCAGACACCCCAAACTGGTGGTATGTTCTATAAATAGATTTCACCAATCCAGTAGCAAATGCAAACTCCTAGATCTTTGTAACAGTCTTATCATGAACTGACAGACAGTTCCCTTGGACTCTCCAGTCTATCTTGTCACCCTGGCAAGCTGGCCTTAGCAATAAATGGACACTTAGCCCAAAAATCACAAACTATTTAGATTGCTTCCAACCCCAAGGGGCAAAGGCACTTACCCCAGACCAATTGGTACCTTAGATCTCACACCAAAAACACCACCTATAGTAAACTAACTAAAGGTTTATTAACTAGGAAGAAGAAATGAGAGTTATTTACAGGTTAAAGCAAACAAGCATATACACACAAATGAGTTTCGGTCTGATATCCAAAAGGTGACAGAGACATTGTAATCCATCAGCACTGAGGATCTCTTAATCCTAGCTTCAACCCTGGAGTCTCTACTTCTTGTTTCTTAGCTCCAGCCCTTGTGAGAGTCCAAACAGCAGAGAGATGAACAGCTCTTCATGTTAGCTATTTTTATTTCCATCTCCCAGCATTCAAATTGATGGGGCAAAGCCATCTGCATGTACTTCTCCATAGGTGGATGGGGCAATCAACAAAGCTTTCATCCTACAATGGCCCACTTAATTTCGTTAGACCGCCTGGACGGGCAGGGGGAGCCACTCTTCCCATCTGAGTTCACAAGCTCAGAGCAGGCAAATTTACAATTATAAAACAAACTTATATTTTACCTTGTAGCATGGGATACACACATTACAAGTGAGATTAATGCATTCAGCAACTTACAAGCATTGTATAGAGTCTCAACACCAAACACATCCTTACAAGTCTAACACCTCTCTTGTTACATTAGTATTGTTGAGCTGGTCTGGTTTCCAGCTATGAATTTGTCAGTGCCCTGCTGACATCTACAGACTTGGCAAGAGCTGGCACCTGGTTTACCAGAGTCACAAAGTCTCTTTGACTTGAACCTGAGTGAAGACCAAGATCTTGACTTCTGGAGGAGCAGGATCATAGAAATTAAGGATTGGACTCAGTAAGTTATCTAGTCATGTCCCCGGCACAGAGGCAGGACTAAATATAACCTAGAGAAGTGGTTCTCAACCTATTTAGCATTACGGGCCACATATGCAGCCCACCATGTGTTATGTAGGCTACATCCAATACTATCTGTATGGCCCTGAAAAGATAACATGTGCCGCAGCTGTGTGTTGATTGGGCCATAAGCGGCCTGTGGGCCACCGGTTGAGAACCACTGATCTAGACCTTCCCTTTTTTTAGCCTGCTCTTAAAAACCTTCATTAACAGAGATTCCACAACCTCGTAGGTAATTTGTTCCAGTGCTTAATTTCTCTGACAGTTAGGAAGTTTTTCTTAATGTCTAACTTAAATCCCCCTTGCTGCAATTTAATCCCATTACTTCTTCTCTTGTTTTCAGTGGATAAGAAGAACAATTTGTCACGCTCCTCTTTAAAACAGCCCTTTCTGTACCTGGAGGCTATTATGTCCTCTCTCCGCCTTCTCTTCTCCAGACTAAACCCAATTTTTTCAGTCTTTCCTCATAGGTCATGTTTTCTTAGACCTTTATTAATTTTTGTCGTTCTCCTCCAGACATTCTCCAATTTGTCCACATCTTTCCTGAAGTGTGGTACCCATATCTGGACACAATACTCCAGTTTGAGGCCATATCAGCACGGAGTAGAGTGGAAGAATTACTTTGTGTGTCTTGCTTACGACAGTTCTGCTAAGCCTGTCGTGCATATGATATCTGTTTCTGCACCAACTAAAGCCAAAGCAAACCTTTCAGATCTGGTCTGTGCTGACAATAGATTAATGAATATAATGAAGGCATTAAGAACTTACATATGTTCTGGGCACTAGAGTAAGGAAAGCTAGACTTTTGTTTTAAATTTAACTCAAGTGTACTCTGATCTCTCCAGAGTGATTGTGAAAAAAAAATTCCTGGTGGATGTGGAACAGAAAAGCAAAATCCTCAGCTTGCTCCACCATTCCATCTCACTGATGTATTTTTACAGCCCTGAAATGTTCCTTGTTTAAATTTATACTGGAGGAACAGCACAAAAATGAGCAGAGACATCAGAGGCCTAGCAAACAGAAAATATAATGCTACAGAACTGGGAAGAAAAGCTATTGAGCAAGGCTGGTGGATTTCCATGATTTAAATGGCAAGAAAGGGAGCAGGAACCATAACAGCCATAGGTCTGGATAATGCTGACTGTATCTACACAGTACAGCTACTTAACTGAGTACAGGACCAGAAGCAAGCCATGTCGGTCTGATGTGCTGATAACTGTGCAATCTCTCGGTAGGAAAGTAAAGAGTTAAAAACTGGACAAATGGTCAGGCCTAAGATACAGGGAATGGGGTCATGGCACAGGTAAACCTTGTTTCTGTTAATTGGTGTGAATTCTAGTTAAAGTCTGTTTTCTCTCTTCTTTTCCTACCTTCCTGGCCATCTGCACAGGGGATAAGGCTAATAAAATACCTATCGTCACTCCTGCACAAAGCCTTTGGTGGGAAGAAAGCATTATCTTTCTTCCCCTCCCCACCCCGGTATGCCTTTACTTCAAAGAATGTTAGTGTAAAATTAATAGGTTTTAAGGTGATGTGATGTCTGCTAATCTTGTAGACAACAAACAGGGGTGGGTATAATTATATTAATCATGTAGTTAATATTCATTTTATAGGTGTCAATGTAACCAAATAAGGGTCTATGAGGAGTTGCTGGAAATGTATACATTTACATACGGTTATGGATAAAAGAATTGTAAAGTAACTCCCCCATTGCTCACTCACAGTGACGAGGTGGGAAGAGCAGGCAATAAAGGGTTCTGTCTCCCCAATCTGCCCCAGCGACAACCTGTTTGGTTATTTCTAACACTCTATTCCTTGGGTCAGATTCCCCAGCTATTGCACATCAGCACGGCCCCACTGAGGTCAATGGAGGAGCTGTGTTGATTTATAAACCCTCGAGGGTCCGGCCCCATGAATTTTGAAAACGTCTCAAAATGTTAAACAAAGCTTCAGTTGTGGCTGATGAGGGCACAAAGCGCTCCCATGCTAATGAATCCTACATCTACTATGGGAAATCAGGTGGTGAGGACTTGGCTGCCAATAGGCCAAAATGCCTATAGAGCTGACTACAGGGAACTACATCTATGTTGGATTTCCACCCCAAGGGGACCTGTGCCCTGAACTAAGGATGCAGCTGCCAACTTACCCCGCCCTTGGCTTAGTGAACAGTTCAGATGGAAGCACCATAAGTGTAGAGGACTGGACTGGATCCCTTCCAGTCCTACAGTTCTATAATTCTAAGGAGCCCATCTCTCCTGAACCACAACTCAGGCAATTCAGGTTCTATTCGCAGTGCTCCCTATGTGACCTGCCACTGAGTCTCTCTGCGTGTCACCTCTTCATCTATGCAGGGGCTAGGAGCACGTTGTATTGTCCATTTAGATTGTAACATCCTCAGGGCAGGGATTGTCTCTTTCCACCGGTTTTGTACAGTGTCTAGCACCAAAGGGCTGTGATCTCAGGTGGGACCTCTAAGGCGTGACGGCAATATAAATAATAAAATAAAACGTGCATTTCCTCTTTGATCATCTCTCCACCACCAACTATTGTTGCCTAAGGAAGTGCATTCGCACCGCAGCAGAAGCAAACTTATCTATGCCACAGAAAAGCCCATAGCGACAGAGCATCCTCCATAATGGAGTGGGAACTGGGCCATCCACATAGCATCATTACCATCAGATCCAAAAAACAGAGGCCATCAGGTCAGTGGCAATACAAGACAACCCTCGCCCAGAAGAGGTGAGAACTGTATACTCCTGAGTGCTGTCTGTTTCTCTTTGCCCTTGGGGTTCCAGAGCTCACAATACAGTAGGTTAAACTTTCAGCACAGCTGCACTTCCCAGCAAACTTTAATTTCTCAATAGAGAAGCCTCATAAATCACGAGCCTTTCATTCATGACGGAGCTAGAGTGAAGTCATATCATTAGCAGCCTTCCCTTTGGCTACAAGTTGAGGGCAAATCCAATATATTAACCAAATGCAAATAGGATTTTGAAGAATTAGAGCCTTGGGATGGGCATGGGGCTGAGGGGACTCTTGGAAATAAAGAACAGCTCCACTTAGAGTTTGCAAACACCAGCTCTCAGAATTTTGGTTCTGAGGCAGATTTTGGTTCATAGTGAGAAAAAACAAGACTGCTATGAGAAATACATTTTACACAGAGAGGCTGCAATGTTGGTGCAGACAGTGGGGTGATGTCCTTTTTGGTCACCCTGAAAGTATAGCTGCTAATGAGGACTAATGAGCTAATGCTCACTGAGGACACGAGCGTCATTATCTCAACCTAAAATTCAGTACAACTGAGGACTCAGGAGACTTTCCAGGACCAAACAGATTCACAGTTTTTATCACCAGAAGGGACCCATATGATCATACAATCTGATGACCTTCTTAACACAGGCCACTGAATTTCACCCACTTGTCCTGTGAAGTGAGGGCTGAAGCACAATGAAGTGACATGGGTGGTTTCATCCCATTTTTAGTTTCCATTTTGAGTTCCTTGGGGCAAGGACTGGGCCTTCTTTTCTATTGGGAAGGTACCAAGCATGTTATGGCCACTTCCAGGAAGAAATGGCAATTTCCTCATAGTCAGATATTCACCTCATCAATACCGGGGCTGTCCTTGTAACAAACCGGCTAATTGCATCCTGTTCCTAGTCACAGGCCTGTCCATATAGAAAATAAGAGCCTTCTAGTGCTGCCAGCTAATGGTATTTCCCCTTTAGCTCAAGTGGAAGAGTTTTGTGGCTTTTGGGGTGAAGGTCCCATTTTCCAGCCCCACTCATCACCCATGGTATGAAATTGTTACAATAATTCCAGACGAGGCGAAGAACTGGCTGGGTCCTTCGAATGAGAAATGAGCTACAACACCTGACATTTGTCAGGATACGTGAAGGGGATGTTATGCGTCAGGACTGAGGTTCTCTTCCTGAGAAGCATTGAAACAGAAAGTAGCCCTGTAAGTCAGGACTTATTATGGACTGGAACAGTAATGCCCAGCTGATATTATTCATCATAAATAGAGATGGCAGTGCTACCTATAATTAAGGTTGCTTGACACTTTCTATTATAAGACCCTGTTTTCAGTTACTTATAGCTTTGCCAAACTGTAACTACTGGGGCTGGAATTTTCCATGCAGAGTGTTTGCTTCAGGCAGAGTTTTTTGGAAGTTTCAACTGCAACGGGGCAGCTGTTTCCAAGAACGGGATTAGGGAAAAATATGCTGTTTTGCCCATATTCAACAAATCAGACACCCCTTTGGTTGAGAAGGCCTACAACTGCCGTGCTTTGATGCAAAGGACTTGACATTCGGCAGGCAGTGTTGTCCTGAGATCAGGGATGTGCCTTTTGCTGGACCCATGAAAATTCACTCAAATTTGTCCACAGTATAGCTCTCCAAAAGAGTCCGTTTGCACATACTCAGATGATTGCTAGAGTCTGCCGAATAAACTCTCCTAAGAGTCCATCTACACTGCAAAGCACCACATGCTCCAGCCCAGGACTGCAGGACCTGAAGAGGACATTCCCTGAAATTCCTCCCCTCAGCTTCCAGGGCCACCATAGCAGAAGGCACAGGAACTAAGAGCAGGGAGAGTCTCCTTTTTGTGCTCTCAGTGCTCCTGCTGCTGGTGGCCAGGCAGCAGCCTGTCTGAAATGCAGTGGGATGGATACCTTGCCTCGTTCAGTGCAGTGAATAGACCTGCTCTGGGGGAGGAGAAGGGATGTGCAGTGAAGGAGGCTGTTGTCTGTAGAACCCTGCCTCATTTGTTGCGCAAGTTGGAAGGTGGGAAGTAAATGAGGGAGAAGATTGCAGGAAGAGAAGGGAGGGTCTCATGCTTAAGGCAGTTTAATGCTGCCTTAAAGAACTGGATTCTACCTCTGCCTCTGCCACTGAGTTCCTAATATGATGCTGGTCACATCACTTAAACTAACCTTTTCACTTAGCCACTAACTAAGTGTTCTTCATTTTCTGGGTGCCGCAGGGATGTCACTGTAGCCATTGATAAAACATGGAAGGTTCTCAGATATTTTGGTAATGGGAAGCAGTCCAAAACTGTAAGAAAGATACACTGAGCACTCACAACTGCAACTGAGGTCAACTGGAGCTGTCTTTGGAACCTATTAAAGTGTGATATAATGCTAACTACTCTGAAAAATCGGGTCCTCGGTGTCTCAAATCAGCACTCAAAATTACTTTTGACATTTTTTTTGCCTTAATTGCTATGTGCCTCAGTTTCTCAGAGCCAAATGGGGGTAATTGTATTACCTCATTTCACAAAGGTGTTCTGAAGAGAAAATCATTAATGTCTATCTTACGCTTAGGTACTAAGGTAACACACCATAGGACGACCAGAAGGAGATTCATAATTTTGTATCCAATGTAGGGTTTGGATGGTATGCGGTAAATAGAGACTGGGACTGGACATTGACTGAAGAGGATAACTGAAATATTGAATAACTACGGATTCATTAAATTACTCTTGGGTTCTGCGATCATGTAATTAAAACCTATCACAATGCATATGTACAATGGAAAAAAAAAGGCTGCACAGGCAACCTGAATTCTAGCTTTTCCTAATTCCTGAGTGCTTGACTTTGCAAGCTTAATGTTCTTTTAATGTAATGTTGTATAAATACAGCCACATGAATTAAGCATGGATGCTGATTTACAGAGAAATATAAAAGATTTCAAGCACATTCTGAAAAGTGATCACGAATTTTCCATTCTTCCATTTCAGTGACTCGGAGACTGATTTTCCAAGGTGCTGAGCACCTGCAGCTCCTTTAAAATGTATTACTTTAAAGTTTTATGTTTCTAAATAAGTTATAGGGAAGGCAAAACCATTGTGAACATCTGTACTGACCTCCTGCATGACACACACTAGTAATTCTCTCCCAGACTATTCCTTCATCATGCCCAGTAAGCATTGCTGATGCTCTAGCAAAGAAAGGAAGAACAGGTTTGAAGAATTCAAGAGCAAGTATTAAATTCTGTTTGTTTTAAAAGTTTGCTAATGAGAAGAAAAAGAAACTTATTTGTAAATATTTATATAACTGAATTCCAGTTCAAAGACCTAAAAATTACATATATTGTGAGATTAATTCAGTCTAAGTTTGTGAATTGATTTTTTTAATACGGGGATCATCAATAAATCCTCAAATACAGCTTGTGTCAGAACAAAAGCTGGCTATGAAAATCATTAAATCTACAGTCAGTAATTGATAACATGCATTTCAAACACTGAAATAAATTAGTTTTTAGCTATTTTGGATTTCAGGCTGTATCCAATTTCATTAGCCAGGAAATTTAAATGATCAAGGAATAGCCTCAAATTGTCCTCTTCTTAAAAAAGCACATTTTTTTATCCCTTTATATCCTCTGAAGAGGATTTTTTTTTTTTTGGGTATATTCAAAGTTGAAGAAGTCTCAACAGACTATTCACGATAACATAGAGTTCTGAATTCAGAAACTTCACACACACATCTTCTTCCTTTCATCAATCCACAGGTTCTTCATGACAGAAAATACTCTGAAGCTGCTTTTAGGAATAGAAAGGAAATGTTGCACTTGACCTTCCATAGAATCATAGAAGATGAGGGTTGGAAGGGACCTCAGGAGGTCATCTAGTCCAACCCCCTGCTCAAAGCAGGACCAACCCCAACTAAATCATCCCAGCCAGGCTTTGTCAATCTGAGCCTTAAAAACCCTTTAAGGATGGAGATTCCACCACCTCCCTAGGTAACCCATTCCAGTGCTTCACCATCCTCCTAGTGAAAAACATTTTCCTAATATCCAACTTAGACCTCCCCCACTGCAACTTGAGACCATTCCTCCTAGTTCTGTCATCCACCACCACTGAGAACAGCCTATCTCCATCCTCCCTGGAACCCCCTTCAGGTACTTGAAGGCCACTATCAAATCCTGCCTCGATCTTCTTTTCTGAAGATGAAATAAACCCAGTTCACTGAGCCTCTCCTCATAAGTCATGTGCTCCAGCTCCCTAATCATTTTCGTTGCCCTCCGCTGGATTCTCTCCAGTTTGTCCACATCCTTTCTGTAGAGGGGACTCCAAAATTGGACACAATACTGCACATGAAGCCTCACAAGTGCTGAACAGAAGGGAATAATCACTTCCCTCAATCTGCTGGCAATGCTTCCACTAATGCAGTCCAATATGTCATTAGCCTTCTTGGCAACAGGGGCATACTGTTAACTTTCATCCAGCTTCTTGTCCATTGTAACCCTCAGGTCCTTTTCTGCAGAACTGTTGCCTAGCCAGTCGGTCCCCAGTCTGTAGCAGTTCATGGGATTCTTCTGTCTTAAGTTCAGGACTCTGCACTTGTTCTTAAAGAACCGCATCAGATTTCTATTGACCCAAGCCTCCAATCTGTTTATGTCACTCTGGGTCCTCTCCCTACCCACCAGTGTATCTACCACTCCCCCAGCTTAGTATCATCGATAAACTGTCTGAGGGTGCAATCTACCCCATCATACAGATTGTTAATGAAGATGTAGAACAAAATCGACTCTAAGACTGACCCCTGGGGCACTCCGCTTGATATGGACAGCAAGCTAGACATGGAGCCATTGATCATTACCCATTGAGCCCGATGATGCAGCCAGTTTTCTATCCACCTCATAGTCCATTCATCCAACCCATACTTCTTTAACCTGCTGACAAGAATGCTGTGGGAGACCATATCAAAAGCTGTGGTAAAGTCAAGATATATCACATCCCTGGCTTTCCCCACATTCACAGAGCCAGTTCTCTCATCAAAGAAGGTGATCAGTTTGGTCAGGCATGACTTGGCCTTAGTGAATCCATGCTGTCTGTGCTGATCATGTTCATCTCCTCCAAGTGCTTCAAAATGGATTCCTTGAGGACCTGCTCCATGATTTTTCTGGGGACTGAATCAGACTGATTCATCTGTAGTTCCCCAGATCCTCCTACTTTAGCTGTCTCTACTGTTTACACCACCAATTTTTCAAAAGCTTTCAGTCTAAGGACTGAAAAGAATTTCAGAGGTGAGATTTCAAGTAAAAACTATCAAGTATTTAGACCTCACTTTCAAGGAGGTAAGTTGCCTCTGAGGGGATGTCTTTCTGTTCAGGAGCCTTTACCTTCTTTAATAGTCTTGTTAACTTCAAAACAAAACAAAATACTTGGTCATATGATCAGGATTTCAAACTTATTCTTAACCTCCGCACTGGAGCTGATTGTAAAATTTCTAATTTTGAAATTTTTTTAGAAGAATAAAAAGGGATGCATTTTTTATGATATTTTTGTGAAAAACATGTCTGGTTTTTCACTCAATTCTACTCAGCACTTCCTTAGGAATTCCAGTAATACAGATGGCTTTGCTTTAAAGCCCTTTGTGGTTTCTAGGTTTACATAACTGTGAAAAAAAACATTATACACTCAGAGAGAGAGAGATGCAGTTGTCCTCAGCAGCTCTACTCTCCTGGTCAGAGATGATTTCCAAATCAAAGGGTACATTTAATCTTTGCTTATGAGAAAAAGTAGCACTTGATAACTTTCTAGTTCTTCGGAAGTTTGTCGATGGCTGGAAGAAGAAACAGATATCATGCTGGACTGGGATGCAATAGGCACAACAAAATCAAAACTCTCTTTTCAGTTCTTTGGTCACCTTGAATAGGGTAGAAAATGTATACATGCCATTGGTATCAGTCTGAAGTTCCTAAAATTTATAGTGAAATGTACAGATTCTCCTTTACTTGCTGTGGACAATGATCAAAACTCACAACTTCTACCAAAGTGATCTGAGGAGGTCTGCAAACTATGCGGCTATCACAGAAATTGAATGCAGGTCTTTTTATCATCAATACAAATTCCACTAAAAAAAACTATGTTTAAAAACAATCAAGTTGAAAACTGAAGCATGCAAAAGTTAGAAAGTATCAGATTTACGGTGCCCATGTGTTCACAATGACAGCAAAAAGCACATCAAATTTCAAGTCCCTGTTTCAATGCATGAAGGTGCCAGAGCATCCCAGTGAAACTATGTGAAAAAAATTTTAATATCGGTAAAACAACATATTTCCCCCTAAATTTGTTCTGAGAAATGGCTGTGCCACTTATGCAGAAATTTTCCAGAAAGACTCATTCTGAGGCAGACACTCTACATGTTAAATTTTAAAACAGGTAAAGTTTAGCAAAGTTATAAGCAACTGAAAACAGGGTCTTATAATGGAAAACGTCAGGAAAACTTAACTAGCAGCCTTGCTACCAGAAGCACCGATAGGAACATGATTTAATGATTCTTTTGTTTTAAATTGATTTTTATGTTTGTTTGCCTCCCAGCTCCAGTCACAAAGAAGTGTATGTAGTCTCTTCTCTGAATTATGTGTGGAAAAGCATCAATTTCTGCAACTGTTATGAAGTGGTTTTTGCATAGACAAGAGAAGGAACCAATGACTCCAGACCTGGAAGCAAACATTCTGTTCACTGTGAGTGATTTCTTTCCCTCCCGCATGAGCACTCTGTGCCAGGGCACCCCGATGTACTGCAGATGATGCACTACTCAGACCATTAGTGGAAGGGAAAATAACTGTTGTGGTGTAAATTTATGGGAGTGGGAGCTCATTAATGATTCTAAGTGAGGGGGACTCACCAACCTCCTGTTATCCTCTGATGCTGTGGACCCAAGCGTTCAACCCCTGATGTAAAATAAATTGTATCCATGCAGAATGGATTTTGAATTTGAGATGAAAGACCATAATTTTCCAGGAGCTGCTGCAATCTGCAAAACCAAAGTAGGGAGAAGAGTTTCTACCTCAGAAAAACAGCAAATTGAGTTATGTCCCCTTGTACAAAATAATCAGCTTTAACCAAAACAAAGTTGAAGTTTTAACATATTTAGCACAACCAGGACTGGTTCATTAACATCCAGCCAGCAATTTCAGAAGGTGGAATTAACAAAATCTTAAACAGATGTTACCAATAAACTCCCAAAATATGTGATTTTTCCCCCCAGCAGGGATTAGGAGGATACGCAGTAATTAGTTCTGAAATATTTTGGCTGGATTACCGTGTACTGCTGTATGAAAAGAATGGAACTATTTCTCACTAGTCTAGATAATACATTCCATTTTGTGTTTAAAATGCATTTACATTGTTTATGGATTTGCAAAAATATAAAAGGAACAAAATCGTCATCTATGTAACTGCAGGAAAAAGAGTATTTTAAAAATTAGAATATACGTTAGAGCAAAAGTTATGGACTACATTTTCCAGAAAATGTCTGCTACTTTGGGTGCTCCACTTTGGTCAAAGGGATTGTCAGAGGATCTCCCCTGGGTTCTCTACAGTGAATTTGGCTAGTTAGTTTTGAGCACTCAGAACCTGATCTAAAGCCACTGGTGTCAATGGACAGATTCCCTCTGACGTCAATAGGCTTTGGGTCAGAAAAGGAGAATTTCCTAAACACATTCTCAGCTACTTTTCACCTACTCACCATTTACCACATTTTACTCTAGATTCTGAGTTTCAGAGATGTTGAGCACCCAGGTTTCTAATCCAAGTCAACAGGAGCTTATTTTTAACTTTATTTTTATTGTTTTGGCTGGATTATACACACATAATGAAACTATATATATATATAGACACACACACACACACGATAAATACATATATAATTTCATTATGTGTTTATAGTCCATACAAAACAATAAATATATATATATATATATATATGCACAAGATGGAAATAGCATATAAATAACAAACCAATTTTCATTATTTGCAAAACCTGAAACACACCAAAACAAACAAAAAACACTGAAACACGTAGAAGTCATGCAGGGCATCAATTATTAAAGTGACTAAATACAGAAGTAAGTGAGAACATAACCTGTGAGTATCGGGGACTAATATATAGTAAACTGCAAAAGAATGCAATAGCTTTATGTGTGACCAGACAGACATCCTCATATTTTTTCCAAGCGTTTCTATTCGATAGAGTCATTTCTTCCATTAATGCAATAGTAGAGAGCTCACTAAACCAGTCTACGTATGAGGGAGGAATTGCAGATTTCTATTTGCTGAAAATATCTCTTCTGACCAATAAAATAGTTATTGCAATTCATTTCTTAATGTTAACTGGCAAAACCAACTCATCTAGCATCCCTAACATACACAAGGCTGGGGAAGGAAACAGTCACATTGAAAGATTTTGAAAGCACACTGAATATGGTGCTCCAGAACATGTGCACTTTTTACAGAGATAGAGGATGTGGGAAAGTTGACATGTGGCTGTTTGCATTTCCAACACTTGCTGTGCATTGCTAACCAAGCCTTAAACAAATGTTCTGGAGTCTAGAACTACTTGTTTAATATCTCATTCTGAAGGAATCACAGGGATAAAGAACTTGAAATATGTTTCAGATTAAATCAGATATCCTCCCCGGGTTCTGATGTCATAGTAAAGCAAGTTCTTTTTCCAATTTTTCTTTGAGACAGGGGGTACCACAAAGCATTCAGTGATCTGCAAGCAGTTCCTACAAAGTGACTTCTGCTTTCTTAACATGTTCTTCTCGTGAGAGAAGTGGGAGAGTTGAAACAGACCACTTGTCCCTATCCTGGCCTGAATGCTTGGGCACAGTCACTGAAAGAAGGAACTGTGTGAGATAGTGGCAGCTGGTATTTGTTACACATGTATTTGAAGTAGGCCAGATGCTCGGCTCAGCATTTCGAAAGACCAGGTCCTGGGGTGAAATTGTGCCCCATTGAAGTCATAGGAGTTTTGCTATTGACTTCAGAGGGGACAGGATTTCACCCTTAGAGGTCTAGATGCTGCGCATCAAGAAAATGAGGTACTCCAATTTAGAGGTCACTTTTGAGAATTCTTGTCTACATGGCTTTAGAATGCTAGACATGAAAGGACCTTTCTGATTGGCTGTCAGTGATCTCACTCCTTTGTCATGAATGGGTAGCATGGTATAGCAAGCCCCCTTGGTCTTGCCGAATGGCAACAGTCTCCTCTGGCAGTGGGGCCTGAGGTAACTCTGCCCCCAACCTGGACAAGTCTTTTGTCTTTTCCCCTCGGTGCCTCTCTCACAGAGCATTTGGTGCAGGCCTTGTTTTGGGCTTGTGGAGTGTCCTTCAACCCCATGGAGGGGGGTAGAGGGGATAGTCCCAGTCCATGTATATAACCCAGAGCCCAGGGAGGTTCCTTTCTGTGGCTCCTTCACAGGGCTGTGGAGATGTTGGTAAAGCCCTAGAGGATCAGAGGTACATCGATTCTTCCTGAAAGCTGCAGCCAGGGTTTTTCCTTCTTTGCTTCTCTGACTTCAGAGAAGCACTCTCTCCTAGTCTGGGGGAGTGTCTCCTCCTGCCACCACAAACCTTCTGGCAGCTCCTTTCTCTCCTTCTCCCTCCCACCCTTTAGGGGAGACAGGGTTTAAGTAGACCTGGAGTAGCCCTTAATTGGGTCCAGGTGTCTCTAATTGACCTGTAGTAACCTCTCCTCTGCCTGCAGGGAAAAGGGCCTTTAGCAGGCCCTAGCTCACATACCAGCCCTGGTAAATCACGAGACCTCCTCGTCAACTTCCTCCTAGCCCTGGCCAAAATGGTCATCTACAAGGCCAGGGAAAGGAGTTGGCTGGGGGGGGGGAACTCTGCGACTGTGTGGCCTACTTCCGTTCTTCTGTCCTTTCACGCATCCAGGCAGAGTTCCTCTGGGCAGCATCTGCTGGTTCCCTTGACACCTTCCGGGAGCAGTGGGCACTGTCCGGGGTTCTCTGCTTGATGTCCTATTCTGGTTCCCTCCGTTTGACCCTGTGACCCCCCTGCCTGCTCCTTTTTTCATTCTTTGTCCCACGCAATCAGTTGTGTTCAGGATCCAGTGACTCCTCCCCCCAGGGCTCACAAATAGTATACCCTTTTGTAGCCATCTGGCCTGACTTTACCACAGTAGTAAAATACCTGAGATTGTGACAGCTTCCCTTATTTGTATGTGTACATTCCATTTGGTAACAACCATGACAAAGAGAGCCACCAGCGATATGTACACGAACCAGCCATGGTTCTGTAATCATGTCAAAGACAAAACCAAAGTAAGGGAAGAGTGACTTATGAGATAGGATCAAAAAGTTTTGGTAGCAGCAGAACAAGGTCAGAGGACAAACTGTTTGAAATCTTTTACATTTTGAAATTTTAATAATTTTTTTCAACAAAATTTTGAAATTCAATGAGAAAATCAAGGGAAAAAAAGAGACCAGATTGGTCATTTTCTCCTTCCTGTATTTTTTGACCAATTATAGAGTTGGTCATATTTTTTCAGATTATGAAATGTTGATGGAATTCCAGTCAAGAAACAGAAGCAATATCATGTGACCGATATATCCAGCCAAAACCAAGTAACGGAGTTTGAATTGAAAATATCAAATGCTCATAGCCAACTGTTTATGAATAAGGTCTACACATCAAAATATATTCATAAAAATGTGTTGGAAAATAATTTTGAATAATGAATAAATGTGAGACAATTGTGCACTGTTCATAGGCAACTCAATGAGAAAAAGTGGCAAAATTCATGAAAGAAAAGATTCACTATTAATTTGTTCATCTCTGTCTGCTACTATAAGACATGAGAATCCAGAAACAGACAAGATTGCAGGTAGAGCGTAAATCTTATTAACAATAGTCAACCATACCTTCTCAAGAGAGGGAAGATATAATAGTTCGTCATTTCTTCTAGCATCACTTCCATCTTGTCTGGACGAGGCAGCTGACTTCTGTGTGCCTATTGTGCCTTGATTAAAACACATTGGAACTGTTTAGTTTACATCTATAGAATCTGGTTTCTCCCCACACATCAAAGTGCCAGATTTTCAACTGGTGCATAGCTCCATTCAATTCAATGTGCAGCAGCTGAAATGCTGGCCCTGAATGTCTTGCCTTTCCACTGGTATGCTAGAGAACTGAGGTCTCCCTATATACCCTCAAGGTGAAGTACAAGAAAACCCATGCTGTGCTTTTCAATTTCACATCTGCTCTATGATTCTTCTAAAAAATTAGTTCATTTTGTTCTCAAAGAACATGTTTCCAGGGACAAAAATGTTCAAATACTAAGATGCCAATAAAATGAACTCTTTTTACACAAGAATTCTCTCTTTGATACTTCCATCTCTCGCATTTCACTTAGGTGCTAGCAATTTTGATCTTGGCTCCAGTAGCAAAGGATGTGAAATATTTATAGCATTACTCCTTTTATTTTCCAGGCCTACATATCACTCAAGTTTGGAAAGCTTGTAAGGGGAAGAAAGCAAAGTATCTTTATTATGCAGTCTTTTATACATCGATATAAAGAATTTACAGTCCAAATGAACCAATTTCAAAGAGTAAGAGGAGAGGTTTTTAGAGGTCTTATCAGTTACTTTTCCTTGTTCCATTCTCTTGGAAGAATATTTAATATTTATAAAGAGAAGAGCTGGGTACATTTATGCAGCGGTTCAGAGCCAACCTTTTTGTTTCTAAATATTCATGAAGCAAACTGCAAGAATATCAATAGTGAGAGACATACTTTTTAATATACTTTTCACATAATTCTCTTTTTACATTTATTACCTCTGCTGTATTTTTTTATCTTTAAACCTTTTCTCTTCATTACATGGTTTTTGAGATATGGAGATTTGTAAAATTGGCAATCTGCTACAGTGGCAAGCAACATACACTCATCTTGCGTCCAATTTCCCACATCATATTGCACTGCCTGGCAGCAATCTCAAACTGCTCTTTCTAGGAAGGTATATTGAAGTAACATGTGTGTTACATCATTCACATCTGTTGCAAAATATCACCATGCATGTAGACGGTGTCATGCCCATGAACCAAACCTGGTTTTTATATAGTGTCTAAAGACAGAGATAATTTCTGTGACAGATATTGCAACCTTAAGCAGTAACTATGGGGAACATTGTATTCAACGGTTTATGTATAATTGTGTTCTTCTCCATGTGGGAAGAGTCACCACAGTTCCTCCAGGAACTAAAACCATAAGGGATGATTACCTCAGAAGTTATAAATAACTTCGGAAAAATTCCCCTGGGGTGGTTTGCCCAGAGTGGTTTAGGCTGGATTTTCCAGGGATGAGGACACAGAGAAAGGGCTTCTGGTATGAAAGGATGAGCTTCAACTGCCTCATGTCTTTCATTGCAATTCAGCAAATGAACATGACTCTTTGTTCAAGAGGAAGTCTCAAGTCTTGCCAAAGAGTTGGAAAGGACATTGGCCTATCCGCCTCCCCATGTGGACGATTACTGATTTCTGGTAAGTTTAGTGTTGTTTTAAAAATATTTATTGTGCTGTATGATTTCTCTGTAATGCTTTTACCTTAAGAATAAAGGTGCTTGCTTAGCTGGAGCTGTGTGGTCACTGTTAACAGCTCGTAATACATTACTCATAGCCCTCAGAGAGAAAAAAAGCAGCGCACAGGTGCCAGCTGCTAGGTTGACTGGCTTGCTGGGGATATCACAGAGTAAGGCAGGGAGCTGGACAGCCTTAAAACCCCCAGTCAGAAGGGAGTGGGAGAAGAGTTCCTACCCAGAGCACAGACAGGTGAGTTGGAGACCTGACTGCGCATTCCTGGAGCAGACCACAAGGGCAGCAGGGTGGATACAGGGACACTTACATTAAAATTGTGACAACATCTACTTGATACCACCAAAGAATTCTACCCTACGACAAGGTAGAGAGTGCCTTGCTTTCTTACAGCTCCAATCCTTTGATGACATTTGGTTGACATGTAGCATTTGAAGGCAGAGGGAAAGGCAGTGATGGAAATACATAGTCAATCAAAGGTCTTTTGCAAGTGGATACTCAAAAGATAGCTCCATGGAGCTCCTCATAAAATCTTGCAGGAGAAAAAAAGGGACATGGAAAACAGTGAAAAGAGTCTGCCTCTGCTCATTGGCTCCTAGGCCACCTCACAGGTGACTAAGGGCCCAGTACAGCTCCCAATGCAATGAGTGGAAGACTTCTCTTGGTATGGTATATTAATCAAGCCACATCTTTAATATTTGGGGCCAGACCCTCAGTTGGTTTAAATGGGTGTAGGCCATTGAAAGCAATGTCAAATAACCCAGATTTCATCCTTTAATTAAATGACAAGTGTGGCTGATAAAGTAAACTGGATGGATATCAGACACTTAGAATTCTGAAACACGTTGACTTAGTACCATAAAAGATTTTAATTAAAAAATTAGCACTCTACAATATCAATATAAGAACATCAACATGGCCATACTGTGTCAGATCAATGGTCCACATATCCCAGTATCCTATCTTCCAGAAGTGGCCAGTTCCAGATGAAAGAACAGAGAATTAATGAGTGATCAATTCAGAGCATGGGATTGTGTCGTGACCATCTTGATCAACCTGTCCTCCATGAACTTATCTAATTCTCTTTGGAACCCAACTATACTTCTGACCTTCACAACATCCCCTGGCAATGAGTTTCACAGGTTGGCTGTGCGTTGTGTGAAGAAATACTCCCTTTTATTTGTTTTAAACCTGAGGCCTATTCATTTCACTGGAAAACCTCTGGTTCTTCTGTTACGTGAAGGGGTATGTAACCCTTTCTTATTCACTTTCTCTACACCATTCATGATAACACACATGGATTAAGAACTAACTAGGTGACAGATCTCAGAAAATAGTTGTCGACAAGAAATCATCCTCAAATACGGGTGTTTCTAAGGATGTTCCATGGGAATTGGTACTAACTCTGATGCTATTCAACATTTTCGTCAATGGTCTGGAAGTAAATATAAAATGACTGCTGATAATACTTGCAGTTGACACAGAGATTGATGGAATAGTAGATAATGATGAGAACTGGGCAGTCACATAGAGTGATCTGCAACACTTAGTAACCTGAGCACATTCAAACATAATGAACTTTAACACAGCTGAACACAGAGTTATAAATCTGGAACCCAGGAACACAGCCCACACCTACAGAATAGGGGATGCTATCCTGGAAAGCAGTGACTACTAAAAGGATTAGGAGTCATAGCGGACAAGCAACTCAACATACGCTCTTAGTGCAATGCTGTGGCAAAAAGGACTAGCATAATCCTTTGATGTTTAAACCGGGGAGGAGTGTATAGGATCAGCGAGGGGACTTTACCTTTGCACATAGCATTGGTCAGACTGATACGGGAATACTGTGGTGAGCTGTGATGTCCGTATTTCAAATGAATGTTGAAAAAGTGGAGAGGATGCAGAGAAGAACCCCACAAGTGATTCGAGGGCTGGAGAAAATGCATGACTGCGAGAGACTTAAAGAGCTCAATTTGTTTAGTTTATCAAAAAGACGATTGAGAGGTTTCTTGATTACAGCATATAAGTATGTTCATGAGAGACAATACTGGGTACTAAAAGGGTCTTTAATCTAGTGGAGAGAGGCAGAACAAGAACCGATGGCTGGAAGACAAATTTAAATTAGAAATCAGGATGATTTAAAGGGTGATTAACCACTGGAAAAATGACTAAGGGAAATGGTGGATTCTCCATCTCTTGATATCATCAGATCAAGACCGTAGGCTTTTCTAAAAGATGATTAGTCAAACACATTAATTGTCATCAGCGAAGGGTAAGAGGTTGAAATTTAATGTCCTGTGATACACAGGGGCTCAGACTGGATCATCTGGTGGTCCCTCCTCCTGCCTTTACAATCTATGAATCTGTTAAACTGCAGCCAAGTGCTTGCTCGTTTTCATGTTGCCTCATAAATAAAGGTGGTCAGCGTGAGTGACTGGGGTGCGGGCAGTCGTGCCCAGTGGTCAGAGTCGTGGTGGTCAGAATTCAGAGTCACGGGTCAGAGCCAAAATCAGGAACCAGACAAGGTACAGAGCTGGAGCAGGACAGGAATAGGGCTGGAGCAAAGCTGGGAGATGCGGGAGGCACAGGAGCGATCGAAGCAGGGGACGTGGCCACTGAGCAGGCAGTGGCCCAATAAAGACACCTGGCTAGATATGAAGGACACAGCAGAAGCAAACATGGGGGTGCCACGCAATCTGTGGTATAACATATTCCTTTTTGTATGTTTTTTTGTATCGGAAATATATGTACATATATATATTGTGGCAGCCCGCTGGCTTCCCCCTGGTGGGTCTCACGCTTTTACCTCTCTTCTTGGGCTGGGGCGCCCCCAGCTACCCTGTCTTCCCTGGCTGCAGGGGAGCTTAGCCTCCTGGTCTGGGAGGGAAGCTTCTCCTCCAGCTGCCACAGGCCTTCTGGCAGCGTCCTCCTCGTTTGTTCCTTACCCTCCCCCTCTTGGGAAGGCAGGGTTTAAGTACAGCTGGCATAGCCCTTCATTGGGTCCAGATGTCTCTAATTGCCCTGCTGTGATCTCTCCTCTGCCTGCAGGACAAAGGGCCTTTAACCTTTTTGGGCCCACATACCGGCCCTGGTATATGCTTTGGTAGCCCTCTGGCTTGACTTTACCACAATATATGTATGCTATTTATTAAAGCTGCTCAGAAAACCAAAATATTTGCAATGCGAAATTTCAGCTAAAACACATTCATTCCAAATGTTTCTGTTGAAAAGTTTTGGTTTTCCCACAGAAAGTTTCTGGCCAATTCAAAAGGAAAATTTTATTTTTAAATCAACATTTATATTTATTTTCTTTGTGCCTTTGCTGTTTACTTGAATCTGAAATAAAAAGTAATTTTAGCTGAAAAAGGCAATGTTTTGCTCTTTCTGTATGGGAATATATAACAATATGTTCTGAGAAAAGGGATTCAGATTCTTGCTGTCTAATTAAGACTTAGGCCTCGTCATGAAAAATGGAGACCAACTAGAGTAGATAATTATGAAACCATTGCAATTAATGTTGTTGTTCGTGGAGAATCTACAGTAATTTGCAGACAGGTCTCCTACACTCAGTTTCAAGAAGGTGAACAAGCTGGACTGACAAATTTGTTAAATCTGCCTGAGAAGCAGATTTAAAATAATAGCAATAATTAATCATAATATAATTGATCTATTTGGTTCTGTGAATGACAGGAACTCACTTGAAGATGAACTAGCAAATTAAACCAACATTTAGCATACTGAACAATATTGTTTATGAAAACATCTATTTATATCTGCCAATCTGTTATGTAAATATGAAGCATGCAATGAAGTTCTACAGTAACCTTGTCGTGCCTCATCCAAACAAGATTTAAATGGCTAAAGAGCAACTGGAATTTTTTTGGAAAAAAATACCCAAGCCAGGACATATCAAGATAACAGAATGATTAACTTGGAAGTTCAAATTATGGCATATCCCTGCACTGCCCTAGTAATCCAGATTCTCTCTCCAGCATAGTAAGAACTATTGACATGTACAGAGGGTCAAAGTATTTTTCATCTAAACTTTTCCCCCCTTTTTAAAAATAAATAAATAACAGCTTTTCAAAAAAAAAAAAAAAGTTTTTCCAGGTCAGTTTTCATTTTTCTTGTAATTTTCCAGTTTTTCATTGAAGAGACAAAACCTGGAAGTTTGTTGGTAAAAATAGTCAGTTTGGGGGAAAAATTTGGGAAGGAAGCTACACAGATGCTCCAGCTGGTACAATACGAAACAACCAGCCTCTTACACAAGACTGACCAAGGGGGGTACCTAACATCCATACCCTATCTGCCAAATCCCCTCACTTTTGGATTCAGATCCAAGTCATGGTCCAGAGCCTCATTTTTTAAAGCCTTTAAAATGCAGCTTTCCCGCACAGCTACTTCTGCTAGCATGACCCACCAAAACAAACAGGTGGGGCTTTTTACCCTTGGTCGCCCTGCCGAGCCTGCTATGTTCTTAGCATCATCAGCTGAATTGGTAACTATGTTCCACCTGCAGAATCCTTACTGCTGGGGCTGGCTCTTGAGTTGGAGGGATACACCAGCTCGGGGGAAAAACCATTTTTTTAATTTATAAACTAAGTAGGTTTTGTCTCATCTCCCAGAGAGAGAATAAACATGAAGCCTCAGACGTCCCAGCGACTTAGCAAAGTAGAACCTCACTCTAGGAAGCCCAGACCGAGTTGCCATTCATTCCATATCACTCAGGAGCATACATAATGCATGCATGCACCCTAGCAGGCTGGCAAGGCCCGGACACAGAGGGCTGATCATACTGTAAATCAGTCAGCAGGTTCTGCTAGGATCATAAAGTAGGACAGCTAATTCAGAGTACATTCCAGAGAGCACAGAGGCTGACTCAGAACTGCAGCGTCCATCTGTTCACGGGGCCTTTTTCACCTCTGCAGATCTAGGCTCAGCACCCCTTTGAGTCCCAGATGAAACGAGTCTGCTAGCCTCATTTTGGGCCTGGCCAAAGTCCTCTGACGTCAATAGGCATCTTTATATTGACTTAAATGCATTTTGGATCAGGATTCTCATTCGCTGTATAGAATACAGAAAAACTATCCCGTTCTGCTCGGGGGAGAGCCTTGATCTTCATGGAAATACCTTGCACAGGACCTGCCACTAGGCTTTGTTTGAGTAAGTGCCATCGATGCATCAGTTTCACGGGAGCTAAAATTCACTTAACAAACTGTCCATCTCCACTGATTTGCGTTTTCAAACATGGCAGAATGAGTGGGCTTTGCTGGGAAGATGCAAAACCCTGTTTTTCGCCTGTGTCGTCACATAAAACAGTCGGGATTTTGTCACACTGGAGCAGCCTGAGGAGAGGAGAAATGTACCTTACAGTGATGTATGTCAATGAACCAGGGTGACTGGAGTTCACATCAGGGTCAATTTATCGACCTTATACAGCTCCATAAATCACCGATAAACATAATGCAGAAATGTTGCCATTCCTGTCCCTATGGACAATAACAGTCATACATGCAAAGGTAGAAACACGGCCATCATCTGGCCTCTTCAAAAATGGAGTAAATATTTTTTGGAATATAATGGAATAAAATGGAATAAAAATTTATACATAGAAGACTTTTCCTCTTGTCCTCAGATTATCAGATATAAGAGCTGGGGCTGACTGGATGATAATGTTCTAAATTTAAGCCATCTTTGTGTTCTGAGGCCATAGCAGGGCACACGCTGTATGGTCCCTGTGGTTTATGACCGTATCAGAAGCTTTTTGATTGATTTACCTCCCGCTTACCTCTCTGACCCTATTTGTTATTCCAGGCTCAAAGCACACACTTATGCTTAGTACAGAACACAGTGGAAAACTCCTGGAAAACAGGGTGAATTCTGTTATCTTTATCGCTAACCTGAAACACCTGCAAATAAGTGGTAGAAAGAAAAGGTATTGTTCTTATTTCGATTGGTTCTTAATTAGGCATGACAGTCTTCTGCATCTTCCTCTGACACAGGCAACTGCCACAGACAGGTGACTGGACTAGGTCGGCCCCATGTCGGATCTCTTATGGGATTCGTAATTTCCTTACAGCTCGTGACAGTGGACAACATGGCCAGTTGAAAATGAAACGGAAATTTCAGTTCCATTCAGAACTTTTCAACAAAATGAATCCAAATGTCAATGAACTTTGAGAGGAAGGCTGGTCCAGGGGGAATGGCAGGAGGATGGCCCTAGTTCAATTCCCTACTCCATGACAGACTTGCTCTGTAATACTGGGCAAGACACTTAGCCTCTGTTTTCTGCCTGTGTGAGGGGGATCATGGCACTTCCTTGCCTCACAAAGGCACTTGTCAGGATAAATATACTAAAGAGTGTGAGCTGCTCAGATGCTATGTTAATGGGGCCCAGATAAATACCATAGGCAGACAAATTCCATTTCAAAAGCAACCTTTCCATTTTATTTTCTCCTGTCCCCTACCCACCCCAAATGCTTAGAATCATTTCACTGTTACTTTATCCATCTCCCATTCTCTTTCCTCCTTCATCTCTTTCTAAAATCATAGAATCATAGAAGATGAGGGTTGGAAGGGACCTCAGGAGGTATCCAGTCCAACCCTCTGCTCGAAGCAGGATTAACCTCAGCTAAATCATCCCAGCCAAGGCTTTGTCAAGCCAGGCCTTAAAAACCTCTAAGGATGCAGATTCCACCATCTTCCTAAGTAACCCACTCTAATGGTTCACCATCCTCCTAGTGAAAAAGCTTTTCCTAATCTCTAATCTAGACCTCCCCCATTGCAACTTGAGACCATTGCTCCTTGTTCTGTCATCTACCACCACTGAGAACTGCCTAGCTCTATCCTGCCCAGAACCCCCCTTCATGCAGTTGGAGGCCACTACCAAATCCCCCCCTCATTCTTCTCTTCTGCAGACTAATTAAGCCTACTTCACTGAGCCTCTCCTCATAAATTATGTGCCCGAGCAGATCCATCAGCATGAAAACATTTCAGAGGAAATGATGAATTTGATGGACCTTTTTATGTGGAAGTGACGAGATGACTCGTTCTGATATTCTTGTTTTCATTTTGATAATGTCAGAATGTTTTGTTTTGATAAAGGAAAAAGTGTTTCATTTGGACGCTCCTATTCCATTTCATTTTGATTTATAGATTAGATAAAATTACAAAAAAAAAATTGTAATATGTGGCATTTAACACTTCATATCACATTATAATGTTTCCAAAGAAAACATCAACTTTCAAAACTTCTATTCTGCAAATTTTTTTCTAAATTTCACTCTTTTGTTCCAGTTTAGAAGAAAAATAAAGTTTGAGATATCAGAATTTCCCACAGACTGGAAATTCTGCTTTTTGACCAGCTCTAATTAAACCTGCTTGGGTCAAAAAGAAAGCTCCCTGATCCCCTCCGCCCTCTCCCCCCACACTCACACTCCTCTTACTTGAGTACTGAATTCAAGCAAGTATATTATCTTCTGTTTTGCTTGATTCTGTTCTCAGAAGTATCCAGTTTTGGTTGCTGTCAGAGACAAGGCAATAGGTTAGATGGATCATTTCTCCAATCCGATATCTCAGTTCCTATGTTGCTCTTTGCTGACCCATGGAGAATGAGGCAATGCTCACCAGAGTGCTTTTTTGGGCAATATTTTAAGAATCTGTGTCAGATAATAATTATGGTAACAGCACAGTAGGGATGTGAATGCAGGGCAGCAGAAACAAAATGTAATCTCTGGCTTTATTTAGTCCTTTTCAGAGGACCATACCATTAACTGGCTTTTCACAACCCATTTGTTATTGCTGTAATTATAGACCGGGAATGGCCTTCATTGCTTTGTAACTCACATCTCTTCACAGCCCTGAACTGACATGGGCTATCAGAACAGAAGACCAGACACTCAGTCAAGCTTGGCTCTGCATCTATGGTGTCTAGAGCTGGGCAAATGCACACCAAAAACTTCTGATTTCCTTTACTGACCGTTGCGGGTTGGTTCGTTAGCTCATCTGTGAGCATTCCAGTGAATGAGACCTTTCAGTCACGAGAAGTATTGTGAAAGCAAAATGTTTGAGAGTATGAGTGTGGTTAAATATTACCTGCAGCAGACACGCTGCAAACACTCCCACAGCCATTTTTATTATTATTATGTATATTACAGTAGCTGTTAGAGCCCAACTGAGACCAGGGCCCCATTACGGTAGGGGCCGCCCAGACTCCTCGGACAGTCCCTGCCCTGAGATGTTTGCAGTGTAGACAGACACTGTAAGAAAGGATTTGCCTTAGCCTGTCTGACCTTCTTCCACCTGTAGCCCGGTGGGAAGTTACTCAAGGGACACCGGCAGCCTGGCCATCCTGTGCTCCACCTGGAGCTCTCCCACCAGCAATGGTCTGCCGGGGTGGGTTTTCCAAACTCCCAGCATGCGTGGGCAAGCCCTGCTGTACCAGCTGCCAATCGGAGAGGAGTGTCCTCACAGCCTCTCTCCTTTCCTTCCCTTCCGCCATGGTTCTTAGCATTGCGCCAGCCACAGCATGCCTCAAGACCAGGGATCCACTGGGCCAGATCTAGAACCACTCGAAGGAGCTTTTTGGCTCAGAGCAGCACCTCATCGCTGCCAGGCTCCCAGCAAATAAGTATGCAAGGACTTATGGGCCAGTCCATCCATTCCCTCCATACAAGAGCCTCGGGGAGCTGCTCCACCAGCCCCAGATGCTTTAGGCTTTTGAGTTTCCCCAACATCAACTGACTCTTTACAGCCACTTGCCTTAGTCCACAGGCCTTTATTGGACCCCGCTGAGCATCCTGCCAGCTGGCTACCTCCTGCCTGCCTTTGCCTTTCTAAGCCCTGATTCTCCATCGCCCTGGATCTTGTGCAGCCACGCACAGCTGAGCCGAGCGAGTCCAGTTCAGCATGGCTGCCTTTTACACACAGCTTACACAGCTGTAAATGATGAGGCAAGGTGCAAGGCAGTGGTGAACCAGACTCCAAATCCTCCTCTCCCCCTGCCCTTTTCTCTCCTGCACACCTATCCTCAGTTCACGCCTCCCTCACTTCCCTCCTCTTGCTCCCACTCTCGCCTTCCCTGCCATATGCACACCCATCTCTGTGGTTTCACCCCCCTCCACTGCCTAACCCCAGCTCCACCCCCACAACCTTCCCTTATACCCAGTCACAATGTGTGAAATAAACAAGAGACCATTAAGTTACTTATATAAACTCTATGGAGTCACAGCCACACAGCTTACTTGAGTATCTGAATCATCATGTAACTACCGCCTTGTCTTATCGTCCCTATTTCTTGCAGTCAGTCCTTGCATCTTGTCTGAAATTAGGGCAAGAATTTGATGTTTTTACTCAAATTGAGTACCAGCCTAGTGTCCGGTACACTTGAGGCCGGCTACTATATGTTCTGTAAAGGCCTAGCTTACTTTAGGGTCCTGCACTAATAATTAATAATCATTAATGTAGATTAGAACCCAACCACAGCTAGGACTTTACAGAACATCTGAATGGCTATGTAAGACCTAATTCAAAATTTAGCTCTAATTTTAACTTCAGATGTTGTTCCCTCCCCGTTAACAGGAATTTGTTACTGAAAGGAAGAAAAATAACCTGCTGGAGCGCTGGGAGAAGAGACAAGCTGATTGTCTAAGGAAGGTGATTAAAACAAGAGTTATAGCCATAACATAGAAATTAACTTTAAGAGAATGTATAAATGAATACAAATAAAATGACTCCTCTTCCTCAGCTTATCTGTAATACAGTCTAGTCATTTGTTTCACCACAGTGCACATTATCACATTATCAAGTCTGAGGAAAATCAGTTCAATAGTTTCCAAAGTTATGAGCATTAAAAAAAAGCCAATTTCATGTGCATGCAGCAGAAATGTTCTGCTTTATCGTTTGTTTGGTCTTTTTCTGTGTCATCCTTAGAAATTTGGGACTTATTTTCCAACTTGTACTGCCATCACTAAAAAAAAAAGCATCCAACAGCAACAAGTAACCTTATTATTATTAATTATTATCTATTTGTATTACCATAGCACCTAGGAGCCCTAGTCATGGACCCATCATGCTAGGTGCTATACAAACACAGAATGAAAACATGGTCCTCTGCCCCAAAGGTCTTACAGTCTAAGTAGATTGTAGAAATCAACCTTCCTGCTGGAACGCTTAGTGAAATCGGAACTCATAAGCCATTTATGTGGACCAGATGCTAGAGGGAAACAAAGATCCACAAGTTTCTAGTGTAGGTGATGTCCAGACAAAAAATAAAAGGGTGGTATATGAAGGAAATTGGGTGGCTTCCTGAGGGTTCTAGAGAGGAAAGAAGGGTTGCATTGGGCAATAGGGCCAATCAGCGGGTGAGAGAATAGAATCCAACATTTTAAGGGGAGATGGAGGAGGCCTGGAGGCCTACAGGAGATTCACACAAAAGGGAGGCTGCCAGTGCCTTGTACATTATGGAGGAGATTGTTTATAATAAGCATGAACATTTGGTGGCTTTGCACATACAAAATGAGTCTCTGAACCTCCTGAAGTTTGCCCATTGTTAATGTAATGGGTCCAATCCAGCACCCCATACTAATGCAGCGGAATGCAATGAGGTCATTTGGAGCATGTTTTATTAATTCATTCAGCACAGGATATCATTTGGAGTCTACTAAATGAGTGAGGAAACTCTTGTTAATCCAAGGGTAACAGCTGCTTTCCATTGCCTGCAAAAAGCAACCTAATTAATGTATGTGTTCATTTGTTTGGGTCTGATCTCTTAACCGTTCCTCTAGAACACACCACAGTATGCAGCTTCTGTAAAAGCAAAATATGTCGTACAGATCAATGGGTGAAATCACACAGCACAGGTAAAAGAAAGCAGCAATAGAAAAAAAAAATCAATAGCGCATCGTGTTTTTATTTCGGTTCTGGTAAAAGCCCAAGATCGTTACTGGGGCCCTCGCAAGTTCATAAACACCTTGATTTGTGGCTTCCAATCTGACTTTCTTCAAAACCGGAGAGTCAGAATGTGTTCCTGTCACTAATTGCTGATGTTGCTGCTTCTCCAAAAAGAAATGGCCTGCCTTTTTTTGTGTGCCTCATAAAAATCGGGATTAAAAGCAGTTTTTTTAATTTAGTTTTTGTAATAGTGCGGCCCCAGACCCATTCAATCAGCAAACTTTAGCGCGACTTGACAGACTAAACTGCCATTCCTTAACCCACAGGACAAGA
Source organism: Mesoclemmys tuberculata (assembly GCA_007922155.1). NCBI lineage: Eukaryota > Metazoa > Chordata > Testudines > Chelidae > Mesoclemmys > Mesoclemmys tuberculata. The sequence goes on along the minus strand of ML675649.1, from coordinate 44,452,999 downwards.
AGCACCATTTGCACGTGGTCGAGCAGTGAGAAAGATTCATGCTGCTTGCTAATTGCCTCTGGCACCGAGATCTCTTCAGCACTGACTGCATTTCTTTTCACAATTCCATCTTTTCAAACGTTTGCGCCTGTTTTAATGACTTTGGAAAGCATGCAGCGAAAATCCATTTAAAGAGGTTGATGACAAATCTATGACATGCACATGCCTAGGAAGGACACAAGTAGGAAATGTTCTGAAGCATAGGCTGTGCGAGTGTCAAGCAGACGGAAGAGACTTTCTAGGACATGGCCTGAGACATTGCACCTTCCATGTTGCACCATTTACACCAGTGGAAAATAGGTGCAAAGAAGCGTGATGTAGTGCTAAAGGTTCTAATCCTCATAATAAACCATGGGATAACAAGACACGTTGAGCAACTGCCCCATTCCCTGAGAACTCCCAACTCTGTCGGTTGGGGGTTTAGTGATGCTGAGCCAATGCCATTTAGTACAAAGGAATATGAAGCAGAGGCCTATGGAGAAATCAGGTTGGTCTTGTAATTAGAGACTGGGTCTTAACGCATACACAAAATGAGGCTGAATTAAGGTTGCACAGGCAACGTTAATTCAGGCATTTCCTACATTGTGAGTGCCTGGCTTTTCAACCTGAATAACTTTCTTTTATGTTCTGTGTATGTTTTCTATAATATAATGCAATGCTGTGTATACATATCAAAGAAGAATGAAAGTAGCTGGAATCATTCTTTCTGAGAAAAAGCATATGGAATTGTTATTAAAAGCACCCTTAAAGGAAGATAATAGACGCTGGAGCTAGCAAGACTTGTTAAGAAATATAATCTGTTTGTTTGTCAAGAGCAGAGACCTGACAATGAAATATATTCCTTAGCTCTTTTTTAAGGATAAGAGAGGAGCATGGACCTTGAGTTATTGTATTTATCCTTGTTTTACAGATGGTGTTTATAAAGAACTACTTTTACAGACCCTATGTTAATTCAGACCTGAAAGGTTTTCATGAGCATTGTAACTGAAATATCGTAATGAAGACAGAAATATGTTCATAAATATTGTGGTATGGCAAGGGCAGAGGGCAGTAGGAAAGTTCTCCTATTTGAAACCGGGGGAAGGTGGGTGGGCGCAAGCCCACCCACCGCTAAAGGCTCCCCCCCCACCTAGGGGAGGAGCCACTGGACCCGGGTCCAACAAATTACAGGGGACAACAAATGAAAAACAGGAAGGGGTGTGGGTGTCACAAGGTCAAATGCAGGAAACCAGAAGGGGACACCGAGCAGAGAACCCCGGACAGCACCTACTGCTCCTCAAAGGTGTCCAGGGAGCCAGCGGATGCCTCCCAGAGGAACTCTGCCCGGAGACGTGAATTGACGAGAGAACGAAAATAGGCCCCACAGTCGCAGAGAGCCCCCCTGCCAACCTCCTCTCCCTGGTCTTGTAGATGGCTAGTTTGGCCAGAGCTAGGAGGAGGCTGACGAGGAGGTCCCGCAACTTCGTGGGGCCATGGATGGGGTGTGAATAGATGAACAGGTGCGGGGAGAAGTGCAGCCAGAACCGCAGCAAGAGGTTCTGGAGAAGCCGGAAGAGGGGCTGCAGCCTGGCGCACTCCAGGTACACGTGCGCCAGGGTCTCCCTCACGCCGCAGTAGGGGCAGGTGTCGGGGTGGGAGGTGAACCGCGCCAAGTACACGCCCGTGCTCACGGCTCCGTGAAGGAGCCGCCAGCAGTAGGAAAGTTCTGGAAGGGCGGTATGTAAGTGCTAGAATGATCCGGGCTTTATTCCCTATAGACTAGCCAGAGTCAGTACAGGGCAGTTAGAGTCAGCTGACACCAATTAAGGCCCCACCCCGGTGCCTATAAAAACCCTCTACTCCTGAGAGGCAGGGTGGGAGTTGAAGGAGTCGGTATGTGGTGAGCAGAGGAGTGTGTGGCGATTGCAAAGAAGAACAGAGTACGGTGGTGTGTGGAGTCGTGGAGGAGAACAGAACGGAGTACGGTGGTGTGTGGAGTCGTGGAGGAGAACAGAACAGAGTACGGTGGTGTGTGGAGTCGTGGAGGAGAACAGAACGGAGAGAGGTGGAGTCCTGAAGAAGGTACTGGGCTCAAAAAGCCAGAAAGACAGAGGGGGGAAAGTGGCCCAGGGGAAAAGTCTGCATCTGCAAGTGAGGTGCCAGCAGCACATAGCTGCTACTCAGAGGGCCTCTGGGCTGGGACCCGAAGGAGCAGGCAGGCCCAGGTCCCTACCTCCCTCCCTGGGAAGATGGGGTAACCAGCAACGCCCTGGCCCACTACAAGAGGCAAAAGTGTAAGACCCACTAGGGAGAAGCTGGCCATTTGCCACAATATAGACAGGCATATCAAATGAAATGTATTATTATATATAATAAACTAGAAGGATACAGGGAAACAAATTTTAATTTGATTTTAAATGGTGGGTTACGTTGTATTTTGTGTTATGCACCCAGCAATTAAAGAAATGCAAAGAGGTCTTGAATCAAAAGAAATGAATAAGAGTTTAGTAATTGATGTTTAATATACAAAGGGCATCATGTTGTATGAAGACAGTGTTGAACTGTACTAAGTCCTGCAAGAAAAGATTTCTGAATCTGTGCCAGCCTCATTTATGATCCAGATGCCACATGCTGACAAAAGATTATTCTTCTCGCCAAAGCAACATCAACCAAATGTGCATAGGAGGTATTCTAATAAACTAATGCATTCCTCACATAACCCAAACCAGAGATGTTCTGTTACAGTTTTCATGCAAATCAGTGAAAGTCAGATGCAATAAAATAAGATCTTGTAACATCTGTAGTCTGATCTCCATTTAACATCTGTCTGGACTTTGCAGCTACCAAGGAAGAATTTTTAATTCAGCAGGCACTCAGGACAGACAGTTGAGGAAAACCCCCCTGGGACACATGCATGAAGACAGCTTTTGCAAGCAAGTAGTCAAAGGTTGGTCTGAAGAGACATTACCTGCATATTCAGCATTGTGAATGTGGAAGCCACATTTGCTGGCTGCCAAGGTGGCAGTCACAAGTTTATGGGGTTTGGGCAAAGTAGCACAAAGGAATTAGTGAGCTTCAACAGTTTTCTTTGACTCGTTCATGGAGAGTCAGGTATCCATAGCTGAAGAGACCTGAATAATATGATACCATCTGAAAGACGACACAAATGTTATTAGTTATAACTGCTTGGTCTAGCTAGAGAAGGTTGGCAAGTGTTTAGGTACTAGATTAGGACTCTGGGGACCTTGATTCAGTTCTTAGCTCCTTCGCCCAACTTCCTGAGGGAGCTTAGGGAAGTCACATAGTGCACTGCAACTGGAAGGTGTAATTCCCAGCTCAGGTAGACTGCATGCATTAGTTCTCCTTGAGCCAGCGCATTAAGTTAGCCGTGTGGCTCTGGCTGCCCATGTACATATCTAGGATATCTGAGGAGACTGTACCCTGGCAGTTAACCTTGGCTGCCACAGCCACAATGTTATTTTAGCACGCAAACTCAAACAGAGCTAATGGACGTGGTCTGGAGGGTAAAAATAACCTTACTCTCTCTATGCCTCATTTTCCCACCTGTAAAATGGGAATAAAAGCACAGAGGTACCTCACAGGGATGGTGTTAGGAGAAATACGTTTAGATTGGAAGGCACTTGCATCCTGTGGTGATGGGGGCCAGATAAAGCAGCCAGCATTTTGGAAAACAGCTATCCATTTCAAAACAGTGTCTGGGCCTTTAAGAACCACAATAAAACAAAAGCCAAGTGTTTCCCCTTGTTAGTCGTTTATAAATCTCGTTTGATATTTTCACACCATGCCATGGATTTAGACACATATCTCCCATTAAAATAATCTCAACGCTTCTACTTTATTAGGGCCTACTCCCAAAAAGAGAGGACCAACGCAAGGGACTCATTTAATGGAACAGAGGTCCGATCTGTTGAAGAGTACAGCTAGAATGCAGTGTTCCAAGGTATGCAAAATATATTGAACCGTGTGTTGAAATGCAAAGCTGAATACATTAAACTGAAACGGGCTATACCACCACTGATCACTTCTGATAGTTAATAAAATAATTATTATTTTGTTATTAATAATTATCATTTAGTATTGAAATGTCACTTGTTCTCTAATAATTAAATAGTGGTAGTTGAAAGTCTGTGCTGTCACACAGGCATGGCCATTGGGTCAAGTAATCCATTATCTATGCAGTCTCCCTTATGCAACCAATGAAATTATTGCAAGCAAATTAGCCATAGTGTCAGAATGGTGATTAGTTGAATTGCCTCCGCTATCACAACAGTCTAGGCTCCTGGTGTGACACAAAGACATGTCTTACTGGACCTGTACCCCGCATGGGGGTAATTCATAAATGAAAAACAGCTGAGAACTTAAAAATTGGATGGTAACAGACCGGGAAGTCCAGTCATGCTTGGACCTGGTGACATTCGGAACAAAGAGCTCTCAGCTATGCTTGCAGCTGTTTCCATCGCTTCACCCTGATTCAGACACTGTAGCTTTTATGGTGATACCCAGAGTGGCAGACATGGAATCTGACTGTATAGAAATGCTCATAAGGTCCAAGAGTTCACACAAGTCAGTAAATGATTTTGGGAAGTGACTGTGAGAAATGAATTAAGACATTAGCTGATTGGTTCTTATTGGTGATTATTAATTATTGCTTCTTCTAAGTAATTATGTTCTTAAAAGGGCAAGCCAGGAATTTGCTTCCAAGGTCCCTCAACTCTCCTTGTGTAATGGGCTTTTCCTTTTAGAATGCTGGTTCAGTAATTTTCCTTCTTCCATATTTGAATATTAGCCCCTGTGTATCCAATTTAACCACTCTGCAAGGACACAACGGTTGTTAGAACTTTTTCATTCCCATCTGCTCATTCTAACTCCACATTCAAACTGGATAAATAATGGATGTTTTTGCTTCACTGGCAATTCCACTCCTCCCAACAAAACTGGGGAAAAATTGTTTTAGGTTGAACCAAATATTTCATATGATCTAAAACAACACATTTTGTTTAGATTTTGAGCATAATATTTTTTTTCCTAAGTTTTGAAATAAAAACTTGTTCTGAAACCAAAAAACCAACCCTTTCATTTAAAAGAAAAAAGTCAAAACAAAAATTGATTTTTTAAAACAGTTTTTTCCCCAGCCAAAACAATTTTGCAAAACCAACATCAATTCAAGGAATGTGTTGGTGCTGCTGAATCTGCATTTTTTGCAGGGGAAATTAAAACTAGTAAAAAAGAAAGTTGCACAGCTCCGATTCAGGGCCTGATGGTGGCCAGCTGTGTTCTGCACGTTGGGGTGCTATGCAGCTGACCCCACACCGGTTCTGACCCAAGTTTCCTTCTCCCCACAGAGTAAACTACAGAATCTCAAAGTCTCTGACTTTCCCAACCAGTCCCTAGTCTTTTTTTTGCAGGTCCTGTCAGTGTTTCTGTTTCAGGTCTCCAGCCACGAAAGCATCTGGGCAGTGCCTCCCCAGAGCTCAGGATAGAGGCCTGCTCCCTCCCACTGCCTGCCCCTTCCGAGGTGCTCTGCTTCTCCTTTCAATCCTCACCTCAGTGTAGGCTTTGCAAGTGCAGCTGGGTGAAGCTGCCTGGGCCCAGAGCTGCTCCTTAACCCCTTGTTCTCCAGCGTAGGCTTTGTCCACCCCATCACAGACAGCAATACCGACCCTTGCTGGGACCTGAAGTCAGAGTCCTAGTAAATAAATTGCAGGTCATGGTAGCTTGATGAAGCCCCCAATAAGTCACCAGAGGAGGCCTAAGACTAATGTGATCGGACGGTGTAGGTCAGGCGGCTATGGTAGGTTAGTTAATCAGAGTGAGTCCTCTCAACTAATGTCAGCCTGTGTGTCTTAGTTTAGTTTTTTTCTCTGCTTTCTTGTTTATTTAATGGACCTCACAATCTCCAATAGATAGCAGAGAGCTCAAGGAGACTGTTGCAGTATACAAGAGTAAAAAGCGGACTCAAATGCGCAGCAGCTGCCAGTTTTACCAACCTCGGCAATTTCTTTTGCAATGGGAAAAAAATCGGTTTTGCTTATAAAAATCAAACTGTGATTGGACGAGTCCACTTGTGAGCAGTGAAAACTCAAGCGCTGAGATTGGCTGCAGTGTGGCAGCTTTTCATCATGGTTTCACGAGGCAAGTGAAAAAGCCCACGCCCAAATCACTACAGCCATGATAAAGTTGCGAGCATGCTCTGTCACTGAGTGGGGACTGCACATGCATAGTGCCATTAAGGCATAGGAGTTGTGGGGGTCTAGCGCACGCTCAGTGCAGACAGAATCTTTGGGGTATTTAGCAGCTAAACTCTAACCAGCCTGTACAGAGTATGTGCGAACGGAGGTCTTCAGAAACTCATAACTCAGCCACATTTGAACAGAATTCTACAGGGACAGCAACAGACACATCCCTGAGCCCAGGACAATGCCCCCAAACAAATGTCAAGGCCCTGCTCCAAGCTGTGTTGTTCAGTGAAATAGTTGTAATAATTTATGTAACATCAGCAAAACAATGTATTTTCCCTAATCTCATTCTTGTAAATGGCTAAGCCACTTTAGCTGAAATCTGCCCCAAAATTTCAGCCTGAGGCAGATATCTGGCATGGAAAATTTCTGTCTCAACTGGCAAAATTGACAAAGGTAAAAGCATCTGAAAACAGGGTCTTAGAATGGAAAGTGTCGGGCAGCCCTTCTAGTTTCACATGCCCACCTACTACTGAAAAGTATAATTATTTTTTATTACATGTATTTTAGAGTCGGGCCCAGAAGCCTCAACTGAGATCAGGCCCCACTGTGGTAGGCACTAGACAAACACATAGCAACACATCCCTGACCCAAAAATGTACGTCTAAAGAGACAAGACAGACACACGGTGGAAGAAAGAAGAGACTCTCTCCATTTTCCAGAGGGGGGAACTGAGACTGAGAGAAACTAACTCAGTCATCTGAGGTCACACACCAAGCCTGTACAGAGCTGGGAATTTAGACCTGATCTGATTTCCAGTTGAGTGTCTTTGATACAAGCGCACACATCTCATTTATGAAACATTCCATGGGGGTGGCCGTGTTAGTCTGTATACAGCAAAAACAGAGTCGTGTAGCACCTTGAAGACTAACAAATTTCTGCAGGCATAAGCTTTCGTGGACTGCATCTGAAGAAGTGGGTTGCTGCCCGCAAAAGCTTATGCCCAGGGAAATTTGTTAGCCTTAAGGTGCTACAGGACTTTCGTTGTTTCATCTCATTTATGATTGCTGAATAAATCATGTATAATTATGCTGGAAGCACACACTTCCCCTCCCGCACCAGGAAAACAGAATCTGGCCAGCTGGCAGATACGATTTTATTCTGAGTGCCTCTGTTGTTCACTTACAAAATTACAGTGTGTTAGTTTTGGCAAGCAGAGTTCATGGAGAATACCTGCTGACATTTCCTTTTCAGCTCTTCTATGTGCCTCTCTTCTTTGATGCTGTGAGGTAATTTTCACACACACACGCGCCTACCTTCATAGGATACTTACACTGATTACCTGACAAATAAGAATAAAGAAATGCTATATGGAAAGCATTATTGGATGATGAGATTTATTTTCCAAACACTTGTTTGCTTTGATTGTAATTTGACCATATAAACTCCAAAGGCAGCAAAATTGGTTATTTGCATAAGAATGTCATTCTTTTAGGAAAGAACAAATTACAAAGCAATTGGAAGGGGGGGAGGGGAAGGAAAGAGGTGGACATGAGGAAAGCTAGAACAAAATGACTAAATAGCCAATTATTAAATGCAGATATAGATGCAGGTAGAGGCAGATGGTAGGAATAAAAGATGATGTATGAAGAGACAAGTGTGTACTCTGCTGTCAGGAAAGAGTATGTACACCGTATAATAAAGTGAAGCATTTATATTTGTCTTTTTACCAGGAATTTCTAGAAAGGCAGTTTTCTTCTTTAAAGGGAAGCCAGACAACATAAAAATGATTAGGAGCTGGGTTTTCTGTTTGTTTGTTAAATTATTGCCTTCGATTTTATCCACGTGTACCCCAGACCCTTCCAAACCAAACAATAGTGGTGGGGAGGGGTAGATGTATGGGAAACTCCTATTTCCAATGTTTAGCAACAAAACATTTAGTCCCAAACTGAGATGAGAAAGAAGCCCAGAGTCCTTCAGTGTCATGTTTGGATTCTGTCATGAGTCTAAGACTCACAATCACAACTCGGCCACCTTTGGGATCATCGACACATGAGGTGAAGAAAGGTACCTCTTCCCTTATGTTCTGAGAAACAAGCAACAGGAGCGATGGCAGGAGTGGCCTAAAGGCAGTACAGAAATTTTCCTTTGGGCCTCATCCAAAACCCCCAGAAATCAATGTAAAAAATCTCCCATTGATTTTCATTGGATCAGGTCCTGGCAGAATTCTGCAACCACCATTTCCACTTAGTTTCCAAGGATGGTTTATTAAAACAGATCTTTGGCCCCAACAGAAAAGATGCGCCTGGACCACAAACTGCAGAACTGTCAACCTGTCGAGAGGCATGGGCAAATTTCTATCTGGTGGGGCAGACCTCTTCCTCTTTCTAGGTGGATCTGGCCTTTACACAATAGGATCCAACGTCTCAGAAGGAAGGTTGGATCTTTGTTGGCCAGCTACGCTCTCTACAGCTGGGAAAGCCCTATTTCTTCAACAACATCCTACTTTCCCCCAGGTGAAAGCAAGGGGATGAGGCTTTACATTTTCAGTACATGGGAAAAGAATTTTTTCTCTACGTCGTATTTCTTACAACTCAGTTTGACATAGAACATCGGTAACTTTGCAGGCCGTGACAAGGAAAGTGAAGCGTCTTGGCTTCGCAGTGCATAACTCTTTAGACATGAGGTCACTCTGAGGCAAAAGCACAAGAGATTAAAATAAATCTTGCCTGATTAGAAAGAAGTGGAGCTAAACAGCCAGGAGCTTGGGCAAACAGTCAGGATAAATTCTGAATGATGCAAAGCAATCTTTCCTCTCCCCCCTCCTGTTTGTTGCCAAGCCAGTGTCTCCAGCCACTGAGCCAGCTGGACTGGTGTGATGGGAGAGAGCTTTTTAATCAGAAGAGTTTCCTGGCCCTGCAAAAAAGACAAGCCAGTGCTGTCAATTTCACAAGCCTGAAAATGATTGTTGCAAGGGAAATAAGCACCTGAGAACGTCAGCTTCATGCCTCCATTAACAAGCGAGAGCCACTGTCTTAGAGCTCGTTTGGAACTCGGCACTGATAGAAGAGGACCTCCAAAGGTATTCATAAATATTTACACCCAAGTCTGCCCATTTACTGTATTTCAGGCTTCCTGGGACTAAACTGCTACAGCTTCATTTGTGTCCCTGTTTGTTGACAGTGTATTAACCTCTGGTTGAAATGATAGCCCGCAACAACTTCGCAGTGGCCTTTATTCTCTCTACAGTGACTGCTAAGTACTACAGTGGCTAATGTTATTTATTCAGCGCATTGCTAATGTCAGATTACAAAGGGACCCCTATCTGGAAACAGAGGGGACTCTCTAGAAGAGCCTGGCATGAGTTCATTATAAATCTGTGCTGCTAGAATAAAGCATCTATTGAGAATATCTAAGCAGTGACCTTCATACAAAACCTATCACATAAAGCTTTCTATTAATATAATAATATACACAGTAAGCTGTAAACAAAACAATCAAAATGTGTCTTGAAAATTAATGAGGAGAGTGGAGGATAGATGGAGAGGCATTACATTTCCATTAAGGTATCGTATGCGACAAAGGAAACTCTTTTCAAACGATCTTTCTCAAATCAATAACAGAGGGAAGACGAGTGTTACCACGGTGGGTGAGTGCACTGACTTGTCACCATCGGCATTCAAAGTTAGGACGCGTGAACAGAGTTTGTTGGGCTCCCCCCATCCCCAATGGGTATTTGTCAATAGTACATCAACCATCCAGCAATCTGCCTGAATTCTACTAAGTATTTTTGGTCAGCCGCCTTGTCTGTGCCAACATCTGTCCCACTTATTAATGATATTATGCGGACGCCGAAGCTCAAGGCCCCATTGCACTAAGTGTTATATACATATAGTAAGAGACAGCCTTTGCCCCAAAAAGTTTACAGTCCAAGCAGATAAGGAAAGAGTTAGTGTCCCTTTTTCACTGAGAAATTAAGGAATTTACCAAGACCATGCAGGACGTGATGAGAAGAGTCAAGAATCAAAGGCTGTCTTGCCAAGTATTGGTCCAGCATCTTCAGAGCTTCCTCTCTTCACTGCAAGGCACACATCAGTAGAAGCCAAAGCTACCACTGCTTGCCCTCTGTCTCACACAATATGTAAGCAGTCCTGATTTGCCCTCCTGGTGTAAACCTTTCTACTCCCAGATTTATGCCAATTTGATGGGAAAGGCCTTGGAGGATAGGCATGTCAGCTGTAATGCAGCAGAGCATGTAATCCAGCTCTGATTGTGATCACAGCGCACATCGTGTGAAGTCCCTGGGCCCCAACTCAAGAACAGAAGCAATTGGCTGCTGGCCACTTCCTTTCATGTGAGACACAATGGGCTGTCATAAAAACGGTGTGATTGGACTGAAGAGCAGGGCCACGCATGGTATTTTCAGGGGGCAGAAATACCACACCACATCACCGTGGTTTCTATGACATGACAACTGTCGACACTTGTGGCTGTCACAAAATGCACCGGCAAAGTGAGGATTTAGGCTGGTTTGTGGGGCTGAAGCTCAGCCTAACACTTCGGTCACTTGGCCATTTGCCGGCCTACACTAACCCATTGCAGTTCCTTCTCTGGCACTGTTCTGGCCTGGAATCACAACTTCCAAACCCCTCCACCACTGTTCCCACCTCTCAAAGATCATGGTCAGTTTTTTTTCTCTCCATCATCCTTAAATAGTGAGTATTCCACTTTGCCACTCTTCGTTTCCAATTGCCCCATTAGTACCAAAGAGCCAAGTTTATTTGGCACAGGGTAGGAAATAAAGGGAAATTCACAAATAAGCAAAAGCATGAATCCAGCCAGATTAATCACCGGAAATACCTTAAAAGAACATCATCAGCCATTCAGAAGTTAGGAAATGCCAGCTTTTAGGTTATCTGTGCAACCTTGATTCACCCCTTGTATGTATGGATTATGATTTAGAGCTGAGAAATTTTTTTTTTGAGCAAACCTTTTTTGGGAGGGGCTGAAAAATGCAGATTCTAGCTGATCAGCACATTGCACAAATTAATGTTGGCGTCACCAAACTGTTTTAGCACCCCCGCCCCAAAGTTTCATTTTAACATTTTTAAATAAAAAGTTTGGGCTTTTTTCCCCCAAAAATGACTTTTCATTCCAAATTTTGCTTCTATTTTAGTTTTAAGATGGTAAAATGTCTTAAAGATGCAACAAAGGTTTCAGTCTACCCCCAAATGATTGTTGTGTTTTGTTTTTTTTGTTTGTGGAAGGGGTCAGGGGGGACTTTTTTGCTTTGCTGAAAATATAGAAAAAGAATGGTTTGGGGTCAACCCTAAACAATTTGTTTTTCAATTCAGCCACCAAACCCAAAAATAAATTTTAAACTACATCAGTGATTGCACAGCTCTAATTATGATACAGCCCTAATGACATGATCACATGCTATTTTTTGCACAGGTAACTTTAATAAGGCATTGCCTAGCTTTGAGTACTTGACTTTGCAACCTTAATATTGTTCTTTTCACACAGGTTTTTATTTGTAATTCTACAGAACTTCATCGTAACTTCTCCTATTTGTCTCCTATCAATACGTCTCTCTTGGGGCATTTTTCTAGGCCCTCTATCACTTTCCTCATCCTTCTCTGCACCCTTTTCAGTTCTGCAATAGCCTTTTAGAGATGGGATGACCAGTACGGCATGCAGTATACCAAATGAGGCTGCGCCGTTGATCTATATCACATTTATAGTGACTTCCATATTATTCTCCATTCCATTCCTTATGCACCTGAACACCGTTCTGGCTTTTTGGCTGAAGCTGCCCACTGAGCACTGCCCACTTCACCGACACCCAGGCAGCTATAAAACGCATGTCCATGACTACCTCAGTAGGATAGGTTTCCAGATTCACATACAACAGGGGGGGAAGAAGGTCTGCAACCCATTCAGGCACTGAGCTCCCTCCTAGCTGCCTCCCAGCTGCTGTGTTGGACCCTCCACTGAGCAACGCACATGGGCTCGGGACCATACTAAGGTTACTGGAGAGACAAGGTAATTCTTTATTGGACCAACTGCTGCTGGTGAAAGAGATGCACTTTTAGGCTTCAAGACCTGAAGAAGAGCTCTGTGTGAGCTGGAAAGCATGTCTCTTTCACCACCAGAAGCTGGTCCAATGAAAGATATCACCTCACCCACCACGTCTCTAATATCCTGGGACCAACCTGGCCACAATAGCACTGCAAACAATAAGAAGGTTGGATTGTTCTGTATGGGAGACACAAATTGGGGCGGACTAAGCATGAGACTTAGAACACGTTTCACCTGCCTTCTAGGGCTGGATCAGATACTGACTCTCACTGCGACCTTAGTTTAAGTCTACACCTTCCTGCCTCAGTTTCCCCCTCTGTAAAATAATGAGGTTCTGTCCAAAAGCTGGTGTTAGCTCTCATTCCTGTGGCTGGCTCGTGCAGTTACGAGGACAAACTTCCCCCTTACACTCCAGTTCCCCGAAGCTTAGGGGTGACCATTAGGCCATTTATCTGTGGCAAAATTCATAGGCCTCAATCCGTATACAAACTGCTGAACGAAGCCAATGTCTTACAGGATACAGGCCTGGCGGTTCCTTGCCTTAGCGCTGAGTAAAATAAATGTTAAAGCTAGCTCTGGGGGCTACAAATGCTTGTAAAACGCCACGGCACGAATGTGGACATTCACCTGAATGCACACAGAGCTGTCCAGCGTCCCAGTCTCCTTCTGCCCCTCCTTCCAGAGCAGTGGTTTATACAGAGAACTAAGTGTCCCCGAAAAATATCAGCATTTCTGCCCAACACACCCCGCTGGGGCTCCCTTCTCTGGGAGGGGACCTGAGGAATAGTCTCACATTTATGGAAAATGCCATTTTAGAAATCCTTTCATCAAAACACCATGCAAGGCACTCCAAACTCTGGCAATGTCCTTACAACCTTAACTCTGCTAAATTTGCACTGGGAGCTTTTTGGGGCGGGGACTTTCTCTGGGTTATACTGTGTCTAGTATAATGGGGTCCTGATCCTTCAATTGGCTCTGCTGTAACACACATAATAAAGTCTATAACTGAATGATAACATGGGATTTTTTCTTTTTTGTTCACTTGCTTCATACACAGGAATCAATGAATGGGGTAGTTCAATATTTATTTGTACCCTCCCTGTTCAGTAAGCCCCTATCTCATTCAAGTCATCCAACTCATGAAACAGATTTTAGACTGAATATTATCAAGCAGTACCCTTATATACTTTTCTTTTGCTTAATGCTAATGAATCTAATAGCATTCTTTTATCAATGTTCCTTTATAGTATATAGTTCATTGATATACTGTAGGGCATCTTCTATAATGAAAACTATGAAACAGTCACAAAAGATATGCTTAAGTACTGATGCAACTCAATACTGACTTTAATTGTTGATTCCTTCAGTAATAAAGCATGATAGATGGATAAGACTTCAAAGCCCCCATGCTTTCTATAAAGGGGGCAAATTCAAAACCGATAGAGGGAAATATTTTTTCAAGCAGTGCGTAATTAGCCTGGGTAACTCGTTGCCATGGGAAGGAATTCAGCCCAAGAGCAAAGCAAGATTCCAAAAGGGGTTGGACATTGAATCAGAATTTACAGAGTTATAATAGTTAATGCTTAAAAAAGGAAAGTTGGAAGGGGTATTAAACCCCCTGCTTCAGAGTTCAAGCCAATCTCTAACCTATTAGAGACCAAGGAGATTGTCCCATATCTGCTTACAGTGCGGTACGCTTCCTCTGAAGCATCTGTGTTGGCCGCTGCCTGAGATGTGATACTAGGTTAGATAGACCTCAGGTCTGATCCACTCTGGATAGTTCTTTCACGTTTTCCTACATCATACAACAGAATTCCAGAAAACATAGTATGCTAAATATTTAAGTTACTGCGGCTACATTTTCCCTGTTTGCAGTGGAGCCAATGGAACATATTCATTTATTTGCATTCACAACAAATAAAAATGTCATGTTAGAACTTCTTATACATCAGGAGACACACTGGGGTGTAGGACTGCCTCTGTAAAAGGCTCCTCACCCAGCAGAGATGGTTGAAATTGTTTTCATTGAAACATTTTATTTGTGTGAAAAAGGATTTTTTTTTTCTTGGTAGGAAAGGGGGGTTGTTTTGTTTTGTTGTTATTTTTTGCAGAAAATATTAAATTTGGTCAAATATTTCCAATGAAAAATATTTTGGTGAATTTTCCAGATTCGGGATTTACCAAAAAATGATTTAAAAAAAAATATATAAAAATGGTTTTCAAAAACAAAACAAGGGGGTGGGAGGCTTAGGTTTTAAATTGATTTTTTTGGCAGGCAGGGGAATATTGAAGAAAATAAGTTTATTTTTAAAAATAATTGACATCTTTTCGTCAGCTCAACTCAGCATGCAGAGTTCTTCACAAAATCTAGACCCAGCTGTCTTTGCAATAATAAACTCTATAGAATTCAGTCACCAATAAGTAGCTCCAAGTACAGCTGATGTAACTAGTAACCTTGATAAACCAATATGCTCTGGCTATTTTGTGCCAATCCAGCAATGCAAATCAGTCTTGAACCTGGGTTTAAAATCACTAAATTAAGCCAGATTTAAAATTGCTTTGCCTCACAGGCAGCCAGATTGTATCAGTGAATGTGGCCCATTGGTTCAATGACATATTAAGCTGGAGTAATAGTGGTGCCAACTTTTATGATTTTCTCCTAACTCTTGTAGGTTTTCCTTAACTCCCCAGCTCCTGCAATTTACATGAGCATCTCAACTTTCAATGTATAAAAATAAAGTTTATAGTCCTCATGGATGTGGGAAAGTGCTTGAAAATGCAACACGGATGCCCCCTAAAATTCAGAAACCAAAAGGCAAATAAAAAGGCAAATATTTTATACATCCCATGCTTTGGGGGGCTGACTCATGATTTTTAATCACTAAGGATTATCTGTACTGCATACTGGTGAATCAAGCCCTAGAATTTCACCTGAAAAGTCCCCTGGACCAATTTGAAGGTCATTAACTAATTGCTTGCTGGGAAGTTTTCTTTTTGATGGGCAAAGGAAACAAACCCATTATTCCTTTTTTTCCATATGTGTCTCCCTGATTCCCAAGCCCTTCAGTGTATTTCCTGTCTCTCTCCAGTTGGATGCTTAGCAGCAGACTTGGCTTGGCCCTTTCCCTAACTTCAATCTTTAAGGGTCACCCAGCTGACAAGCAGACAAAAAGCAATGACAGCCAGGCTTATTGCAACTTGCTGTAATGGAGCAACGCTGCCACCTAGTGGCCACTGAGGATTATATCAAACGTTCCCCGAGAGAGTCCAGTTGCACTAGGGGTGTAAGACTAAACTGGGTGCAATATTGGCCTGGAGAGGTACCAATAACACAGTGACGTGTGGAGCCATCTTGGTGGCCAAAGCACTACGCCTGGGGCTGGTGGCAATAAAGGTTGTTTTAGGGAACTTCATCAGAAAGGTGTCCACAAAGGCTGCACGTTGCAGTCTCTGCCCCACCTCCACCACCCACTTTTCCCTCTCTCTGACCTGCCTATCCCCCTCTGTCTGGCTCCGCAGCATCAACAAACAACTCCCACCACCCCATCTTCAGGCTCTCACAGGCACATATGCTGCCTCTTCTATCTCTCCCCCCACAGACACAGACACAGCTCTCTCCCAAATCCCTTTCTCTCTTACAGCCCCTCCCTCTACAGCCTCCTTTCTCTCCCTCAGGACCCCCAAGCCTGCCGCCTGCCCCTCCCTATGGGCCCTGTGCAAGTTCCACCCCCAGGTTCTGCCCTCTCATTTATAGGCTGCTGGTATGTGGTGACCCAGGCCTTTGAAGACAGGGCCGAATCTCCTCTCCTGCTCTGGGTGATGAAGCAGCCTCAGAACACATGAGGTGCAAAAGGAGTATAAAGCCCCATGTCCTATACTGAGCGGTTCTACACAGTGAACCTGCAGCGGCATAGCTGTGAAAAATCCACACTACCGAGAAACTGAACCATAGAGACCTAGCTCCCGCGTAGACGGTGCTCGCTCACCGGAAATATTCTACCAAGAGCTGCCCCCTCTCAAGGAGGCAGATTGTCTATGCCAGTGAGGGAATCCCTGCCATTGGCATAGGTAACATCTTCACTGAAGCGCTGTAGCGGTTTAAGGATAGCTTGTACAGACTAGTGTCTCAGGACCAGTTGTCTCTACCCGTTACCAGAATGTCATCCAGAGAACATAGGGTCTGGCAGAGACCATGGAGCCAAGGCTCCAAAGCACATAGAGAAATTGCTGGAGTCTTGAACACTTTCTCCATTTCCTGCATAGATTCCAAAGCCAGAAGGGACCACTGTAATCATCTAGCCTGACCTCCTGTACAACACAGGTCATGGAACTTCCCCCAAAATAATTCCTAGAGCAGATTTTTTAGAAAAACCACCAATCTGGATGTAAACATTGCCATGGGAGAGTCCACCCTGACCCATGGTAAGTTCTTTCAGTGATTAGTTACTCTCACTGTTAAAAAATGTACACATTATTTCCCATCTGAATTAGTCCAGTTTCAGATCCCATCTGTTGACTGGTAGAACGTCTCTACTAGATTGGAGGGCCCATTAATAAATATTTGGTCCCTAGGCAGGTGCTTATGGACTGTGATCGAGTCACCTCTTAATCTTCTCTTTGTTAAGCTAAATAGACTGAACTCCTTGAGTCTATCACTATAAGGCTGGTTTTCTAATCCTTTAATCCTTCTTGTGGTTCTTCTTTGACCCCTGTTCAATTTATCAACCTCCTTCTGGAATGGTGCATACCAGTAGTGGGCCCAGGACTCCAGCTGCATAGGCAACCAGAGAAGAGCAGCTTGCTTGGTTGACGTTGCTTCATAAACCCTGCTGACCTCAGTCCCATGAGCTCAATTGCAACTCCATCCCTGAAGATTCTGCCCCACCAGTGGGGCAACGCTAGCCAGCTCTGCAGATGTGAACTAGCATTCCTCATGCAGTAGGGGAGTGTGTGTATATGGTTGGGGGGAGGGTCACTTTCCTAGAGCTCAGCAAGTAGCGCCCAGGTTGGGTGGGAAAAAGCGTTAGCTACTATCCTCATTTGGATTGGGGGGTGAATTAATAAACGGAAATGGTTTTTAAAAAATTAATGGTGTCTTTGTCTTCCAGAATCAAGCCATAAGGAGGAGTGAGGCTAGCAGAACTTTGCTCCAGGTGACAAGAACTGAGGGCCTTAGAAAATGCAGGCCACGTGAATGGGCTGAAGAATGTGCTGCTAGAAAACCCCCTGCACCAGGTGAAATCAGGGAGCAAGACATAGGGGAAGCTGCTGGGGGAGTTATTCCAGTTGTGTTTGGATTACGTGGGAGGGAAAGAAAAGCACCTTGGAACTAGATTCCGGGACAGAGTTAGGAAGTAGCAAACTTTTCCCCAATTCAGGGTTTGTAGGGGGCAGTGTGGCACCTGCCAACGGTTTGCAGGTCCACACTGGGCAGCCCCCATGCCCCAAACCCCCCTCCTGTAGCCCATCCACTCCCTCTCCCCCCCAAATGCACTCCAGAATATCCCTTGCACACAGGGCTGCTGCAGAGGTGAAGCACACCTGAAAGAACCAACTCCGTGCCTATTCTCATATATGTAAGTTTTCATACCATGCTTGTCACCCTAGTATTGATGCATCTTCCAACCACGCGCTAAGCGCCATCTCCACACATTCCTTACATGTTGCTTGTTCTCTCCCTGGAGCGTAGGGGGCCTCTGCCCTGGGAACAGTCCCCAGCGGGGGGGGGTGGCTTACCAGCCCCCTGGCTCCTTTGTGTCAGCCTCGCTGGGGTAAAGGGGTTGCGGGACAAGTGGATCAAATCCTGTGATGTTGCAATGAGAAAACCACGTGAATGTTCCCATTCCTGGAATATTCTAAAGGAGCTGCCAGGCAGAGCATACAAAGGGACTTCAATGTGATGCATTAGCATATGAATATAAAAAAGGAAATAAACGCTCTGCAATTGTAAAAGGAGGAGGCCTGAGCTCTGAGTTTACAGGACAGATCTGCAAAGCCATTTTAATCAAGAGCCCTCTCTGAATAAAAATCTATCCTTCCTTTGAAAAGAGACGATAAGGTGCCATAGGAGACTTTCGGAGGCTGTGCCTGGCACAGTCGGCAGAGGATTGGGGTATTCAGTTGACGGAGGCATGTGATCGGCATCTGCTCTGGGGTGCTATGCTCTTGCTACTCGGTCTCCGAGCTCACTGGCTGCTCGGACCCCGGTGGATTTTCAAACCGGCACTACCACACAGTGCTGTGCTCTGCAATCACCACTGTTCTCCTTGCGTTTAAATGCCAGTGCCTCCCCACTTGAGAGGGCTGCGGGAGAGGTGCCTGGGACTGCACAACAGCCTTATGGATAGAAATGGCTCAGAAATAGATGGAAGGAGGGGGCAATTGATCGGGGTGTGGGGAGGACTGTCACACTGTAGCCATGTGGTGTGGGTGCTCCATGGCACCTCCTCATTTCTCATTAGCCATAAATGCAAGTATCACACACCCGCTGTACCAAAAGGTTCACGCTAGAGCTGGAAGAATTGAGAGTACGAGTTCAATATGTATTTTGAAAAAATGGTCTTAATTTGCTGGCGAGCCAACAGAATTTGCTGGCGATCCGATAGAGCCAGTGGAAAAACTGAAAAATAATTTACCAAATGTTTTGTCTCAATTTTCTTTTCTTTTTTGGAGGCATGGGGTTCAATATTTCAACAAAAATATATAACTGAAAACACTGAAGAGCTGTGCCTATGACTTAGTGCTAAGTGACCTTTTTCAGAAGTTTTCAGGAACAGCAGCCTTTCAGGAAGCTGTAAGCTTGGCGTCCTGCCCTAGAAAACCCGTTGCTCTTGAGAGCTGACAGTAGATTCTGTCTGATGATGATCTCAGTAGTGAGAAAGGCATCTGAAAGTCAATGAGGATGAGAAATCACATCAGACTTTCCAGCCGATGATAAGAAAACGTATCAGATCAATGTCCCACTCTCTTATCTAACCAGTCAGCTCACATTTATTTTAGCTATATTTCTCCTCCTCATGCTGGCCCCAGCAATGTGCTCTCATCACTTGGCTTGTCAATCTGAGAGTTATTAATTATTAGTAGTCATGTTTGCTGGTCCTTAAGCACAACTGTAATAAAGGAGGCCCCATTGTCCTAGACACTACACAAGCACAGAGTAGCAGACAGCCCCTGCCCCCAAAGACATCTGAAGGATGTCTACACTTGCAGTGGTGTGCACTGCACGCCCAGCTAGCACGAGGACAAACAGCTGTGTAGATGGTAAGTATTGGAGCAGAGGAGAAGAGTGCCTTACACCCTGAACTCCCAGCATATATATGCTCCATGACTCTCTGCACACCCAAGAAGTGCCTCCTGTAACTATACTGATGTTTTATTGGTGCTTCCTTGATGCCAGAGCCTTTCCTCACTGCCGAACCCCACCGGAACCTTTCACTGCACCAGAGCCTTTCACTTCGGTGTGTAGCTGCCTATGTAATGCCTGGTTTCTACACGCAGCAGTGTAGATATAGCCTAAACAGATGTGGCAGACACAGGGCAGGATAATAGGCAGAATGCAGAAGCAGAGAAAAGAATGGGATGGCAGAAAACTGTATGTTGGTTCCTCAGTTATTTGGGGAAGGAGGGTTAATTTGAAGGGGATCTGCTAAATTGAAAGGAGAGAGAAGGGGACAGAGCAGGAAAGAAGAGAGTCAGAGGGGCAGGTGTGGAGCGATGCTAAGGTCAAGAACTATGAGGTAGGGAGACAGGGAAGGAAACATTTGGAGCAAACAGCCAGTGAGTGCCATTGTCACTTACATTTCATGCTCGTCTCCTCCCTCCACCTTCTATGACGCCACCCAGATTTCACTTGTAAAATAGGCATTTAAATTCCTGACGTCAGCAAAAACGCACCCCAAGACTACCCATAAAATTGGACACATTCGCTAGACTCCAGCGTCTCCCACACTCACACGCCACCTTCTTAAAAAAGAATGGCAGTGAAGCGAATCGATGACATATGAAGCTCACATCCCGTCCTATGGTATCGCAGTGTGGAAATGCCTGTTGGCATTGGTAGAAGCTGAGCGGAAGGTTCTTGTCTTCCCTGAGCAGTCACAGAGAGTGACAATTTTTGAAGCATTGTTAAATTCAGACATAAAAAGCGCAGTGTGAATTCCTCCGAGAGTGACCAGATAGCAAGTGTGAAAAATCAGGAGGGTTGGGAGGGTGATAGGCGTTTATATAAGAAAATACACAAGAAAAAGCCCCCTATACAACCGGGATATCTGGTCACCCTAATTTCTCCTCCCCACCACCAGTTTTATACAGTGACTCACATGGGTGGCCATATTTATAGGATCATAAGTAATGGACAATCACCTGGATTCTTTAAAAGTGTCACGGGGAGAATTACTGATCCCAACAACATCTGCATGCTTCACGTCGGTGGTGTTTAACGTGGCGATGGGCATCGTCGGGGACAGTTACAAAACCGCAGTAAACCAACCACCAGCCTATTGTGGGGGCAGCAGAATTTATGGCAGCTGTTTTCCATTTGCATCATTAAAGTATGTCATTGGAGTTTGTATTGCTAGCTACACTATTCGTAGTTGAACATTACGTACCACAGCAATAGCAGCCCGCTGGATGCTGCAGCCACAGCCTGGGTGTCGGCTGTCCAGAGACCCACCTTCCAATACGGAGGATGATCTTTCACCTCCACAGCTGCTCCACACTGTGTGGGGGAAGGGGACCCTTTGCACACGAATCATCCCCTTGTTGTGCAGAACGGGGACTCAGCTGTTTGTGTGGCACCTTTCCCCTGGATTCAGCAGAGTGCACTCTGTGGGGAGGGGCTGAGCTGGCCGGAGCAGGAGGAGGCTGGCTCACAGCATATCCAGGCGCAACGCACCTCATGCCCTGCCTGGACTTGCAGAGATCCAAATGGAAATCTCCTGCAGCTGTGAGACTATCTGTGGAACTAACCCCAGGAGGCACCAGTCTCTCTCTGTTCTGGTTGAAGCACCACAATAACTCCTGGGAGTCCCAGGACCACAGTGCATCATGGGAGACGATGTCCACCTGGACCGCCTGGCCCATAAAAGAGAATGGGGACCCAAGACATCTGAACTACAACTCCCATAAGGCCCTGAAGCTGCTCAGGTGGGCACAATACGATGTCAAGCTGACCCCAAATGTAATGTTTAGACATTTCTGCATCATACGTTTTTTCAGGAGTTCATGTTCCTCTATTTTTAAAATATACGTCGACGCTTGTTTGCAGCAACACCTTGTACGAGCAATCGCCGCTTATGAGCAACATTTTCTTGGGAACCTCTTTTCCCTGCTGTGAATTGTTGACATGCCTCATAACAGCAACAAGTTCCAGAGGGGCAGCCGTGTTAATCTGTATACAGCAAAAACAACGAGAGTCCTGCAGCACCTTAAAGACTAACAAATTTCTGTGGGCATAAGCTTTCGTGGGCTGCAACCCACTGATGACGAAAGCTTATGCCCGCAGAAATATGGTAGTCTTTAAGGTGCTACGGGACTCTCGTTATAGCAGCAACAGCCGCTTAGGAGCAACATAGCAAAAGGGCACCAATTTGTTGCTACTAAGGAGCATCGACTTGTGTATACTTGGAATTTTATCCCAATTTAGGCCAAAACCAAAGGTCAAAATATTGGAATTTCCGACAGGATGGAAATTCCAAATGTTGACCAGCTCTAATCAGCAGCTGCCTTCCAACCCAAGTACTAATTCATTATACCTTTTATCCTGTCTCGTTAGCACAGGACCAAACCTACCTTGATAAATCATCTCTAAATTGACATTCCTCATTGTCCTTTCTTTAAAAAAATAATGCAATTCCTGTGCAAGTCAGTGGAAATCTTTCCATTGACTTTAACAGGCTTTGGGTCAGCTCTAAGGGCAATAGGTCTAGTTTATCCCAGCTGTAATTCCAGTAGTAACAGTGGATTTCAGTCTGCTTCCAGCAGGCAGGATGGTCTGTAATTAGGATGCTGACTTGGCTGTTGAAAGGTCAGGATTGAATTCCCTGCTCTCCTATGGACTTCCTGTGTGGCCTTATCAAGCCATTTAATCCAGGGCCTCAGTTCTCCATTTGTAAAATGGGAATAGCACTTCCCTATGCACAGGGCTGTTATGAGGTTAAAGAACATTAAAGGTCATGAGATGCTCAGATACTACAGCAACGGAGGCTTTATAGAGACCTACAGTCGATAGAGAATCATTTGGTCCATAACTGAAGCCAGCCCTAACATGCACAGCTAAATTACCTTTCTGAGTACTGAATATTAGTGCTGGTTTTCTGCTTGCTCACTTCCTTATTTGGGGACTTAGAATTGCTCTTATTGTTCATGAAAGTCAGTCTGTGTAGAATTTGAGTTTATAAATGATTAAAATGTTATCTAGACTTGCCCATCTTTCCTGTTAGTGAATAAACTGATATATAATTCAATTCCAACCCCTTGCCCCCCACAGTTTCTTCAGTAACACTTAGAAATCACAAACAAGTCTATTCTCATTTATTTAGAAGTCTATTCAGTCCAGGGGCTGTGTCTTCCTTGCTGTCTGCAAAGTACCAAACAATGTTTGGATGCTACCATAATATAAATAATAATAAATCCAGAGGTCTTTGTTTCTGAATTTATCTCCATAACAAATTATAAAAAATGTGTATTTCCATAGGGAAAGAATATTTCATTTCTCATATGCTGAACTATACATGAGACACATGATTATTTTTTTATTTTTATTGTTATAGGTAGCTGTTAAGAGACATTCTCTCTTCATCCAGCTGCACTGCCCTTGAGGATCTGGGGACAGTGGGCAGTGTCAAATTGCCATTTGTCTGGAACCTCACTTCCTGCCTGGCCACCTTGGGTGACCCTCCCAGGAGTGCTAGACTCCCAACAGCATCGCTCAAGCCACTCCACCACATCAAGGTCAAGATCCACTGGGGCAGAAGGTGGATGAAGGTGAGAGCACGATGGTGATCGCCAATGATCTTGATTCCCTTGCCATTGGATTCAGATCCTCATACTGTCAAGTACCGTGTGGACGCTAGTGTGCAATGTTGTCTCCACTTGAAACCATACACAGGCGCCTTCCATATTCATATTGACATCCTGCGGCAATTGGTGACAGGCTCAGGGCAGTGATGGCCAGAAGCTCCCAGTCATGGACCAGCACACAGGCAGTGGCTGTTAAATGGTCATTTTGCATTTGGCCAGAGGTAGGAATGCAACTCTGCAGCTGCAACCATAAGTGAGCTGCCCTTTTTAGGACCCACTCTGCTCATCCTGCATGAGGAGGGTGCTAGAAAAAGTGCCCTAAACATAGTCTGCCTTGCCTCCTCATGACTGGATAACCACATCCAGAGGGATCGCCTTACTGCGGTCGAAACCCAACAATGAAATCTGGAACCTGGAAAGTTCGAACCCTGATGGACAACCCAAAGAGTAACCAGCCAGAGCAAAGAACAGCAATCGTGTCCAGAGAACTCAAGAGTTATGCAATCAACATTGTTGCACTGAGCAAGACCCAATGTGTTGGAGAAGGACAGCTCAAGAAACAAGATGGTGCTTACACCGTTTTCTGAACAGGAGCAGGAGATGATGAACAATGAATCCACGGTGTTGGTTTCACCATCAAAATGGAAATCATCAACCAACTTTCAGAACTACCAGTTAGCATCAATGAATGACTCATGACCCTTCGCCTTAAACTTGCCAAGACCCAGCATGCAACATTCATGAGATTCAACACCGCCCCAATGTGCTAGTGCATCTTTTGGAAGTTTGAAAAAAATGTGTCTTCAAAGATCATGACATCAAACTTCTAGTGTACCAGACCAGCGATATCCCTGGTCTCATGTACGGTACTGAAATGTGGGTCACATGTAGTAGACACCTCAAGGCTCTTGAACAATACCATCCATAGGGCCTCCACACTTATCTGAGCCAACTGGGATGACCGATGCATCAACATCAGTGTTATGTACCAAGCCAAAACTTCCAGCATTGAAGCTGTGATCATCTTCCACTGACTCTGTTAGTCTGGTCAAATTCTTTGAATGCCAGACAATCGACTCCTGATGCAGGTCATGTTCTCACAAGTGAGCCAAGTCCAACAGACAAAGGGAGGGCAAAAAAATAGTTTCAAAGACACCCTCAAAGCCAACATGAAGAAGTGCAACATTGACATAAACTTATGGGAAACCAAAGCCTTCGACTGACTAAAATGGAGAAGGACCTTGTGGCAAGAATCCCAGCATTTTGAGACCCAACAGAGACCACAGAAAACGGAGAAACTGGAAAAGAGGAAAGAATGCAGCCCAACTCAACAATCCAGACCTGCCTTTTCCATTGGGAAATGTCTGCCCCAACTACGATAAGAACTGTGGATCCTGGATTGGTCTCATTAATCACCTGCAGATCCATCAGTGATAACTGGCTATCATTTCATGGAAGATAATCATCCTTGAACTCCAAGGAATTGCCTACTATTATAAGTAGGGCAGGTACTGAGGCCTATTGCGGCACTTTTCATTATAAGATCCCATGATCAGTTGCCATTTTGATAAATACGAAGTAAGTCACATTGGAAAACATAATCCCAACTGTACCTACAAAATAATGGGGTTTAAATTAGCTGTTACCACTCAAGAACCAAGGGTCACCCAGTGAAGTTAATAGGCAGCAGGTTAAAACAAACAAAAGGCAGTACTTCTTCAAACAATGCAATCAACCTGTAGAACTCATTTCCAGGGACTGCTGTGCAGGCCAAAACTATAACTGGATTCAAAAAAGAATAAGTTCATGGAGAATAGGGCCATCAATGGCTATTAGCCAAGAAGGTTAGTGAAGTAACACCATGCTGGGACTGGACAGCAAGGGATGGACCACTTGATGATTGCCGTGTTCTGTTCATTCCTTTTGAAGCCTCTGGCATTGGCCACTGTTTGAAGACAAGATAGTGGGCTGGATAGACCATTGGTCTAACTCAATATGGCATATGGACTGGGCCACCGGATTTCCTGGTCCTTCTTAGGTGGCAATTGGTCCCATTGCTTGGTGTTGGGGTGGGACACAAGGGTGAGGAACTGTTTGGTGTGAAGCACAAGCACGTACAGATGTTCTCTGGGTGTGGTCCAGAGGCAGAGTGGCTGGATGCTCTGCAGGGCATAGTTTGGGAGGCTCCAAGTTCCAGAGGGCCAGGAAGCGCCTTCCCACAAAGCCTTCTCAAAGAAAGTAATGGAATCAGGATGCAAGGCTGCCTTTGCGTCTTGGAGTACATACCCTGGGACATTTGGCATCCACCCAGCCCCTCTGATCATAGTACAGGAGGTC
This sequence comes from Mesoclemmys tuberculata, assembly GCA_007922155.1. Lineage (NCBI taxonomy): Eukaryota > Metazoa > Chordata > Testudines > Chelidae > Mesoclemmys > Mesoclemmys tuberculata. Next base: position 44,427,347 of record ML675649.1, on the reverse strand, counting down.
TGAGTCTGGTGTCACCAGCCAGGACCATCCTCATGTTCACCAAGGAGGACTCTGGCACCTGCAAGTTGGAAGGTGAGTAATGAATGAGGCAGTGGCATGCAGGAAGAGAAAGGACAGTCTCATGGTTAAAGTAGTGGAATGCTGTTTTGGGGAATTGGCTTCTATCCCTGCCTCGGCCAACAGGTTCCTGTTTGATGCGGGGCAGGTCACTTCAACCAAACTCTTCTCAGGTGATCATTAATTGTGTCCCCCTCATTTTCTGGGGGCCCAACAAGACACCCCAGGAATGCAGAGCACTCACAATATGTTTGCGAAGCACTCTGATACTGCATCGTGAGCCCCAGGGAAAACACCCAGGAAGAAATTCATAATTTTACATTCTGCGTAGGGTTTGGATGGTGTGTGGTATCAAAGGCCTGAGACCACCCATTGAATGAGATGGGTATAAAAGAAATATTGACCAACTACTCGTTGGAGGGTTGATTGAAGAAAGATTAAGCCGCGTGGAGTGATAAGGAGGGTTGATTGGTCACAGCCTCTACACCACTTGTTACCCTTTGCCTCGCAACCAACCAAGTGAGCCCCGAGTTACAATGATTTATCTAAAACAACATGTAAATACGCACACCCCGTAAAACCTCTATCTGGTAATATAAATTATTATAAAATGAATATTAATGAATATAGGAGGCATATAATTATACCCGCCCCTGTTTGTTGCTTGCAGAATTACTTCACAGAGTGCAGGCACATTACCTTGAAAACTAACATTCTTTAAAACGTGCAAGGGAGGGAAAGAAGATAATGGCCTCTTCCCACCAAAGGTTTTGCACAGGAGTGGGGATAGTTACTTTGTTAGCCTCATTCCCTGGGCAGATGGCCAGGAAGGGAGGGAAAGAAGAAAGATAACAAAACTCTTACTAGAATTTAGACCGACCACATTCCCATGGTACCCCTCCGTAACTCTAAGGCTACGAAGCTGCTGTGTGATCAGCACATAAATTATTGCTTGTGTAATGCATAGCCTTTTTAGCCCAAGTCAGGGGTCCCGCAAAGGACAATTTGTGGCCAAAGCCTGGGCCCAATTCCCAGCCCCCCAAGAATGTGGCCCAGCACTGACCTCCTTTGTCCCCGTGCCCACACCACTCAAGCAGATAAGATTTACAATGAATGGGAAAAGAGAAATATCATTATCCACACTACGGATGGGAAGCTGAGACATAATTGACTTGGTCTAAGTGAGGAAGTCTGCGATACAGCTGGGAATTAAGACCAGATCTCCTGTGTCTTAACCACAAAGCCATCTTTCCTGCTGGCGTGGGATTAGCCTCACAACAGGGAAAAAAAATACATCGGATGGAAGTAACTGAAGATTATGACAAATAGTGATTTTAGGGCAGAATTCCTCTCTCTCGCCTCCCTTTCACCTTCAGGCTTGTTGAACAGGAGGAATACAGCTGTTCCATTAACTTCCTCTCCAGCAACCCACTCCTGGGGTTCAATCCATCTGCTGCCCTCCCCACACCAAAAAATTGTTCTCACCAAAGTCTACCAATAGCTCTCTCACCCAGCACCAGGAAATTGCTTGGTTAGAGGTGAGCCATGGCCTGTGCAAGGCACATGCATTAGGAGAGAGATGGTGCCAAATGCTCACAGTTCTGCACTGTGCACACAGAAGCACCACCAGAGCGTGGTCCTAGAGCATACAAGGAACTCAGTAACAGAGGGGAAACATCCTGGCTCCATTGCTACAAGCACTTTTCTAAGTCAGAGGTCCTAAAGTAAAATTACACAGCTGTATTGCCTGGATTAGGGCAGTTTCCTGGGGATCACAGGGTAAAAACAGCTATCGCTGTGAATTGCATAGTACACATTCCATGAGAATTCCCGGTTGCACTGTAAAACAGATTGGCTAAAGAGATTCTGACAGTAAAAATTTTAGGGGCAATGGTGAAAGGTAAATGATGCTACAAAGCGGACAGGCTCCACGGTGGTAGTAGACAAACTACACACAGGAACACTCTGCATATGCCTACATCTGGGAGACTTGAACGAGACAATCAAGCAAAAACAATACCAGGTGCCTGCCTTTAACAAATGCGGTGAGTAGTTTCATGGAAGCACAGTGCTTCAAAGTATCAGTTATCGCTTCCGGATACTGGCAAATCAGACTGGATAAGGAACATTAATTGTTAACCACATTTACCAGTCCTCAAAGGGTGAACTGATTCACTCATGTTCAAATACTGCCTAAAAACTATAGCACTTATGAGAGCTGAAGGGGAGGATATATTTGTTTGAAATGGAAACTGATTCATTCAGATGATTCTGGTGTTACTGAGTAAATGTGGTATTATAGTAACCCATTCTAGCTCTTCCCTTTTTCCATCACCTACTTATGAACCTCACATCTCATACTGTATAATATACAGATTGTAAATATGGGCCAATGGCAGAGCTCGAAATCGGAACCTATATTCCAAAAAGCAGATCCTTTTGAGCTAGAGGAGTAATTCCATTACCAGACAGCTGTAATAGACTCTTATCCCATTATGTGGACCAGCCACCAGAGGGAGATAAACACTCACATTCTATAGGCATGTGTTACAGAACTCCTCAAGGCAGATATTACAATTTTACTGACGTCCTGATTCAGGACATAACTTAAATCAGATTCTTACGTGTTTTCCTCTATTAGGGCCTAGAGTTGTTAGAAAAATGCTGAAAATCCTTCATGAAAATTTTTCAATATTTTTCACAACGTCAGATTTTCCAAACACATTTCCACCACCTTTAGCCTTTCAAAAAAAAAAAAAAGAAAAGAAAATTAGCTACCCCATAATATGCAGAGACAGTGTCACATCCATGATTATTTAACCTAGAGAGAAGAACGAGGAAGGAACGGATTATGAAGGGCCCAATGAAAAATGATTGGATGACACAGCTGTTTCCTAGAAGTAATAAGATTCTCAATTAAATTAAGCCCTGAAATTAAAACAAAGCAACTGTATTATTTTACCTAGGATGGGGGGCAGCCCTGAGGAGGCGGAAATGATCCCTAGCTGTAATTCAGAGCCATCCAGGAATAAGTTCTGGCAGAGTCCTCTTACACTTCATCATTGAGTAATTTCCATTTTAGGTACAAAGCTGTTACACTGAGGCCTATCGTTCTATTTGCTATGCAGACAAATGCTGATTTATTGCTGTGGACTTGCCTGCAAGTTGTTGTTTACTGTGAGATCTGCTTTCCAGATAAATGGATAAACAGGATAAATGAGGGTTGTTCTTTACTTGAAGAAAGCCTTGTCAGGACACATGCATTATTGCCGTAATTAGCTGAGGCAATCATATTCATTTTTCATGCTTTTCTCATTCTACACTTCCTTTAATTCACTCCTAAAAGCCTATCTGTTTAATACCCTCTAATCAATAGTTTTCATTCCAAGGCTACGGAAAGTGATCCTGTGGGGAGCTGGGAAAGCTGCTACTATATGGAAGCCATCCAGACTGAAGAGGCGACACTGATGTTTGAGGGAGATGAGAGACTGGGGCTGTTTGAAGATGCCGAGAGCATGTCGCAAGAAGGAAGGGTCTGATACTGTCTGGGCAATGTGGGGTAATGTGCATCCATCTTTGGGGAGAGGTGAAACTGCTGTCACCTGAGAGCAGCTGTACAGGGAGAGGGATTGCAAGGCTACAATTACTTTTTACTGAGTGTAATGCTCACTCCCACAATCAGCGCCATCAGCTACTCACAGTAGTAAGCACTACCTACCCACTATGGTAAGGGTTTGCAGGATCAAGTCCTTAGTCCCTCACTGCCAGGAGATAGGCAAAGCTTTTGTTGCTGACAGAGTGGGATTTCTTTTTAAATGTGCATTCTCCCCGCGGTTTGGAATGAGACCGCGTCCTGGCTTGAATGGTGGAGGAGTGCTCTAATGATGTTTGTGTCTCAAATTCCTGGAATGTCATTTTCACTTTGGTGGAAGGAGGGAGAGGGTTTCATTTCACAGTCAGTTGGACCCTCCTTTTGAATGCTCTCTTTTATAATCTGAGGTTTTCCCGGGGACACTGACAGCTCGGCAGCAGTTCTTGTATCTGTTTGCTGACAGCACAAACAGATTTGGTCTCTTGGCAGCAGTCGCCAACACCAGAGTAAGCTTTCTGAGCTGGAGGAAAACTTTATAGACTGCTTTTCCCTGTTTCCTGACTCTGAGAACCTGATCCAAAGCAGCAAGAGCAGGCTTTGTATAACGTCAGTGTTTGTTGGGGTTATTCCTGGGACATATTTCAAAGTACTAATTGTGATGAAAGGATGATCAGTGAGTTGGATTCTATATGCTAGAGGATACAAGACTACTTGTGAGCTCCCCAACTTTGGGGCATGGGAATGAAAGTCAGTCCGTTTTAACTTGCAAAAGAGGCAAGAATTAATCTAATGTGACTGCATGTCTAATGAGAACTCATTTTCCCTTCCATCCTAATCTAGGATTGTTTATACTGTGCATATTTGTACAGACTTAATTAAATGCCCTTGCATCTGGCACTCGTTGACAAAGAACATTGTTTGCAGGAGTTTGCTTGAAATGAGCCGAGCAATGTTGGAATGCTGGACCCTGTGTAAAATCTTTCATTTCAATTAGAGATTGTGCACAATGGTTGGCTAATTTGTTAAATGTCTGGTGTATTTGCCCACTTGAGTTCATCAGTGTAAATATTTGCCCTATCTTGTCATGTTTATTAAATCTTTCGAGTTTGATCTGGAACTGAGATGAGGTAATTCTTGTGTGTATGCTGCAATTTATATTTATTTGTGCAAGAACAAATTTGCCTAACCGCTGGTTAATTTTCTGTTTGTTAAGCCATTCCACTGCATGGTGAATTTGAGCTACTGAAAAGGGTGTTGTTTGGCAACTGGCTTCCTACTTTGCTTTCTTGATTTGCTTCATTTGATGAAAATCTCCTATTTTAATTTCATCATTTCACATCTGGGTGTCTCGGCATGAACACGAGCATCTAGCTCTTCCCATTTTTAAACGGGATTCAGTGAAAGCCACTGGAGGCTGTCGTAATTGTAGGGTTTCCATATCATCACAACTGGAAGTGTTCCAAAACTTCAGTTCAATGAACTAAGACTGAACCCATCCACCCTCCCTTCTTGCTTACACTATTCCTATTCACAAAGAGCCAGAAAATAATCCTGATTATCACCTTGGGTAGAGCTCTGCGTATGAAATTCAGGCCAGCACCAGTCCTAGGCCGCTATGTGGCTCATGCCTTGTGCTCATCCTCTATGCAGGGAGACTTTCACCCTAGCTGGTTAAATCTTTAGGAAAAAACAGTAAAGTCCCAGGGCAAGATTCTGTTCTGAGCCTCTGAGGTTGTGTCTACACTGCAACGTAAGCTCAGGGTTTGAACGGAGGCTCAAGCCTAACTAACCTACACACAAATTTCGCTAACTGTGGGCTTGGACCCAGGATCCCACGGGACTGGATGCATTCAAATTCAAACCCAGAATTCAAGCCTGTTGCTTTGAAGTGTAGATGCATCTCCGTTGGACTCATTCTAGGGAAGTCCACCAAAGTATCCCACAATCCCAAGGGGCCAATTTTCTTTGTTCTCTGGGCCCTCAGGTTTTCCCACACTGCACCAAATAAGAAATCTAGGCTATAGGTGGTTGGATTCAGGGCCACATATTGCCGTGTAGGCACTGCATCCCCAGATTGGGACCCAGGGTTTCAACAACTCCTAACCTGGGGTTACCAGTGACTGTAGACGCCCAAGCTCTCGGTTAACAAGGACTGCTAACTTGAGCCTGTTTAAGCAGCCTCCCTAGCCTGCTTTGCTTGGGCTCTTTGCAGTGCTGGGTGCTGCGGCGTACACTCAACATGCCCTTTTTACTCCATCCCCTAGCCTGGCCCTTAGGCCAGGCTTGCTCTGAGAGGTTACTCAGGAGGAAGACATAGGCTTATCTCTGCAGGGCCTGTGCTAGGGTACTCCTCTCCTGGTTGGATCTATGGTTTTTAAGGCTCCTTTTTGCACGAGCCAGAACAGGGCAGGGGTTCTCCTCCATGGATGAGGATTTCTGTTTCCCTCCATCACATTGTCTCTCTTCTGCTCAGTATTATAGCTCATATGCTGGGGACAGCTTTCCCTAAAAGCTGTCTCAACAATGGCATGAGAAGCAGCTGCTTACAATGGCTGGTAGCTTTTCAAAGCTTTCCTTTCTCAAGCCCTGGTTTGAGGTGCCTTGTATTTGCCCAGAGCTGAATTGTTTTCAGTATCTCCTCCCCACCTTCCACCAGGCAGAGTTGCTCCAAAACAGATTTTTTTTTTTTGGTCACGAGCAGTTTCAGAAGCTTGGGGGAGGAGATTGGAAAGGATTTCAGGTGGGATCAAAAACTGAAAGTTTGCAGTGAATTGAAAAGAAAAATTTCAATTTGGGTCAAATATTTCACTGAAAAAAATATTTTGACCATTTAAAAAACGGTATTTTTCAAAATTAAATTAAAGGGAATTTTGAAATGGAAAGTAAAAGCAGGCCAAAAAAACAGAAATGTTTTGTTCTGAAAGAAGCCAAAGGTCTGGTCAACACTACAAAGTTAAGCCAGCTTAACCACATCTCTTAGGGTTGGGAAAAATGTCATACCATGTGTGGTGTAGGTAAGCAGACTTAAGCCCCAGTGGAAACACTGCTAGATTGATGGAAGAATTCTTCCATCGAACTAGCTACTGCATCTTGGAGAGGTGAATTTAGCTGTATTAAGTGTCTACATGAGAGCATTGTGGTTGCCCTACTATAGCGTTTCTGGTGTAGACATACCCTAAACAAAGAGCTAAACAAGAAATTATAACAGCCATATTAAAGCTGCAATTGTTTTGTTTCTTTTGAAAATAATTTAAAAAAAATATTGTTTAATTCTTAGCAAAATCTTGGTAGTTCCAATTTTTACTGTTTAATTAATCAGACCAGTTTTCCAGTCCAAGAGGCTGTATTTAAAAGGGGTTGTTTGGGGCTGAGTGGCAGGATTTGCCTTATATGGGACAGGGGGGGAAGCATGGTAACACGTCCTAACACTAACGTTTCCCATAAAATGTTGCAAATGGGTGCTCATTGCCTCTCCCCCCCCGTGCAGTCACCATTTTCAAGGGAACAAGTGGTTGCCAGAGAAGACATTTCCTACATATGGCCAGATGCATTTGCTGCAACGGAGGAGATCTGTGTTTTGGCCCTAATAGGTGTATTGCTTTATGATGGTGCAGCTGTGGTTGCTACATAAGAAACATCAATGGAGTTAAAAAGGTGAAATTTACAAAGGCAGCGGCTGCAAACGTTTTAAACTCAATACAAACATTTGTAACGATGATATTTTAGGAATCAGAGTGAAATGATCCAGACTTTCCCCTTTTAGTCCTCATAGGAAGACCATAGATAAGCACGAGAAGGGTTTGCTAGCGTCTAGTAAATGTCACAAACTAGAACCCAGGACAGAACTGAAGTCAGAATTCTCCATCTGCCCCTCCCTATGCATATACTTGCTTATAGTGCTGTATGTACAGTACATGACTCATTTTTTCTCTCTGCCATCCGTAATGCAGCATTTGGAGCCAGGAACCTGATTTTGTCTTTCTTGCCTTTCACATAAAAGGCTTGGGTTTTGTCTGATCTTTCTGCGGTCTGCCGCAATTTCATGAGTGGCAGAATTGTCTTCCCTTTATCTTTTAAGAGGTTCTGAAAGAGGTTCTCCTAATTCTGTGGGGGTCAACACCATGTATCTGAGCAGACGTTATCATAGATTCCTGGCCGAAAGGGACCATTAAGATCATTTAGTCTGACCTCCTGCATGGCACAGGCCAGAGAACCCCTATTCCTTTTTATCCTGTGTTCATTTGTTTGGTTAGAAAGTTTTAATTTTAGTTCAGCCCTTCATCTCTTTCAGTTTTCCATTGCTCTCAAGGAGCAGTTAGAGTATGGCATATTTAACTCTTCCTATGGAGATGTTCTCCTTTGGTGCATAGGCATCAGTGGTTCCTAACGTGCTAGTCATTCGTACTTTTCAGCGTTATGTGCATATGCCCTCCAGCAATTAACTCTAGCCAAGCCCTTTATACATGGCTATTACTGTGTGGAAATCCTTTCTCAGAGGACAGAGAACACACGATCTATGGGCTCCCGTATTCCACAGGCCAGCTCCCACAGCATATCATCAGTTGCTCATGATTAGAACTGGTTGAAAACCAAACCCAGTTTCACAAGCCATTTTAATTTTTTTTGGTTGAAGTGGATCCAGAATAGACACCTTTTTTTCCTTGGGGGGGGGGAAGGAAGAGGGGGAAGAGATTTTATTAATAGATATTATTCAAAAACATCAAAAAGGGATTTTCAGTAAGTGAAAACGGTCCATAACCATTTTATCAGTACCAAAATAAGGGCACATTTTTCAAAGGAAAATATCAACAAGGTTAGGGATTTTCACACGTGCTTTTTGAAAGTAGGCCATTTTTTGGCTGAGAAATCTTTTTGCCTGAAAAATTGGGACCAGTTAGAGTCCTGAGAGGCAAGGTCTCCAGCTTAGCTGTCTCCTGAAGCTAAAGGCTAACTTGGTTTACCTGGGTGGAGAAAGGGATAATTCTGACATTATAGGACAGCCTAATTTGGCAATTAATTGATCTTTAACTTCTAGTGGTAAATATGCCCCCAATGGCCTGTGAAGGGATGTTAAATGAGGTGGATTCTGAGTTACTACAGAGAATTCTTTGTTGGGTGGCTGGCTGGCGAGTCTTGCCCACATGCTCAAGGTTTAGCTGATGGCCATATTTGGGGTCTGGAAGGAATTTTACTCAAAGGCAAATTGGCAGAGGCCCTGGGGATTATTCACCTTCCTCTGTAGCATAGGGCACAGGTCACTTGGTGGATTCTCTCTACCATGAAGTCTTTAAACCATGATTTGAGGACTTTAAGAACTCAGTCATACATTGGGGTCTATTAGAGGAATGGGCGGGTGAGGTTCTGTGTTTTGCATTGTGCAGGATGTCAGACTAGATAATCATGTTGGTCCCTACTGGCCTGTAACAGTGTGACATTGGAGACCAGCCACTAAGAAGCCTGTTTGGGCAGAGTGCTCATGTTGTGTTATATGAAGGGGACCTCCATCTTCAAAGGTGAAGCCCTGACATCTTTTTTAAATGAATTTCATTATACACATCGTTGTTTTGAGATGTTCACAGGCCCAGACTAAGCCCCGATTCGGTCTAAATTTTGTAACCTCACCAAATTACCCTCCTACCATTTGTTTCCATCTCATTGAGTCCCACCTTAAATAAGACCAGAAACTCTTTGGGGTAGGAACCTTAGACTCAGACTCTAAAGTCAGAAAAGACCATTATGATCATCTAGTGTGACCCCCCTGCACAACGCTGGCCACAGAACTTCACCCACCCATTCCTGTAATAGATCTCTAACCTATGATTTAAAGACTTCAAGGTACAGAGACTCCACCAGCAAGTGATCTGGTCTCTTCGTAGGTCCCACACCTACTTTAGCAACTTCAGGTCTCCATTCCCCCTTTGCTGGTGCGGATTAGTTTGAGCAGGAAGTGACAAAGGGATATTGCAAATAGGAAAGAAAGGTTTTTGAGAGTCTTTTATGAAGAGACCTGTAAACCATGTTTGCTGACCTGCCCTTGACAATGAAGGAAGTGGAAGGCTGTGGGAATGGATGCAGTGAGCCACGAAGAATGTTCTTAGGTTGCCTTATTGGCTTTATACATCACTTCTTGCTCCCTTCTTTTCATTTTGCTTTGTGGGCTCAGTTTATTTTATCCCCTTTGGCTTTGATCATAACCTTGGGCTTTCCCAGGTGGCCTTAACTGTGTGCTTGTTGTAATTGCTGTTGATTCCATGGAGACTGCGTAATGGGTTATTGATAGTCGTCACATTTTTATTCACCATGCATTACCTCTGCCTTTCTCGTCTGTCATTGGAAGATAATCCCTAAGTGACCATATGGGAATTGCATCCATAGAAACTATTTGATATGCAGAAGCTCCAGAAGTGCTTCTAGAATTAGCAACTACTCCAGGTTGCCTTGATCTCTTTGAAATGTGCCACTTCAGCTCCCTTCAAGAGCTTGATTTGGGAAGGAAATGGGCTTCGGAGCAGGTGAAACATTAAGTAATTACAAATTATTGGAACCACTTCACATTGTAAGAGCCCTTCAAATAATTTTAAATTGCTCTGTGCTAATTGTGATCAGTGCTCCATTCACTTCCAAAGACCTCTTCAGACAGACAGTAATGGTGTCTTTTAGGGTCTAGTACACAGTGCTTGGTTAAAAAAAGTCAGATTCTTTTCGTGTGCAATTAAAATACTTCTGAAAATATAGGAAAGTAATTTTTTCAGCTTAAACAGATGTTCCCCACACACCTTCATTCTGCTTACAGAAGGGCATATTAAAAGCACAGCAGGGCCAGATTCTTTCCTGTTGTAAATCGGCAACCCACCATTGACTTCCGTGCACTTGCCCCAGCTTACATAGGGAATTTGGCCCAAAACTACATGCCCAAAGCATAATGGGAAAAGGAGCCCTTTCAGAGTTTCACAGTCCTGGCAGAATGGAGAGGAACAACTGGAATCTGGGATAGAGATCAAAAACTTCATTTAGTTAACAGATTATTCACAGATTTATGCTGTGGGACAGCCAGAAATGACCACCTGGGTCACCCAGACCTGCACTGGACTTCTTCCATCAGCTTCATTAACAGTCTGATTTTCTAGAGGGGTAAGAAATAAGCAGTGGCCACTACCCAGAAGCTCCCATTGAAGTCCTTCAGTGCTTTTGAAAGCCAGGCACCTCAGTCAGGTGGTGTGAGCCAAAGCCTGCCGTAGTCAATAGGAGTCTATTGAGTTCAGAGATCTTTGGGTCAAGGCCTAGACACCTAAATATGGCTTTAGGAGGAGAATAACGTTAGTCACCCATTTCTGGCTTGAGGTTTAATCTAAAAAGCTCTTTAATATCTCCGGAGCGAATTCCAAGGCCCACTCTTTGACATTCTAGTTTCATGCTCCATTGTTCCAGCTACCAAGAATTGTTTCCTTGGCACCTCGCCTACATTTTCCCATCCTTCGTTTTAAGTCCCTGTCCTTGTTTTATCAATCTGAAATAATATGAATTATTCATCATCTAGGATTAGATTCATTGAATGTATTTAGGAAATGTGTACTTAGACAGACAATACAAAACATCCAACACCATGGAGGGCAAATCCTCTGTTTTTTAGATCCAGTCACACCAGGTTTATATATTGCAGAACTATCTTTTTCTTCATTTCAAATGAATAGGGAGCGCTCTTATTTTAAGCTGTTTCTCTCCATCATTCACGAAGATATTAAATCGCAAGTGTCCCTGTAATCATCCTTATAGGGTCCGTATGTTTGACATCCAAAAGCCGACAGCGCTTAAGGTCAGACAGATGGTTGACACACTGGAGAGATGACAGACCAGAAAGTCAAGAGGAGTATAATCAGTGATTCAAGCTGACAGGCAACTCATTAACCATCTTGAAATTCCAAACAAGAAATCAAGCTGCTTTTCAGGTCTCTCTCTCTCTCTCTCTCTCTCTCTCTCTCATTCTTTGCTCAGAAGATTGATAAAAAACTGCTGCCTATTGATTCTGAGTACCATGTGATGGTCAGCTGATGGCCAGAACTGGTTAGAAAATTCAAAGCAAAAATCCACTGTCTCGGTTAAGCAGGACTTTACCCATTCTCTGATAATGTTCTGAGGAAGTGATGGGAAAACCAGCACAGGGAAAGTGTGGCTTTGCTTGGAATGCCAATGTTAATATTTAGCTTTGAGTCTGCTTCAGCCAGGGTATATTCTGCTTGGCTTTCCAGCTTATCTCCTTTCCATCCTGAAACTCTTTTGCTGATTCTCAACCTTTTGTACTTTGTCATGTATTCATGTCCAACCCTACAGGGCCTCATGGGATGCCATTCCTAACTGGAAGGAGTTCAGGTTCATGAATACTGTTTCCTGTTTGGCAACAGTGAATAATGCTGTGATTTTTTTTTTTTTTAAACCTGCCTGTTATTACGTGGCATGGCTTTAGTCGTGTCCAAATATACCTCCAGGCTGATTTTCTAAAATGGTCTTGTATGGATCTGTGAGCATAATTTTGCATCAAAGAAACTGCAAGTGCAATTCAGCGCACTTAGACGTCTATCTATTTGACTGAACCTGGGTACAATTCCCGTGTAGTCAAGGATGACACTGGCTCCCTCTCCTCATGTTGCTGCTCCTCTGCCTTCAGCTATGATGAATCTTCAGGCCTTTCCCCTCCCATCGGCCATGAAAGCGCCAGGAGCTCAATAAGGCAACGGGAAAGACAAATGATCTGAAAACTCATGCTGCTTATGTAGGGTCCTTAAATATGTCCCAGCTCCCCTTTTTGGGACTCTTAGCCAGTGCACCGATTCCAGTGGTGCAACAGGGTAATAATGCTTATTTGCCTTTGTAAAGTGCCTTATCATCGACAGATGGGAAAAATGCAATGCAAGTACAAAGCATTCTCCTTAGCTCTCTTTTCCTGGCGGAATAACTGAGGCACAGGGAGGCTCCCTGACTTGGCGTGGTGGCACTGTGATGTGAGCATTTCCATTCTGTTCTTGGTTGGGTCACTCCCTTTGCTATGATTTGAGAGCACGTTTACCAACCTCTGAAGCAAAGGCAGACGGGGCATGAATGTCATGTCATGATCCAGCAGAACACTTAAGCATGGGGTTAGCTTTATAGCATGGAAGCAGTTTCACTGAGATCAGCAGGATTTCCTCCTATGCTTGAAGTGGAGTACATGCCAAGAGCTTTGCTGGATCAGAGCCATGGTAAGTGCGTGTGTCCTGTCAGATGTGCATTAACCATGGCAGCTCTCGGCAAGAACCATTAGGAGCGTAGCGAGCGCTTCACACTCCTTTAATTTAATAATCTAGTGACCTACTTAATTAAACACTTTATACAAGGATTCATTTAGTCATACATTTGTCTCATGAACTGGATTCAGCTCAAATTATAGTTATGTAGCCCACATGGCATATTCAAAATTTGCAGACCCCACGCTTTCATTTTTTAAGAGAAAACTGCTAGCCCTAGTGGTTGTGAGGAAAACCATCCGTGTGTGAATTGAATGTAATGGATGTAGCGCTGTCCGTTCGAGTCTGCAGAGAGCCTGAAACAATGACCCTGAGAGAAACCCCTACCCCTTATCAGTCATATTGGGGTGTTAGCACCAAAGCCCAGTGGCTTTTTAAAATGTCACCATGAACTAGATCATTGCTATTTTAAAAGTGGAAGCGGGTAGGAGATGGAAGTGGAGCCCACAGTTGTGGGGAAGGGCTGGGCTGGGCGTTGCTGCAGTGAAGGAAATGCAGAGAGATGAAGGGAGAAACAAAATAAAAGACAAGGAAGGAGGAGAGAAATGAAGGAAGGAACATGGACAAGAAAGAAGCAAAGGGCAGAAGGCATGGTGATCTGAAAGGGGCAGGTTTTGCTATTGGGGGATATTGAATGTGACGATAGGACAATGGGAACATACTAAACAACAATACCTATACATTCAGATGTCACATAAAGGCCAAGCCTCACACAGGCATCAGGGGGAGCTTTGCTGTGGAATGAAGGGAAGAGCCCTATACCGTAAATCCCAGCCCATGACCCAGCATTAGAATTCAGTTGCAGAATGAATTTGATCCACTGCCCACACTGTTTGGCAGGAAAAAAGAAATATACGAAAAAGGAAAAAGAAAATCAAAACAAGACAGGATAATTTATTAATGACAAAAATACAATTATTAAAAAAACCCTTAAGTTTGCAAACTAGCAACAATGTACATAGTTCCCTCTCATGTCATTTACAAAACCCAAGCCCTGAAAAGCATAGATGTGAATAGTTTAGGCCATCGTAACTCTGACCCTCTCCTCAGAACAGCCCTCCAAATGATTCTTAGCAGAGTCCAGGAAATGCACATTTCACCATGACCATAGCAACCTTAACTCTGACCCGAGGTACATATTATTCTGTCAACAGTAATTTCATAATATGCACATACAAAAAGCCTCTTAGAAAAGAAACATAAAAGTGATGCATGTACATATTAAAGACTCATTTATCAGCCTGAAATGTAATTCCACATGCATGTGTAATGTTACCATCAATCAACGAAGCTATAGACTTTCCCCGGTAAACTACATGTGCAAAAAAATGCCAGTCGATTTTTGGACCAGAACTTATAACCATCATTTGATAAAAGAATTGACTGATAATAATAATTCCTATTTCAAAGTGTTGCTTAAAAGAAAAAATTCAAACATCAAAATCGAGATAAAAATCAATGTAAACAAACCAACAGTCCATGGATCAGAGTAAAGATTGCATTGGGACGGAAACAATATATTTCTTTATACTTCATCAAAACAATGGGTCTTTTAGGATGGGCATCTTAAGACTGGTGATTGCCCTTCACTAGTCATTCCCATGCATTTAAGTGCTTGGGTTTTATAAATCATGCTGCGATGGGTACCTTCTAAGAATGGTTGAAAATTTTCCAGCAAAACTGGTTTGATGGAAAAGTTGTTTCAATTCAATTTTTTTTAAAAACACAAAAAGTCTGTTTCCACGGGGGAGAAAAATCGGTTTGTGTTTTGTAAAAATAATATTTCAGCCAAAACCCAAAAGATTTCAGCTGAAAACTAAAAGTTTGTTTGTTTGGTTTTTTGGGGAGGGGGGCAAAATCATTCAATTTTCAGACACAATCTTCTGATTTTCAAGTTTAGAATCAAGCGCTTGAAAAATTCTAAGGAAGTTTCTCCCTGTCCACACCCCCGAACAGTTCGAGTACCTACACTGTTATCACTTAGCAACCTTAACTGTTCTATTATTTAGTTTTTGATCAAATAATTGACTGAATGACTCATTCCCGTTGCCAACTCTCAGGAGTTTATCACATCTCACAATATTTGATGTTTTTTCTTAAAGCCCCAGCTGCTGCAATCAGGTGATTACCTGAGAATCTCAGCTTCCATTTAAAAATAAAAATAAGTTTCTAGCCTACATTGTGGAGAAAAATATGAAAATCCATGAACCATAAGGGCTCATAAACCAAAGAAAGAAAATTTTCTGATTTATTGATTTTTGAATCATGATTTTTACACCAATTACATGATTTTGCAGGCCCTGAGCCAAGATTTCTGGATGCTTGAGGCTGGCAATACCAAGTTTCTGTGTCTGGTCCGCAATCTGGGCCCCAACACTTATTAATCGACTGCAATCTTGACTACAGGATTTGCTGGGTTGGGATTGGAATCACACTCCTGATGACGGAGTGGGCTTGGTGAAACCAGGGTATTTTTTCCCTAGTTTGTTTGAGCCTTGAGAAATCCAGTCAGCTCTTACTCCATCCAGCCCTGGGGAACGGGAAACAAAGCGGTCCTATATCTGCTGCTTTGTAAAGAGGAGGAGAGAAGGTGGCAAAGCAAACACGATACGGCAGGAAATTAATGGCTGGGGACAGGAGTTGGTGGTGATCATGTGAACAGGGGCATGGCCGCTATTCAGCTGCTATCTGACTAGTATTTTCTGAAAAGGCATCTCGCCGGGTGAGAAAAGGTGGCAGATTCTCCATTTCATACATATGCATCTCTGCTATTGAAGGTTAATGAAATTTAGCAGCCTGCATTGGGGAGAGAACAGTGCCCCACAATATGAACCGTAGCATATTACTAACATTCTGCGGCTCTGGGGCTAACACCTCATTAGTATTGAAATTGGTTCATACATAGTTCACTTGCAATTTAGACTTCAATAAGCTTCCTATTTAGACCTTGCAATGCTATGAATTTATGTCCAACTGAAGCCTCTTATAATGCTACTGCATAGACGGGCAATTTCATAGAGATAAGATATAGATCTGATGTACTCTGGTGCTTCACTTTCTAAAGGGTATCTTGTCAGACCATAATCTGATATGCTTTTGCCACTTAAAGGGAAAAAACCCTTTAATTAAAAATCACATTTTCACTCTTTTGTTCACTAATGACACAAATCGTAAAATGTTCAGATTATACCAGGGTAACGCATCTGAAGAAATTATGCTGACAGAAGTTTCATTTTCTGGTGAAGTTGTATGTGGCTTGGGACATTGGCCTAGGGGGATTCCCCCTCCCCCTTTGATCCGCACACATAAGTTTGAATATTAATAGGTTTTACGATGTGCATTCAAGAGAACTGACTGCAGAGAACGGGGTGTATTCTCTGGAAAGCCTTCCAGGAATCTCAAAATAATTTAATAATAAGATACAGTTTCTGAACACCCAGCATGTACAGATCAATGCTCAAAGCTTATCAATAGCTGACATCCAGCTTTGGGCATTAGAAAGTTTTGCTCCCTTCTCAATCTTTTATTTTAAGTGCATTGGTATTTTTAAGTCCTACCTGGACAAGTATCACGGCCAGCCAGAAAGGATTCTTTAACAGAGAAGCATCTCCCTCAAAACCACACTCATTATGTATTTTTGGGGAAGTGTTTAAAAAAAAAAATTGGTGTAACAGGGTGTCAAGCATTTAAAGGCAGGCCTTCCTCAGCACCCTTGTGGCCCCTTTAAGGTCAGCTGGGAACTGTAGTTGCCAATGGAACCATACTGAAAACAAATCCCTGTGATGGGAAGGGGAAGACCGGAAAACAGTCATTACAAAATAGTGCCCTGTAAGAGATTTGATGCCTATAGTTCTCAGATGCTTAGCTGTGTGTGTTGTGTCATTCTCAGATCCATTTCTCCTACCCACACTCAACCCTCTCCTTCCACACACACACCTCTGTGGCTTGTTTGCCTGGAGGATAAGAGCCTACTACTGCTAACAACATGATTCCTTTAGTTCAAGTGGCAACAGCCAGTGCATTTAGTACTGAAGGTCCCAGGTTCCCTTGCCCCAATGTTACTGGGGAGGAGAGATGGTTTCAAGTACCCCAACAGATCCTTGTAGCCAGAATTGTTGATATTGTAATCTAGAGTAAGAGAACAGGCAGTGATGTGTGCTCATAGCTCCTGGCTGATTATGAATTACACATTCATATCTTTCTTACCAGCTCATTTGTCTCATCTGTTAGACTGTAAATTCTTTGGGAGCAGGGGCTGTCATTTACTAGATATTTGTACAATGCCCAGCACAGTGAGACCTGGACCCGCCTGACCTCAAGGTTCTACTACAATAGAAGTATTAAATCACAAGACAAGAAAGCACCAAAGTAAAGTCCCCCTGAGAGAGCACACAAAGTCCCTCCTCGAACCCGTACTGAACTTTGAGAACGAAATGGCTGCTGAACGGCATACACAAGGGGGATGCTAAGAAACAAAGATGAATACACAGAAAACAAAGGACACCCCAGTTTCATGGTTACTTACAGTACGTGGGTAATGCTAATCTTACAGAGGTAGGATCCACGTGCACCGGCACTTTTCCATCTGCCCCTGGTATAAAGTGGACTGCTGGGCCTTGTTCTGCTAGACATCCCTCGGTTGCTCCAGAATGGATTACTGCAACATGCTCTCAGAGGAGCTAAAACCTGACGACTGCCTGGAAACTGGCTAGTGCAGAATGCAGTTCTCCTCTTGCTTAGTGGTGATTAGTTCTCGCTGAAGGTACATTGCATCTGTGTTGGTTAGGTCTGTTTCCTAAACCGATGCAGGCCATGGGTTTTGACCTATAAAGCACCACTACAAATGACTTGGGCCTTCACTGTCTAAGACCTGCCTCTCTCTCTCCTCTGCATGTCCTACTGCTCCGGCTGAGGTCAACTTGAGCTAACAGACTGCCTGGACTAAATGGGAGAGAATGTCACTGGGACGCCGCAAGGGGGTGAGATTCCAGCCAGATGGATCCCACTACAGGAACAATGCATAACTGACCTTGGAGGTTACAAATCTATACACTCGTTCTGTTTCCAGTGCCCACACAGTTCTGCTCAGAATGTCATGTCTAATTCTAATTAGGTTTTAAACGAGACAGATGTTTTTAGCACTTCTGAGTTCCACAGCCACATTTTTGTAGTTAATAACCCCAAACAACAGGAAATGTCAGAGAGCAGCAAAAGAAATAAATGGAGTGATCCGCGCACCATCGGACTAAAATATTTCACATCTACACACTACCAGTACAGTAGGTTGCTAGTAGTGACGTCTAGCAGTTCAGAATAATTCCATCCCCTCCCCCATTGATGTCTCCTGATTTTACCCTTATCAATATGGCATGAAGCACTGGTAAACTTTTTAAACATATGCCACGTGGATAAAATTCACAACGGAGGAATTGATTGCTGGAATAATAAAGTATTGATCAGTCTAGTGCTTATTGCATGGCTTTGAATCAATACCAAACACAGATCGCATTCAGGTAGAACAGTCCATTATTGCTAACGCAGTTGCAAGTTCTCCAGGATGGCAAATGGCAAGATATAACCACTTCATATTACTGTGCGTTGGACAGAAATACAGTGGTGGCTGCAAGCTTAAAAAGGTACCCAAGCTCCAATCAATGAGAGTGCTTCTCTCCTTCACCTGAAATGCTTACAAAAACTACAGCAGAGTCCTTTCAGGTCTTCAAGCCACTTACCAAGTTAAAGAAATTAACTGCCAATGCATTGAAAAGAAAATATATTAGAAATGGATCCATTCAAGAAGCTACTGTGAGTTTATATTTTCACAGCTTGCTACCTAGCTAAAACATTTAGTGAGACGACAGAGTGATGTTAAATAAACACAGTTTATAGAGTTCTACCTTGGAAAAGGATATGCTTGTGTGTACTGACTTTAAAGACTGGACTGGACAACTGTTATGGTATTATTAATTGAAGCCTTGTAGAAGGAAGGGTGGACTTACCACTGTCTCATCCTCTCCTGGCTGGATGTCTCATAGCAGGCTTTCCTCCAGGCATAGCAGGCTTCTTCTCATGGCTCAGCCCTCCAGCCAAGTCATGTTTTATTCCCACCCCTTATGGGGTAACAAAAAGTCCAAACAACCAATAGTCCCAATCCTTAGACCCAGACTTCATCCTGTAACTCAGGGGTGGGGGGGGAAGCTGTGTCCTTACACCCCTTCTCTCAGGAATTTCAGCTATTCTCATCCCCTTCCCAGGGTCTGATTCTGCCTTTCCAGAGGCTGATAGGGGAAACCAGGCTCTCCTGCAACACTGGGCTCCAGTCCAGAGATGCTAAGACAAGCAGCCAAGCCCCGCTCCCCCTTACTACTACCTCCCTGGACTTCTTCCTCCCATAAGCCTTTCTTCAGGCCTCTCCCCAGCCTCTCTGCATCAGACGTCTCTTGGAGTGCCTCCCCAGACTAGGTCTGGTTCCTGGCCTTGCACTAGGATCAGTACCAGGAATTTACTTCAACCCTGCGTCTTGCTGGTATCATCCCTTCCCCGGCCTACCAAAGCCTTCCTGTTCCCCACAGAGCCCCTCATACTCTACTATCCAGAGAAGAACAGCTAGTACAGAATGCTTTCTTCTGCTCCAAACTTTCTGCCTTGATAGCAGCCACCCAGCTGAGACTCATCTTTGATTGAGGCTGGCCCACACTCCAGCTGCAGCCAGGTGGGTTAATTGGCCTCCCAGGCCCACATTTAACCCTTTTGAGCCAAGATGAGGTACATAGCCCATTGCAGCGCCCAACTGAGACCAACTGCTATGTACACGCACGGTCCCTGCCCCCAGAGAGTTGACAATCTAAATAGAAAGAAGGGGAAGGGGAAACTGGGTCAGTGAGAGACTGAGGGCCAGGTCTGTAAAGGGATTTAGGTGCCTGAAGATGTACCTAGGTCCCTAGTGGGATTTAAATGGTCCTGTCTCAGTTGCCCATGGTTACACACAACAGGTGGCTGGAAGAGCCCAGAAATAGAACCTATCTTTTCAGACTTTGATGCTCTATTCACTAGGCCATGCTGCTTCATGATCATGTTCCTCTCGTGGGGCTGTCTGAAACTTTATGTACGTTGGGATAACACTTGGAGTTAGCTGGGATAAAATAACCGTGTGCATACTCTTAAATACCTGGGACCTGACCCTACAAAAGGGCTGAATGCTTGTCCAGAGGCTCTGTGGCTGCTGGACGCCCGGCTAAAGCGCTGACCCTGCAAACACATCGTCTCAATGAGTAAATGTGTGAGTTCCATGGGACAATCCTCGGGATGAAGATCCTCATGCGTGTAAAGCTATTCACATGCACAGGGCTGCACACATACAGACACGCACAAAAATCCCACTGAGAAACTTTTAGAGAAACAGCTTTTCTTTCCCAAAAGCTGTATGTCCGGTAGCTCTGGCTAAAATGACCTCAGCTGTGGGTCTCTAAGCCTTCCCTGCAGTCCCAAAGGGCATAGCCAATTTCAAGAAAATCCATGCAAATGTGCAGATTTTAGAGCACTCAGGAGCATGGGCCTTTTAAACAGGAAGGATATAGGGAGGCTGGAGGGAAAAGGCTCCGTAACCTAGTGACTCATTCGTCCCAATTTGTTGGTCACTAGTGAATGGGAATACCTGATGGAAATGACTACAGCTGGAAACAGCAGCGCTCAGCTGTGTGAACTGCTCCATCCATCTCAGTGCGTGTTCCTGTCCCCCTCCTGGGTGCTTTAGAGCCCGTGGTATGCACGAAGTATGTCAGGTCTCAGCTCCCCGCCCACAAGGGCAGGTCTTCCCCAGACACTGGCTCACATGGGGAGAAGGGAGGGGGCTTCAGACCTCCCAAAAGAGCAATGACACCTGCTCCACAAACCCAGCTCACATGAGAGGAGTAGGGAGCGGGGGTCCGATCCTGCAGATGGGCATGGGCCCCCCAGGTCCTGGTACAGAGGGGCATAGTCCCCCCCATATCCCATCTTAGAGGAGGGGGGAGCTCAGACCTCCCTGGAGGGACAAGAGCTCCCCCAGCTCTGGGCACACAGATGGCAAGAAAGATCGGGAGGCTGACAGTGTCTTAAGCCCTTAGTCTCCCCCAGTTTTCCTGCCACTAAACCCCACATCCACCTTCCCACTGACAACCCTCCCTCACGTCAGCTCTCAGCTTCTCTCCCCTTCCTGCAACACCTCCCCAGAACCCTTCCCCCCCTCCTCATCCGAAACTCTCATCCGAAACCCACACCCTGATTCGAAACCTGAAACCCAGAAACCGAAACCCAGAATGCGCAACCCGACACCCAGAACCTGAAACCCTGACCAGAAAACCGAAACACGAAACTCTCACCTTGATCCAGAACCTGCACCCCCACCCTAAACCCTAACCCGATACCCGGAACCCTCACCTTCATTCTCAATCCGGAACCCAGAACCTGAAACCCAGAACCAGGAACCCTAAAGCCAAAACCCAAAACCCTCACCCTGACCTGAAACCCAGAACCCTCTGTAACCCGTCCGTGCCCAGGGTAGCCCACTGATAATGCCAGGGTCAGGGCAGGCTGCAAAAGGAGAGCGAATTCTCCCAGCACTGGTGGGTGACACTGCAGTCAGACTTCCCAACCAGCCACAAACAGTGCTTCTGATTCCCCCACACTGGTTATCAAGAAGCCACTGTGCAAATACACACAGCCCCCTTTACTGCATTTCAGTCTCTGGCTCCCAAACTGACACTAGGTCGAGTAAAGAGACCAGTCATTTAAACTCTATGCTCTTTACTAAAAGATTCCCTCTGATCCCAAAGGACCAGTGGGATCACTCCCAAAGGGGAGTGAAGTTCTGGAATAGCCTTCCGAGGGAAGTAGTGGGGGCAAATGACTTATCTGGCTTTAAGACTAAGCTTGATAAATTTATGGAGGGGATGTTATGATGGGATAGTTTAATTTGAGCGATTGATTTTGGATTATCGGCAGATAAGTCTGCTCAATGGTCTGTGGGAATGCTGGATGGGATGGGAACTGAGTTACTGCAGAGAATTCCTTTTTGGGTGCTGGCTGGTGAGTCTTGCCCACATGCTCAGGGTTTAGCTGATCGCCATATTTGGGGTCGGGAAGGAATTTTCCTCCGGGGCGGATTGGCAGGGGCCACAGAGGTTTTTCGCCTTCCCCTGCAGCATGGGGCATGGGTCGCTTGCTGGTGGATTCCCTGCAGCTTGAGGTCTTCAAATCTCACTTTTGAGGATTTCAATAACTCAGTCATGGGTTCGGGGTTGTTATAAATGTGTATGGGTAGGGTTTTGTGGCCTGCCTTGTGCGGGAGGTCAGACTAGATGATCATATTGGTCCCTTCTGACCTATGAGTCTATGAGTCTATGAGTCTATGACCAGCCACAGGACCAGTTCACTATAAGTTTGGATCTTACCCAACATACCACGCTGCCAGCCAATCCTTTAGTAACTAAAACTAAAGGTTTATTAATAAAAGAAAAACAAACAATAAGAGAAGTGTTAAAGGCTTAAAGCAATCAGATCATACAGATGATTTAAAAGTCCATATACATCAGGTTTCTAGAACAATTGTGGAGTTGTAGAGTTCCTCTGGTATACATCCAGTACCTGGATGGGTCTAAGTCCTTCAGTTCAGTTGCAAAGTGAGTTGATCCAGAGGTGTGTCCGCAGCTGGACAGGAACAAGGAACAAGACGAAGACAAAGACAAAATGGTTTCTGTGGTTTGATCTTATATACCCTCTGTTACGGACCATGTGGCTTGTGGAACTTTACAGGAACCAAAATGGAGTCCATAGTCACATGGGCCAATCCTGGTAACTCTTCAGGTATGCCTTTAGTTTCTTCCTGGGCCTCTGGCCTCTGTAAAGGTCTTGATGGGCCATTAAGCGGGCTATTGTCCTGCGGCCTCTCTGTCTGGGGTGTGTCTTTTACAGCACAGTTTGAAATACAGGATATCAAAGATTTTCATAACTTTCCTCACACATATCACACATGAACACAAATATTATCTTCTTACTCAGCACATATAACCTTTCTAACAGCACCTGACATGGTATATCTCACATGAATTACTATGATGTTGACATACTGATGTCAAATAACACAACTGCCCCCCCCCAATCCAGTCTGCATGACACCCTCAACCCAGAACCCTTAACCCAGAACCCAAAAGCCGAAACCCTCATGGTCATCCAAAACCCTCACCCTGATCTGAAACCCGGAACCCTCACCCTCAGCCGGAACCCAAAACCCAGAACCAGGAACCCAAAACCCTCACCTGAAAATCTCACCCTCAACCTCCCCCTAAACCCTCACCCTGACCTGAAAACCAGACCCCTCAACCTGGAACACTCACCATGACCTGAACCCCAAAATCCAGAGCCCAGCACCAGAAATCCAGAACCCTTAACCCAGAATGCTGAACCCAAAACCAGAAACCCGTAACCCAAAACCTGAAACCCTGACCAGAAAACTGGAACCAGCAAACCAAAACACGAAACCTGACTCCCCCTCCCGGGAAGTGTTTGTGTGTCTAATTTTTCCAAAAGACGTTAGAGGATGTGGGGTGGGAGGTGCTCTGGCAAAGCTGGCGGTTGGGGTGCACTGGCAGATGTGGTGGCGCCATGCCTCCCTCACCTGTTCTCCCTGTCTCTCTCCCCTCTCCTCCCAGGAAGCAATCACATGTTTAATTCCCACCCACCCCCAAATACTTCGATTACTCCCGTGACTCACCAAGAGATGTAACCTCCAGCAGTCTCTCAGTTCAAAACTCCTTTTGTGTCTCTGGGTTGTGATTCATTTATCTATAGATAACTCACTGAAGGGTGAGTTCACAGCAGTTGAGAGGACTATGATTCATCCAGGCATTAGTACCTCTCAGTTTAACAAGACAAGGCAGCAGAGAAGGAAACTGCTCTTTTGGGGAGGGCTGTAACTTGGAAAACCCGTTGGTCATACGATCTCAAATTTGAAACACTGATGGTACGCCTTGTCTCCACGGAGTCCACCAAATGTCAGAGCAACCTACATCAACATTGTTGCCAACTATTGTGATTTTATCACAATCCTCATGATCTTTAGTGTTTTCCTAAAGCCCCAGCTCCCGGAATTTCATGAGAATCCCTTCTTTTATCTTTTTTTTCAAAAAAAATTTCTTGTCCTAATGCTTATATAATCTGTAGAAGTTCAACTCTAAATTTGAGAAGTTCGTGGTTTTGTGGGGCCTGGTTTATAACACTTTGGATTGGCCATACTTACGCTTTCAAGCATATACGATGGTGGAAATGGAAACCCGCCAGTTGTTTTTCTGTATTGCTGCAGATATAGTGCAAAAAAGTACATTTTCTTCAATCCCATTCTCAGTTTGGGTCCCATAAAGATTTAGTGGGTGCCATGCACTCCTTTGGTGAAAACCTGATAGATTAAGACCATTGTGAGTTGTGGCTCATCAGCAGTTCGATCTCTAGCTCTGGGCAATAAGAAAAAACAGAACAAAAAACCACATAGAAACTTTTTTTTTTAAATGGCCTTTTTTGGGGGGGGAGGGGTATGTTTCTGAAACCCCTGTCTCAAATGACTCCAAATTTGGGTCACTATCCCTGTCCTACACTCTCCATAGAGACTCCAAATTAAAAACAAAATCCACCTAAGCATGCCAATTTTAGAGGATTTAGGATGCTCAACCTTTAAATGGATGTCTTGCTGTAACCTTAACTATAGCAGCACTCATTGCACTGCTCTATGTGTCCCTTAATTGTTTCCCATCTTCCCCCCCACTCTACAGAGGTAAGTACTTCTATCATGTCTGTGCAATTCAGTAAATAATAATGACATCTAATAATAATTCAGGAATTAATTGTGTATTGGACGCATTCCTGGGTTATGGTATATTGCATATCTAGTGACGTGCTTTCTGTAATTTGGACATAATCTGGCCTGGTTTCATTTTCTCTATCAGCATCATTGCTAAAGACTACTCCTGAGTTTTCTGCTAAGATGGCTGGAGCAGGGACTGTCTTTTTGTTCTGTGTTAGTATAGCACTAGCTCACTAGGGTCCTGGCCCATGACTAGGAATGCTAGGCATAACCAGTTTCACAGCTCTGATAGCCTGCGGCTTGCTTCAGTGTGCTCATAGACTCATACACTTTAATGTCAGAAGGGCCCAATATGATCACCTAGTCTGACCTCCTGCACAACGCACATCACAGGATCTCATCCACCCACTCCTATAACTAACCTATGACTGAGTTATTCAAGTCCTCAAATCATGGTTTAAAGACTTTAACATACAGAGAATCCACTAGCAAGTGAGCCGTGCCCCATGCTACAGAGGAAGGAGAAAACCCCCCAGAGTCTTTGCCCATCTGCCCTGCGGGAGAATTCCTTCCTGACGCAAAATATGGCGATCAGCTAAACCCTGAGCATCTGGACTCACCAGCCAGAACCCACCCCATTAAAAGTCCCATCACAGGTCATTGGCATATTTATCGCTAATAGTCAAATATCAATTAACTGCCAAACGAGGCTGTCCCATCAAATCATCCCCTCCATAAATGTATCAAGCTCAGTTTTGAAGCCAGTTAGGTTTTTTGTCCCCGCTGCTCCTTTTGGGAGACTGTTCCAGAACTTCACTCCTCTGATGGCTAGAAACCTACGTATAATTTGAAGTCTAAACTTCAACCTAGATCCATTCGCTCTCATGTGCATTCAGCTTTCTGACACTCTCATCTCCTGACACAAATTCTCTGACATTGGGACACATTCCCCAAAACCAGCTCTCCTGTGGCCAAGGGGCAGGGGCTTTGACGGCAGAGCAGGGACACAGAGCGATGGGGTTACACCCTCCCCCAGAAGAAGTGAGAACAAAGCAACACCACAAAGTCAGGTTCTGGATTCTAAACACTTGAACCTCAGCCAGATATAGTTAGATGCAATGGAAAGGTCTGTGGACAAATGTAAAAAGGGATGGAAGAGTCAGACGAAGACTCGGCTGATACCACTGCTAATTTAATACAAGACAACAGTCAAATAATACGCGATAATGACATCTGGAGACCAAATCCCAGATCAAGCATTTTTGAGACTTAGTGATGAATTCAATTCTCTGACACCTCTTTCTTCATTGGGATTTGGTTCTCAGTTGACTTAGTGCCCCGTCTCAGATAGATGACTCTAACAATCCCAGGCAGAAGTAGCTGACATTTTTTGGCAGAACAGTTTGCTGCTGAAAACAGCGCTTTTGTTGGAATCAGAACGTTTTGCAGGAATGTGTTGATTTCCCATGAAATTCTGAATGGGAAAAAGGCCCAATTTTTGACTTTCTTTTTGATAATGTCAGGGCATTTAGATGAATTCATTTCAGTGTTTATATTAAAATATTATTATATATTTAAGTTCTGTAATGGAATTATTCAATAGTGTACAAAAGTCACAATGAAATATATCACCATCAAAACAAGACATTTTTACTTTATGGAAATCAAACGTTATAACACTTTCTAAAAGAAATGATCTGGCATTATTGAAGCTAACGGTTTTTATGGTCCCTGTGACATTACCCAGGCTACAATCTGGACTGTTGGACAGCTGTGTCCCCTCAGTTTTTCAACTTGGGAGGGTGCCTTTTACACTGCTTCGCTGTGAGAGCAACCACTCCTGGTCTGCTCTCACACAGCCTCCAGCATGTAAATTGCCCCCAGCAATATGGCCATCCATTCTTGAATTACACTGCAGGGCAAACAAGCAAATTCCTAGTCCCGAACTTCCCCGGGAAAGGTGCGTCTTATTGTGCCCAGCACCCCCTGCACAACACAAGCTCATATAAAGTCCATCATTTTATGAATAGAAAATGATGTATGCACAAATCTTGTTCTCTCAAATGGAGTTTCCCAAGCACTTCAATCCCGGCGAGTTAGATAAAACAATACAACGAGTTTCTTAACTACAGAAAGATAGATATTAAGGGATTACAAATAATGAGGCATAAAAGTCAGAACTGGTTACAGGGGAAAAAAGTAAACATGACGAATATTTAACAACAAGCAAAGTGAACTCAAAGCAAAAGTCTACCTCACCACATGCTTCAGCAGTCTTACTGGCTGAAATCCTTCGTCCGTTCTAAGCTGTTTCATGAGATCGGGCAGGAGGCCTTGCCCAGCTGTTTTGAATTGCTCTGGGCCATGTTTTCGTTTATCTATGACGTAGTTCTGAGAACACAGTCACTGGTTACCAAATAGGAATACTTCTCAAAATGACTCATGTGCAATGCACCATCCACCTCCTTGACCCAGTGCTTGAATTGGTTGTGCATGCGGCTATGACGTAGTCACCCTCAGCACCACTCCTGGCTGCAAGAAGCAGGGAAATGTCGTGGTCGGGGGTGACAAAAAGGAAGAGAAAAACAGGAGGGGGAGCTGTGGTACCACCACATCCCTTTATTTTGCACGGCATCACTGTTCTCCCAGATTCCACGTTGCCTGGATTTCTGTGTGTGTAACACAGGTCACGCCAGGCGCTCCCCAGAGGACATCCGGTGGGTCTTGCGGTGCTGTAGAGTTCTTTAGTTTCCTGCTGCGCTGCTGATCTAGAGAGGGCTGCTTTTCTGCACTGAATTTCTATCAGCGGAGGAGCTGGCCCTGAGATATTACCTCCAACATTACCTACAGAACAAGGTTTGATAGTGTGTGAAACTTGTTCAATGGAGGTGAGGTGTAAGCAGTGGGCCAGGTCCTCTGCTGGTGGAAATCAGTTCAACTCCACTGAGGTGAATGGGGCTATGCCAATTTACACCAGTTCCAGGTCTGGCCCACAGCTATTAAGGGGTGTGTGTTTCTCTTTGCTCTTTGTGTCTCTTGAAAATTGCATGCAATTTTGTTTTCATATACGATGTGAGTGAGCCACCCCCTGCCTGTGCTAGACAGAGTGGAGATATCAAATGGCCCTTTTTAGCAGGGCATTTACTGTTTCCAAATGCTTAACAGAGCAGAAGGCAGCCCATTCAGTTATTCAGTTGGGCTCAGAGCTGTTAGACATGGATCTTAATGGATAGTATTGATTGAAAGAAACAAAGCAGTTTTTTATCAGGGGATTTCTCGCCTAAAATGAGAATATAAGGACATTTGCTGGCTCGCTCTCTTGACAGAGAAATACTGTAGTACAAAATTGACAGAAAGCCCTTGGGATATCACACCAGTGAAAGGTAGATGCCATAAGTATTAATGGCATAACAAGTGAATAGAGAATGGAATTAACAGACGAGTGATTGGAAGAGAGATTTCTGAGGGAATACCCATTCTCGAACGGTCTTGCAGAGGGGTCTCAGACACAATGGGATGCTCTGTCAGAGCTAGCTGGGTCATTGGCAGATCACGTTAGGCTAGGAAGCTGGTGGGTGGTCAGCAGCAGCATGTGGATTGTTGTTTCATTCTTAGTGTGGCAGTCCTAGCACATTTAAAGAAGTTCATTATCCTAATCTTCCTACCTACGCTTTTTCTAAGGTCAGTGATTTCGTAACTTGGTGCACAGAATTATCAAGGTCACCCATATTTAGATTGCCATGATGAAATCTGAAGCCAGCAGGGTGGGGCGCAGTCTTCTTACCAACAATACCCAAAGAGGGCATCTTTCACAGCCATGGCTACGTCCAGCAGCAGCAAGGAGACCAGGCGAACAATTGTGCTGCACGTTGTCCGTGCAATCTGAGGGCAGTGGATGTCAGTGTCACAGACAAATCCATGCGCAACAGCAAACTGCAGTTTTACCTGTGGAATAGACCGTGAGACATGTCCCCAAACCTCAAGGATCTGTAGGGATCTGCATGGATGCAGGAGTTGTCCAGGAAGCTGGAGCCATCTGTACAGCATCTCTGTGCCTCTGCACCACCACTCTGAGTTGTTGGGCCCCTTGGAATCTACCAAATCCCAAATCTTTGGATAGGTGTTGAGGCTGAGATGTTCTAACCTGCCTGTGGTATTCAGATGCCCAATTTCCATTCATTTGAATCAGAATTGGGCAGGTAAATCCCACAGACATTATTGAACATCTCAGCCCTAAACTCTTCCAAAGCTCGGCCGCATTTACTCCTGTGTGTTTTAATGTTCCCCCGGCACTAATATAATATTGATTGCAGATCTTTGAAATGCGCCAAAATCCCTGGCCCTGCAACGTTCACTTTCCAGTCACTTTTTACCAGCCCCAAAAGAAGAAGCCTTGATTTCTACTCAGTTGAGTCTCTTGACACTGAAGAGCTGGATTATGGGATGTAGCTTCCTTTTTTGACATTTCTGATTTTGAATGGGTCATAACGGTCGGAGGGTTGGGAGGGAAAAACAACTGCAAGCTATGCAATACTCCACGATATCTCCACATGCATTGCTAGAACTTCCTGGACAGTATCCCATCACAGAACCACAGAAGATGAGGGTTGGAAGGAACCTCAGGAGGTCATCTAGTCCAGCCTCCTGCTCAAAGCAGGACCAACCCAACTAAATCATCCCAGCCAGGGCTTTGTCAAACCAGGCTTTAAAAACCTCTAAGGATGGACTTCCCTATGACCTTGATGAGTCACTTGTTTCCTGTCCCTTGATTCTCTTAACAAGACCACTGTAAAGAACCGTGGCTCTAGGAAGTCCTCATTAATTAGTCCTAGATTTCAGCTCCCTTCCAGCTCAATATAATTGTTGTAGGGCAGGGGTTCTCAACCAAGAGGTCATAAACAGGTTTCCAGGGGTCAAGACTGCCCTCCCTTTCTTTACAAGAGATGAGAGGTGAGCCCTGAAACTTTATTCTGTGTAACATGGGATCCTGGTTTGGAGGATATTCGGAACCATTAAGCTAGTGTGTCTTCATGAATTACTTACACAGTGCTCCAAGTGAGCGAGCTATTTTAGAAAGCATGACTCTGTCCCAAAGAGTTTACAATGTAAGGGCTCAATCCAACAAAAACATGAACGGCTGTAACTATTCCCACATGAAACTTCTGATAGAAGGGACGGCACATATGTACAGTCATAGAATCACAGAAAAGTAAAGCTGGAAGGGATCTCAAGAGGCCATCCTGTCCAGCCCCTCTGTAGTGTGGTAGGACCAAGTTAACCTAGACCATCCCTGACAGGTGTTTGTCCAACCTGTTCTTAAAAATCTCCCGGGATGGGGATTCCACAACCTCCC
The DNA here is from genome assembly GCA_007922155.1 of Mesoclemmys tuberculata. Lineage (NCBI taxonomy): Eukaryota > Metazoa > Chordata > Testudines > Chelidae > Mesoclemmys > Mesoclemmys tuberculata. Next base: position 44,397,234 of record ML675649.1, on the reverse strand, counting down.
TTGTTCCAGAGCTTAACTATCCTTATAGATCGGAAGTTTTTTCAAATTTCTAACCTAAATCTCCCTTGCTGCAAGTTAAGCCCATTACTTCTTGTCCTGCCTTCAGAGAACATGGAGCACCATTGATCACCATCTTCTTTGTATCAGCCATTAACGTATTGGAAGACTGTTATCAGGCCCCCACTCAGTCTTCTTTTCTCAAGATGAAACATGCCCAGTTTTTTTAAACCTTTCCTCACAGAGCAGGTCTAAACCTTTTATCGTTTTTGTAGCTGTCCACTGGACTCTCTCTAGTTTATCCACATCTGGTGCTGAAAACTGGACACAGTTCACTTGCCAAAGCCTAAACCAGCTCTGAGTAGAGCAGGAGAATTACCACCTGTGTCTTACACATGACACTCCTGTTAATACACCCCAGGATGATATTAGCCTTTTCTGCAGCTGCATCACCAATGCTGACTCAGTCCATTTATGATCCACTCTAGCCCCCGATCCTGTAATTCAGCTCCGTATTTTCAGGATCTGGATCTAAGTTTAATCAGACATGATGGAAGAGGAGAGCTGATAGAGAGAAGCAGCTCACGTGGCTGGTGCCAGGGATTGAACTAGGAGCTCTGAAGCTAAACACATCAGTCTGCCCGTTGAGCTAAAGAGCCAGGTCCTAAGAACAAAAACTGTGCCAGACTCTCCCGCTCTACGGCGCAGGCACTGAGGGGGACACATGGCACACCGTGACCAGTGGGTTCCCCATGCTCCTCCCGTTGTCAATGTACAGGACTCCTGAAGCCTGGGACATGTTCCCAAGTCCAGATCTGGCCATACCCCTTTGTGCCATGCAGAACTCACTGACTCCTCTGCTTGCATGCAGGAACTGCTGCTGTAGCAGTTAATCCCCTTGTGTGCACAGGGGTGTCGAGAGAGCACGTCTCCTTCGGCCTGTACCATTCATCTTAACCCCACCTACGCTCCCACTCCCACAAACAGCACTGTTCTCCTTAGAATCCCGCTCTAACACAGCTGCGCCTCTCTCCTTTGCACCCAGTTTTGTGTCACCATCCTTCGTTTCAGATGCCTCTCTGATGCTAACTGCACAGCCATTCTCTGTGAGCAATGGAAATGCTACCAAACGCATTCTGTGGCCTTTTGCCTACCCACTAACTTCCCTGATGGGTTTGATGGATTTTGCGTATTGCAAGCTTGAGCATTCTGCATCGTTGTTTCCCTGATCATTTTCCAGGGCAAGAAATACCAGATGGCCAAACTTTGGGCTTGATCCCAGAAACAGTGACAGGGACAATACCATCATTGCTTGGGCAGACCCTCAGCTGGTATAAATTGGCATAGCTGCATTGAAGTCAATGGTGCCACATTGATTTACAGCAGCTAAGGACCCGATGCAGAATTTAAGAATTTGCAAACATATACAAAAGATTCTAACTTCCCACTCGATCTCCTCCCCCAATTATAATCCAGTGATTTATAAACCTCCAGTAATTACTGTGTGGTTATGAAAGTGAGGGGGAAATAATTGCACTTGATGTGTTAACATTGGTGTAGAGGGATTGCATATTCCTTACTCCCTTCTCTCATGCTGAACGCTCACACGGGCATTGGGAACACTAGATTTCAGGGCTATGATTGCTAGAAGTGCAATCACACCTGAGAAATTTTGCACAAATGGCACCACAGCAACAGCCGGTCCTTGCATGTTGCATTGGTCACATGCACTGTGGAAATACCAACCTCATTTAGAAGATGGGACTCTTCAACAATTTCAAAACTTACAACAATTAAAAATGGGAAACTTGGACAAACTGATTCTTTTGCATAAACAGTTTTGGTTTCAACTAATCAGCATTTCCCAATGACAAACATTTTACTGAAAAATTCTCAACCAGCTCTACTTCCGGCAGAGTCCCCATTGCATTGCAGGTACAAAAGAATCTTATTGGTATTCTACACAGTGTCCTAAGATGCCTCTGTTAACCGCTTTGACTTAGACATAATTAATGTGAGCAGGGTCCAAATGAGCTCTCCCCTGACATCTAGATGACCTGGGGGAAAAGAGTTGAGGAGCAGACTGTGTTTGCATGGACACACCTACTCTGCCTAGGAGTTCAGCAGACAGAGCAGCTTTGCAATGGGATTAGATGTGGCTGGCTTTGGGTTACAAATCACTTTAGTGTTGGAACGCAGGGGCAATAAAACGTTGTTATCCTTATTGTACAAGGAAAGGACAGTAGAACTGTGTTTAGCCTGCCCAGATTGAGGGGGTCAGCCTGAAGTGGGCCTCACTTTCTAAGCAGGGGCTTAGGGATGCCAAATCCCAGGGAAGGGTGAGGGGGAAAGAGGAGAGGATATATTAAATATAATTAATATAAAATAGGTAGATGATACGATGGTGTGGCTGTTGCGTAAAGAGTCCTAAGACACCATTTGGCCTTCTCTCCCTTGTTTAAAGACAGAGCTGATTAGACTCAATTAAGAGTCTTTGTTTTTGTTCAGCGTCTAATAGAACCGAAGACATTTGTGAGCACTGGGGGGCTGAGCCTTTGACCTGGTTTGGGGGCAGTGAAAGCCAACGACGAGGCAGTAGCAGAGAGGTTCCCCCCCTACCCAGTGACATCACTAAGAGCTGGGTTAAACGGTGACACCTCAGATGAGGGTGAACCTATGTGAATGCGCCTCTGTACTCTGGGCCTTCGCTGACCAGGGAAATCCACTGTGAGGTGGAAGGAGAGGATAATAGCATATTAAAAGGCCCTTCGTTTGTCAGATTTTCACATGGCCAAGTGGGAAACAGAGGCAAAGGCCACCACCTAACATGTTTGGGGTTGGGTGTTGCGTACGGTCACATGCTTTTGAATTGTGTTTTCCCACAGTAATGCTGGATTCCCTTTCCCATTTCATAAACGTTCCCTTTTGCTAGTCACAGAATCAGCGTTTGCGAGTGGGAAAATATTACCTCGTGGAGGAGCCCAGAGGTGGGGTTTAGTTTTTCCAGATTACTGGGTGGGGACTTGACCCAGTTCTGTTGTGTATTGTTAAGAGGAACTCGTAAATACCAGATCCAGCTGCGTTGCGGCCAACATCACAGGGCAGAAGGGTTACATTATCACACTTTTAAAAAACCACACACACACAAACACACACACACAGGTCTTGCTTCAGCAGGACTCTCTGGTTGCTTTATACTATTCCTGCAATGTCAAGCCTCCATAAACCTAGGTCAACAGACCAGAAAGGACAGGATTACGGGTGCTTTGCATCACCAGAGTGCTGCAAAGCCTCCAGCGCACCAGGGTCAATCTGGCTCAAGCCACATAAGGAGACGTGCTGGTATTGTGGCCAGGGTTTGAAAATCTCAGTCAAAAGCTCATCCCTCCCTTAAATTCTGAGGTTTCTAAAATTCCTGTATCACTAATAAAATAGTGCAGTGAGACCTTTTAAACACACTACAATCCCCACTGCTCTGACATTCGTGTTCCATTCAGTCTTTACCAGCCCCTGAAAGAAATTAAGGATTTTTCTTTATTTTTCCATTAGGCAAAGAAGAAACTCAGGGGCAGAAGGAGAATGAAGAGAGCAGAAAATGAGAGAGATCCAGATGGGTCAAGAATCAAGGTTAGGTCTGGAGCTCTTTCTAGGCCTTGACTGAGCACAGGAATACTCTCATTGACGTTAAGAGCACTATTCACATGCTTTAGTTAGACTGAATCAGGGTCTTAACGCTTAACTCAAATACTTTTCCCGCTTTTCCCTCAGTGCTTAAAAATGTGTTAGCATTATTAGCCCTTTTCAGTCACACAGATCGTCTGAGATTTGAGGGCAGTCTAAGTTAAATATGTCTGGCAGGCCTATACATTTACTTGTTTATATACACAAAACTCTCTCATGCCCACGTTCATCCTGAACAACTTATTTCAGCAGGATTTTTTAAACCTGGCAATGTTATTTGAACCCTAGCTCTTAAGGGAACAACACACTGGTGAAGACAACCAACATATGTGCTGAAACTTGAAAGAAGAGAATTATTTGCTGTCACCTCTCCATTTTCCCTTTAAATTAAAACAGAGGCTGATTGTCCAAAGGATGCTCAAGCCATCTTTAAAATGTTTTCTTCTCCAATTGGCTCCAGGACACAGATTAAACATGGGCATTTTTCTCTTGGAAAAAGCATCGAAGTGAACCTAATCAGAATTTCACACACACACTTTCTCTCTCTCTTTCTCACTCTCTGGGCTAGAACTTTTCATTCATAGACCAATAGTGCCACCCAGTGATAAAAATTAATCCCGACACTGAGTAATGCTACATTGTGGCCAGTATGCAATGTATCAATGTCCACATGAACCATATGCAGGATTATCCACTCCAAACATTAAAAAAGAATGAATCAGATTAATAAAAACTATCAAGGGATTGGCTTAAAAATCATGGGGTTTAAAAATACAGGGTTTTGGTTGCTTTTTGTTTGCCTTCTGGTTTCTGAGGCTTTAGGATGTTCTCGGGTTGCGTTGTCAAGTTTTTCCCTGGATGTATCCAGAGCTCTTCAACAGAGAATTAACAGGACTGAATCTTTCAGGTTTGTGGCTATAATTGGCCATTCTAAAGGTCAGGCAATTTCACACACACTACCAACATGAATAACACAACCTATCTTGACATCTTAACAGCTGACTGATGTACTTCTCCCACCGGCACCAAGTATCCAGGCTCACTCGACCACAGCTCAAGCGACATTCTCACCCTGCTTCTGAAAGGTACCGACATCAGAAATCTGTGAGGCAGCTACATGGAGCAAGCCACTCCGTGTTTGTCGAGCATTATACACTGTCAGGGCCAGGCCATGGGCAGCCTGCGTGCACCAGTCAGTGACTAAGGTGCAGTCAAGAAACAAGTAACGGGGTCGGGGTCTAACCATGTCAGGATCTCAGGACGTCAGGGTCAGGCACCAGCTTACAGAAAGCAGGCAAGCGGTGGGCTCGGGGACAAACCAGACTCAGAAGCCAGAGCCTTCGTTTGCTAGAGCTCAGCAAAGCAATGGCAAGAGCAGAAGCAAGAAGACAGCTTATGTCGTTGCTCAGAAAGTTCCCTAGCCTGGCATCATGGTTTATATACCAGCAGGAGCCAATCCATGGGCTGTAAGGGGCTGCCACTCAGGCCCTGCTGGGCGGTACTTCCTGCATTGTCTATCTTCACAGAGTCCTCCAGCAGAACCCTCGCCGAAGCTTCCCCTGGTGATGTGGGATTTGCATCAGTGGCCTAGAACGCCCCCATCCTCGGTTCTAGTCCAGCAGGTTCTTACCATACGCTGTGCTTAACTATTAGATCAGATGCCAAATTTGGGAGCAAAGCACTCCAGTCTCTATGTGACTGGTTCACCTGATGTTCCTCATTGACGCCATCCTGTGATGACGCTGCTTGCTAGTCACCTACAGTCCTCTGTCCGTGAACTTTGCAGCCCTCCGCAGACGCAGGCTTTGATCTGTGAGGGACGGTCATGGACATGCTGCCCAAGGGATTTCAAGTTTGCATGGGTGGGACATATGTGCACCTGCCGTGGGATGCACACTGACTAGAACATCTCAATAAACCTGAGTTCCTGGGTGGCAAGGGGCCATTCTTTTCAGCTCTTGGTGTCTTCTGATCCAGACTGGAGGCCTTTCTGGTAGATGCTTTAGCCAGACACAAGTTATTAGGCAAGGCATAGGGGTAACCAGATGAAATTTGATGGTCTGGGATTTACAGGAGATCAGACTCGATGATCTAATGGTCCCTTCCACCAGGCCTCTCCCCAAGGGGGTATAATCCCCCAACAAAGAGGTCTGACCTGCCCCAGGACTTATCTCTTAATGCCGTAATTGGGCCTAACTTCACCACCAAAATCATCACGGACTGAAGACAGGGAATACAAGCTACTATCATAACCAGGAGCTCATCGTGAGGTGCTGGAGTAGAGTTTCAGGGCAGCTAATTCAGACTGACTAACTCTCAACACGGCTCCCAGATATAAAAATGAGGTAATGGCACATTAAGGTAGATTTCCCCACGGTGCCTGGGGATCAAATGAAGAGGTGCGGCTGTTATTGTGAGAACAGACCTCGTTTCATCACAGGAGTCCGAGTGAAGTCATGTGCTCAGCTTTTGCCCAGAGAGCTGGGACCCATTCCGGGTTTCATTCACCAGTTAAATGAGGTTAATATTTACAGATGAGTCCCCAAGGCACATTCGCGGACATCACACACGCAAAACACACCCTTACAAAGAGAATCAGGCGCTCCCGTGGTTTTTAAAAAGCGGCTCTTTATTTAGCCATGGAGAAGCTGGGTGTTGTGATACTGGCGTGATTTTTTACCCATGGAGCTGGTGCAGCAGAGACGTGATTGCAGCGATGGGAGGTACCGTGGGAGTCTGCTACAATACCTGGCGCTATTATTGCTATTATGACAGGTGGTGCAGGAGGCACTGCATATAGCGAAGGTTTCATGACACTTTCCATTCTACATCCCTGTTTTCAGTTGCTCTAAACTTTACCTGATGTAACTCTTAGGGCTGAAATTTTCCATGCCGTGTGCATGGCTCAGGCTGAATATTTCCCAGCAAAACCAAGTCAGCCATTTCTTCAGATGAGCTAAAGGGAAAATACATTGTTTTGCCCATTTGCACAACTATTTGGTTGAGAAGTTCTTGCACCCCCAAGCTTTGGAGCAGTGATTTCAAATTTGGCAGAGATGAAGGGAAGAGGTCATCCTGATGTCAGAAATGTGCCTTTTGCCCCATCTGTAAAATCTCTGCCCAGATGAAGAGCCTCTGAAAATCTCAGTTTGCACATGGCAGTAAAGGCTTGCTAGTGTTTGGCAGCTAAATTCACCAACGATTCTGTCTGCACCGAGCATGCTCCGGCCCCGGGACAGAGCAGTCCGTCCCCTGCAATTGCTGTGTTTGGGCAGCCACCGGCTGCCGTGGGGCTGGTTACAGGCGTTCTCCCGCGAGTTCTCCTGTGATCTCAGTGGTCCTACTGATGGGGCCCAGGCAGGGAGGAGGAAGAGAAACAGCTTGACTGGAATGCAGCAGGGAGAGGAGCCGGGACTGAAGGGATCATAAATCAGGAGAGTGGGACATAGAATGAGACTGGGACGTGGATGAGTAATGGGTTGGGGGACTGAGATTGGGGAACAGAAGAGTCTCTAACGACTACAGTACACTTCCCTCAGATTCAGGATTCCTGAGTCTCAATGTTTTTCTGACAACAAATACCGATGAAAGCCATTGGCAAAATGTGTGCACCTCATTTCCCCTTAGTTCTGGCCCATACGGAGGGAAACAACCTACTACTGAAGTTACTTACTCAGTTAGCTCAAGAGGCAGAGGTCTGTGTGGTGGCTTCAAACCCTGCGAATGACCCACAGGGGGTCAGTATGGTCCCCTTTGCTTGAAATTGTTTTTTTCAGTTCGTGTTTTTAAAGTCCTAGGAAAAGGTTGCAAAACCAAGCACACAAAGATAGGACATGCTAAATGAGGTTGCCTATGCAGCAATCTTCATTCAGCCCCCTTGTGTGTATGCCGTACGATGAAGTCTTTAACTCCACGATCCCATTACCTTTTTCCACAGATGCTGCCTCATTCAGTGCACAGAAGGGATGTCCTGAATGAGGGCTGTGTAGTGAATTCGATTGTTATTGGTAGGAACTCTGCCTCACTTCTTGCAGAAGCTGGAAGGTGAATCGTGAACCAGACAGGGGATTGCAGGAAGAGAAAGGAGGGTCTCATGGTTCAGGCAGTTGAACGCTGCCTTGGGAGCTGGATTCTATCCTGCCTCTGCCACAGATTTCCGGTGGGAAGTTGGGCACATCACTTACACCCAACGTTTCCCAAGAGGTCTCTAATTAGGTGCCTGCTTTGAGACTCCAGGGTCTGATTTGCAGAAGTGCTGAGCGCTCACAGCAGCAACTGAAGTTGTTGGGAATTGTGCTTCAAACATATAAAGTGCTTTATAATACAAAGTACTCTGAAAAAAATCTGGTCCCAGGTGTCACATATTGGGCACTTAAAATTAGTGGAGACTTTTGACCTTAATCTCAGTTTCTCAGTTCCCCATCTGTAAAATGGAGATAATGCCACCCCCTCACCTAAAGAGGGGTTCTGAAAATAAACTCATTAATGCTTGTGCATCACTCAGACACTCTACCGATGAGCGCCTGGAAAAGCCCATGAGGGAATTATTCATGCTGTCTTCAGAGCAGCGTTTGACTAATGTGCAGTAAATAAGGCCTGGGGCCCCACACTGAATGATGAGGATAAAACAAACTGTTGAATATTGAATCGTCATTGAGCACCATCTATCCTGTGCCCTGAATGACGCAGAGATCCCGTGGAAAAAAATAATTTGTGACCATGTAATTAAAGGCTATATAATAATGCATACACAAAGGGAACTAGATTAAGCTGGCAGAAGCAACTTTAATTCTGGTATTACCTAACTTTACATACTGTTCTTAAGTTCTTCTCTCACCAAAACCAGAAGAACCAAAAAATAAACAAAAAACCGAAAACAAATACAAAAATTCCCTATGCTATGTAATTATTACTGCTATCAAAGTAATGTCTGGAGACCTCAACTCAGATCAAGGCCCCTTTGTGCTTAGCACCATACAAACACAGTGAGACAGTGCCTGGCCTGAAGACTCACAATCTAAATAGACAAGACAAGGTGAGAAGGGAAACTAAGGCACAGTGATGCGAACAAGGTTACACAGGTTTGTGGCCAAGCCAGAATTAAAACCCAGGCCCCCTAGCCTCCAGCCAGTTGGATAGTATTGGCTGATAAAAAAAACTAAACAACACACACACAGTGAAATTGACTTTTTTGTTTCACAAAGCGCTCATGAACCGCCACCCACCTAGCACCACTGCTTGGAGGAGATGTTGGAACCTGCCCTAAAGGATGGGGAATTGAGGCACAGAAGGCTCCTCTCTGATGGGTCTCTTTGCAGCTGAACTAGGATGTAGACTTCAATCTCATGAATCCCTATGCATGGTCACAATCTCCTGACCATCTCCTGGAAGGCAGTTTGGATCCCTGGGGAAACTAGTGGGGAGCAGTCTATGCTCTTAAAAATCTGTACAACGCACTATTGCCATGATGCCAACAACGCGCCAGGCAGCTGGTGTGTGTGGTGATTACCGTTTCTGTACTAAACACACTCATTTTCAGCGCTACCTTGTCCCCATCTCCCACTTTTGTCTGCTCTCTTTGGTCCTATGTTACAGGGATGCTACAGTCCTTCCTGAGATCTTGTTTTCATGAATGTAATCACACTGCCTGATTACTTCTTAGGTGCAGGATAAAGGGGTGTCCTCCTCCCTTCTATTTACATCCCCAGCGTTCACTGTCTGTCATCGTGATTGCACCCAGGGCTTCTGCATATAAAAGAGCGATGGAACTTGACGATGCTCCGGACTGTGTCACTTTCTTACCATCCTGCCTCTGCCAAGAGAGAGACTTGCTGGTACTTAGTGGCATGTCATCTGCTTGACACCCCCAACCTGTTGCCGACCCAAACAATCCTTTCTAGGCTACACCAGCCCTTACTTTGCTTTGCAAATTAACAATAGGTGCACCCCAGCCGCTGAACCCCTTTGAAGTGTTCCCCTGTAGCATTCAGCTCTTTAGCAGTATTCCCAGTCCCTCAAGGGGATGGCGTCCTCCCCCAGCCAATTTCGTGTCACTGAGCATCAGAACTCAATACCATAGTCCTGAAATATGTTTATAATGAAAAAAAATCATCAGTTCATTGTCAAAGGTCAACATTTAAGAGACAGTGGATCAGGATCATAGGAATAGATTACGTATAAAAAAAAAAAAATCCTAAAACAATTCCTAGAGACTAAATTTATTTAAACCGAAGGTTAACTTGGTAAATTTATCTCACCCCAAACGCCCTTTTCAGCATTTTAACCACACCTGGTTGAGATCCTGTTTTCATGAATGTAATCACTCCACCAGATTACTTCCTAGGTGCAGCAGAAAGGGGTGTAGCCCTCCCTTCTATTTACATCTCCAACATTCATTGTCTGCCCGTGGAGACCGTAGAACCCAGGGGGGTGCTTATTTTTCCTGTTGACGACACATGTCAATGACTCCCTATTGTGTTACCCTACAATGCTCACTTTAGATGCCAACCAACAGGGGGCAGGAAATTAACATCCTTTGCCTGGCAGAAACCTGATTTTCAACTCTGCCTTAATACAGACTTTTTAGGAACATATTTCTAATATAAATACATAGCTCTTTACATAATCGTGATACATACATCTTACAACTATATTCATAAGCAGTGCCACACCAGCTCTCATTTAGGACCTCATCTGATATTTTTTACAGATAACGACTATGAAATCAATGTGCTAGGTGTAATGAGTTTGTCAGGCCTGTTGGGAGTTGCTATTATAAAGCAGTGTCCCCTTTGCCAGTGGGCACCACCTGGCACAAAAAGCATGTGCCTACAGCTCAGCTGAAAGAAGTTCTGCCACTCAAGACTCCAATAGTTCACCAACCTGTGTGTGGCCCCACCACCACAACAAGGGGACACCAGAGTACAAGCCTATTACAGCAGGGGACAGCTTTATTATTACAAAAAATTAATTCATTCATGTCTGCATAGTATGCAAGAGTCCTGATCCGGGATTGGTGCGCCTCACCCTGCTGCAGTACGAATAATAAGGAAAATAATTCTTACCCTTGGGAGCAGTCCTGTTGTAAACTCTCCCGTGAACAGTCCTCTGGGCTGGCAGATAAAAGCTGTCAAGCCCTCTGTGACCTCACAGGCTCGCAGTTAGTGAGCAGAGATACACACAGTCAAGCACCTTTTTGTCTCCTGAGATTACTCAGGTGCTTAGCCGAGCTGTTGGGAAAATGTAGCAAAAATCGGCGCCTGAATTGTTCCTGGCAGAGAATGACATGAGTGAAAACAAGGTAACGCTGGAAATCACTGACTTACTTGTGGCACTGGAATATAGCAAGTCTGTCTGTGCCTTGTGCAATGCTGCCAGGATAGTAAAAAGAGAATTCCAAAGTGGATTGTGGCTATGAAAATCCTGTGGATGTCGTGATGTGATGGTACACTGTGACATGGGGGGAATCCCATCATTTTTGATCCAGTAGGATGGATCTCCGTATAACCTCCCCTCTAGGTTTCCCCCTAGAACCTCATGCATCCTACATGCTTTGCTCAGCTTCTGTGCGTGCCCTGCTTTTCTGGGGCAGGCATTCTGCATGGGGAAAGCATTCTTGACAGCACCTAACTCACATGGTGGGAAGGTATGAGGGGAGGTGGGGAGGGAAGGAGGTGGCTGGGCAGGCTCAGGGAGGCACCTGGTTGGCCTCGTGGGCAGTCCATATAGTTGGATGAAAGAATGAGGGATGGAGAAGTTCTGGTGCTTCGAGGAGGCTAAAAAGGAGAAAGACAGGCAAGAGAGTGTAAGGACAGGGTGGGCGTGGCAGAGAAGTGGCCAAGGAGGAAGTGCTACACAGGAGGTGGTGCTTGTGCAGGAAGTGATGAGAGAAAGAACAAGGAAGAAGATGACATCAGGTGTGGTGAGAGGTCAAGAAAGGAGGGGGAGAGAATATAGTGGGGACCAGAGATGCATGAAAACATAAAAGGAAGATGAGGATAGAAGAAGGTGAAATGTAGATACAGATGGGAACAGCAGGATGGAAAAAGTGTCTTCATCTGATTTATTTGGCTTAGATCTGGGAAGTACATGCATTGTTCCTATTATTTATATTCCAGTAGCAAATGCAGGGTCCCAACCAAGTTCAGGGCTCTGTTGGGATAGGCACCAGATACACAGTGCATTGCAGATGTAGGTATATTTCTAGTTTTAAAATTATTAAAAGTAAATTACTGTTGCCTGCAGATTTCCAGAGCCTCTGCAGCTGCCAGTGAGGAAACAGATCATTCCTGGTACGTGGCACCCTTTCAGGTTATTGTGCTAAATCTGAACTTTGTCAACCTCTAAAGAAACCCTTTTGGCACTTTTGTATAAATCTGGCTCTCACCGTTACCTCATGGTTGATGCTCCCCTGACTTGTAACCCTGTTTTCCCCATCCTCTCATTCACCTCTCTTCTTTATCCCCTCTGCAGCATATCACACCCAATGGAACTGGGATATTGTACATAAATCAACTAATATTCTACCACTCTCTCATCTTCTCCTCCCTTGTATCTGTTCATTTGCATACTTCAATCCTATTGGTTAAAATAAATTCCTTCCCTTTTTTAACTTGTGATGTATAAAAACTATTTTATTGAGAGATTTGTATCTCATGTTCCTCATTGTAGTAACTGATAGTCTCCATAGTATTTAAGAGTCTTTGATTCATATTTTTAGCAGCATCCCCCTCTATGATAGAATGGATCAGACCCATAGACAAGTGAAGTATCAGTCTGGACATTGGTCAGTGTGCACACAATCAAATTTATCACTGAACATCATCGGATAGCCATCTTTGTCTTGGATAGAAGCACAGGTAGCTAGCCAAGAAGTCATATTCCACAGTTGTGTAATCTGTTGAGCATATTTTATGGCCAGCAAATATACAAGGAGTAGCACAAGACAAAGTGTGCATTTGCTATTTAGCGGTAGGGCATGGGTGAAAATTGGAGTGGTTTATTCTAAATTGAAATTAAAAAATTACAAATCAGAGAGCTATTTAAAAACCTAAAAATAGCCTTCCCATCGTAATCTTTAACATGATTTTTGGCCTTTTAGACTAGCTCTTCAAAGGGGCACTCACTGAATTTCAATAACACTATTTTGAAAATCCTAGAGAATTAAGATTAAATTAAATCCCAAAATTCTACCAGCTGCAGTGACGCTTTACAATTTCGTTGTCTGTTGTCTCTGAAGTTCTAAGTAGCCATGCTTCAGACTGCACTTACTTTTCCTAGCAACTCAATGGACACAGGCCTTTAAAAAAGGAGAGTCTGGATTACAGGATAGTTTAGGGGATTATTTAGTTGATCAGAGCACCTTTCAAATCAAGGTCGTCAACTCAAACTCCACCTGGACAAGTAGTGAGTAAAATGTGTTGCCTTCTGAGGCCTTGGAGTTCTCACACATGGTCTCAGGGGACAAGCCTCCACAGAATCATAACTAACGTCTGGGAGCAGTCATAAAAGGGACACCAAAGATTGAATGGTTACAGAGACTCAGCCTATCTTGGCTCCGAATCAGGTGTCAGAGACACTAGCAGAACAGTGTGGCCACGCTTTGGACTTTCCTGAAATTGGGGAGGTATAAATAACTATGATTAAAGTTATCTAGCAGAGTGCACATTATTAAAAAGGTCTTCTGTGGGAAAACAGTCTATGCTTTCCCTACGGTACCTTCGTAAAGGTGTCACTGAGATTAGCTTCAAATTAACGGAAGCCCCCCACAATCAGGGTGCGTTTGTGTTTCAGTGTGTACGTGCCCACGTCTGCCACCATTCAGAAAAAGGCCTGTACCCTGGACTGGATGTTCACAGCTCCCCCTCTACGCCCTGGCTGTCCCCACACAAGAGCAGTTGACAGCCCCCTACACTGAAGATTCAAGGATCCCTCCACCTTACTTCGGATGTCTTCAGGTCCGGTCTACTGAGGTCCCCCTGTGGTCATGGTTACTCTTCACCGGGATGCAGGCTGGCCACTCCCCTCAACAGGCAGGGAGAAGGACGTGCCTGCTCCCCATAGGGCAAAGGAAGAGACTTGTCCTCCCACTGCCAGTGCCCCCCAGGTGGGAACCCAGACACTCCATAATGTCTCACGTGGTAGGCAGGGAACCTTGGGGGTGTCCTAGCAACCATCTGTTGGGGAAGAGAAGCTCCTGCTAAGCCTGCAGGGGCTACAACATGTTCGGGGTTGCCCAGCCCATGGCAGCCATTGCACGAGGTATTATGGCATCTCCACAGCCAGCCCGGATGCCGGGGGAAAGGCTTCCCAGGTGTTTCCTCGTACACGTCTTTGGAGGTCCCAGCACACACCGATGGTGCTGTGTGAAGAGTAATGCAATTAAAATTAGGACCCTGAATGAATAAGAGACCCTGACTTTCTGGTAGGGAGCTGTGTTTTTCATCTGCTGGTGGTCACTCTCCTCCTCTCTCACGGCCTGGTGCCTTTCTACATGCTGTCTTTCTTTCCTTTGGTGTGTATCTTCCCTCTTCTCCCTCCCCCACACTGGTCCTCCGGCCACCCCATTTCTCTCCCTTCATTCGCAGTCTCTCTTTTCACCCTCCCTACCCCGCCCCTGCACTAGTGTCCAGTCTCTTTCCATCCCTCACCTTAGGACCCCAACATTTTTCTCCCCTCCCTCTCTCCCAAAGCTATAGATCTTCCCCCATGCCCTCCCCATGCCCCTTGAGTTCCATTTCCTGTCCCTCAAGCCCCACATCACTTCTCATTCCAGAACCCTGAAAGTGGGGACGGGTGAGACACTTGGGGTCAGCACCTCCGGGACAGCAAACGGCCTGAATACGCTAACACCTCCCTCGCTGAATGCCTCATTCACACAAACACTGTCTCATCTGAGTGCCATTAGCTGCCCAGATTTGCCCCTCAGGGCTCCCTCAGGCACCAAGGGCAGCGTATGCTCCTGTGTTGCTTAGGAAAAATATGACTTGTCGAATATAATCATATGCATCTCCCTATATCTCTGGGCATTTATCCTCATCAGCACAGTACCTGAATGAGGTAGAGTTTTCTGAGGCTGAGAATTTTTTTTGTACCTCTGCTAGGGACACGTGGACAGCAGCAGAAGGGGGATCAATCTACCAGTCCCAGCACATAAACATGCTGCTGAAAAAGCAACTTCAGACTCTGTGTAAGGAAGGGAACAACATCAGAACTAGCATTGATGAAGTAGAGAAAGACACAAGCAACATGGAAGCCGAGCTCAGCAGGTAAAGGCAAACAGCCTGTGGTTTTAGATGAACATCCCATCCATTGATGACATGTCCAAAGATGCTAGCAACTCAAATGCCCTGGGGCAAGACCAGATCTGGGCTTTCCCTGATGAGCTAAGATAAGGAGGTCATCTAGTCCAACCCTCTGCTCAAAGCAAGGCCAACCCCAACTAAGATACCTAAGTAGAAACAGTGTAGGTCAACTGGCCTATCATTTTCCCCTGCCTTTCCTTACATTTATTTGCAGAGTATTTCTTGGTAACTCACATTTCTATAAGTAAATGATTCATTGATCTTTACAAAAAGAAATCCAGACCATCAGCTCATCACTTCTGAGCCACACTGCCATGGAACTCCAGGGTGTGCGTGTGAAGGGTAGAGATCAGCTCTGGTAGCGTACAGATTTCAGTGTAAAGCTTCTAAATCGTCCCTTGAAATTGAAGGGAAAGGGAAAATGAAATAATGCAGTGGTTCAGTGGCAGTTTCCTCCCACCCCTGTCATTAGCCATCAGTACTGTGCTATGCCATGAACAAGTTTCCGCCAATGACTTGATGGGCAGTTATGGGAGGGTTTCTTCCTAACCACCATTCAGAAGAACTGGAGAGAGATTCACATTCTAGCTCAGAATTTGAGAATCTGCAGGAAAAAGCTCCAAAGCTCCATTAGCAATCTTTGGATTATAATTTTATTGTTTTGATGTCGTGTTCCCCCCCCACCCCCACCCCCGCTTCTGATGCATATAGGATAAAACAGGCAGAAACCAAGAAAACCTTTTTAGAAGCGGAGATCCAAAGAGCCAAGAAAATGCTGGAGGATGAGCGTGTGTCAGCCTCAAAAAAGGAACTTTATCTAAGGAAGCTGGTAGTGTTACCCTGTACCTAATAATGGAATTATTCAACATTTCTCATTTCAATAAGAGTAACAATGACAATTAATATTTTATTATTGGGTAGATTCCTTTTAGAACACCTTGCTATTATGAACAGAATAAGCTGTACTTATTAATAATACTTACTTATTAAATGGTACTTAATAATAGAGGAATATATCCCAGCAAGAAGACAGAATTTTATTATTGTGGCTGTTGTTTCTTAAATAAAGTCTGGGATTAATATTGTTAAAACGTATGGTTATGTGCTGTCCTGGACAATGGGAATGAAAGCAAGTAAAATAATCTGGTGAATTTCTGTGCCAAGTTCAAATGCAGTGATTCTAAAAGAGACGAAAATGGGATTTATCTCAGAAAGTGTGTATTTTGTTATTGAAATGTCTATACCAAGTTTCTCTCTAATTCTCCTGTCCCAGCCCAGAGAGGTGTGGTCCCCGTTTGACTTTCACATCAGGGGCATGATGTTAGTTTGTCCCCTCCGACAAGTTGTATCTGTATGTGTTAATTTGGAAACTCGGAGGAGTCCAGCAGAACACAACGAACTAGCTGGTTAGTTCCACACTGGCCAGCAGGGCAGCAATAGGCCCAATAGTGTTCAACATCACATGCTTCAAAGGACGGTGCAGATGCAGCTCCTAGCAACATCCATATTGTACAACTACCAAAATACTGCTCTACAGAAGGGCTGACTCACCACTGGCATGCCCCCTTGTGGCACGGCATGGCATAGCAGCTCTTCTCTCACACCTCCGGCAGACAGCTGCTCCAGGCATGGGGGTGGTCGCTCCTCTTCTCACAACTCAGCCCACTGGCCAGCTCATGCTTTAGTTCCGTCCCTTCTGGAGTAACAGAACGACAAATAAAAGTCCTATTCCCCTGCAAACGGTCTTCAGCCCTGCAACCCTTACACCCTTCTCTCAGGTTTTTAATCATCCTTTTCCCCTGATATCAGGAGCATCATGCACCCTTCCCCCACAGCTGGTAGGGGAACCCAGGCCCTCCCACCACATCAGGTTCCCATCCAGGGCTATTATAACCAGCAGCCAAGAACTGCTCTGCCAGACTCCTCCCTGGACATCTTCCTAGCTTAGCCCATCAGCAAACCTCTACCAGAGACGTTCTAGGTTCACCTTTCCTTCAGCGCCAGGACTCACAGGCCTCTCCCCTGGAATCCCCAAACAAAAGTACAACTTAAAATCAACTTCCGCCCTCCTCAGGCTTGACCAATCACCCTTCATAAGTTTCCCCTGTTCTTTTCCTCCCCTGAACATCTTCCTGGGCTCCCTTCCTGGAAATCCAGATCTTGCCCTTTTATCAAGGTTCATCACCAGGGTTTGCTGCACCCCAGAGGCTGCTCTGTGTCTCTCCCGGGCCTCCTGCCAGACTTCTCTGCTCGGGTGAGGGTCCCAAGGCCAATTCTCCCCCAGGTGTCCTCTTTGGTCCTCCCAGTCTCTGCCCTCTCTAGTGCCAAGAGAAGAACTAGAGTTCTTCTCTCTCCTTGCAAACCCTGCTGCCCCAGGCCTCCTCTTTGTATGGCACCACCTAACTTCTCCCCAGCTGTGCTTCCTCCTTAATCCAGCCTGGCCCTCCCTGATGGTGCAACTGGGGTCAGGCTCCTGGTAGCCTATGGTTTACCAGTGTGGGGCTTATACACCCCATCATGCCTACACAGTCAGCAGCATCGCAGCTGATATTTGAAACATCAGCTTACACAGCCACCACGTCCAATCTCCAGCACTGTGTTGCTGACGTTCTGCGGCCCAGTAAAGGGTTCCCATAGCAGCAGCTCTTTTTGAAGCCAACCCAGGCTCTGATCTGGTAGTAAAATCTGAGGGCCCATGTGGGCAGTGGACTGGCTAAGCAGGATCAAGGTCCCAGACAGACCTTCCAATCATGCTGCCCTCTTTAGCCTCTGTACTATGCCCTCGATGCAAACATGGCTGCCTGAGTGAATCATGGACTTGATTCACCCCTGCACTGCTCTGGTGTGACTCTGTGGATATCAGTGGTGTTATAGAGATGCAAAGCTGGAGTGACACCATAGTCATGCAAATGTTTTGTCTCATGGGGACTGTGTCAAGGAAGCCACTAGTTCTAAATGAATAACTCCCATCTCTGCTTGCAGCACCGCAGAGCCAGATGCAAGCCCTTTGCATTTCAACTAAGGAATCTTTGTTCCTCCCTTAGGAAAAGGACAATGAAGATTTAAATTTGAGAATTCTCATGCTCTCGGAGGAGGTATGTAGGAAAAGCAGATCATGCTCCTTGGGATTGTTTCCTCTTCATTTGAGCACAAAGGATAAACAAATTGTCAGCATGTCTGTAGAAGACCATGAGATGTAACACAATCCAGCAGTTCACCTAAGAGGTTTGGAGGAAAACACACACAGCAAAGTGCTGAGCTGTGTTTGTGAATGAAATGGGTTACTAACCCCCTCTGTCTTGTATCTTATATCACCTTCCATTCCCCAGATGTAGGGATCTAAATTCCCCGCAACGCAGCGCTCCCCAAGGGCGTGGCAGACTGATTAGCTTTATTCTCTTAGCTTGTATAGCAACAAATGGAGCTGCCAGTCACACAGTTATTAAGTTCTTGTTAAGATCCAGCCACAGCATTCATGGTAGAGTCTGATCTCAGTTACACTGCACAAATGCAAAGTAACTCCAGTGAAGTCAGTGGAGATATTCCAATGTAAACTAGGATCTATTTAGCTGCTTTATGGCCTGCACCACCACGGTATCGGAGATCCTCGCAAGCAATTAATGGATTTCACCCTTGTCACACCATCTTACTAATGCAGAGAGATTCTGTAACTTCCCCAAGGTTACACAGGACATCTGCCGTTTAGGTAGGAATCAAACCCCATTTTCTGGACTCCAATTCCAGCACCTTATCTGCCAAATTGCCCTGCCTGCCCTACTGGGAATATTCTTCCCTCTTGTCAATGTAGGGTGACCAGATGTCCCCGTTTTACAGGGACAGTCCAGATATTTGGGCTTTGTCTTATATAGGTGTCTATTACCTCCCACCCCCTGTCCTGATTTTGCACACTTGGTTGTTAATAAGATCTGAGCTAGACACTTGCTGTCCTTTTATTTGATGATGTCAGGGATCGTTTAAAAAGGAGAATTAGAACAGTGCTCCTGATGAGCGTCATAATTCGATATACCCTTTTTGCTACTCCCCTTTCACTCCCCAGGACTGATTCCCTCATGCTGACACCTTGGGCTGTCATTTACACCAGTGGGTGGGTTTAAAACACCATCAGATTGGAATAGGTGAATTTTACATCTACATTGCACAAGTGTCAATGATGGCACAAAGTGCAAGGCGGTGGAGAATCAGGCCCCAGATTAGATCAAATCCTGCTGTCCTAAATCACTCCTTTCTCTGTTGGCATCAGAACCAATGCTGACCTCAAGGGATGCTTGGACTGATGAATTCTGCAGAATCCGGTTTTGCGGCCTCCTATTCCAGTTCCAGCTCTTCTATAGACTCCCTGTGAAATGCTGAGAGAGTCACCTAATCTTTTTCTAGTGCTTGAGGCCCTAGCTATAAAATGGGGTAATAATCCCTACATTCTCCCACTCTTTGTCTTGTGGGTTTAGATCGTAAGGGATAGATCTCCAAAGAGGACTTAGACTCAGCATTGCAGCACCTAATTTTTAGGCACCCTGCCATCTATCCCCAGCCCCGAACTAGGACCCAGGCTCCCCATACAGTGCATGGGGAAAGTTGAACACCTGTGAATAGAATACACACTCAGTGCGGAGCCATTATGAAGTGCCAAGGGGAGGGGAGGAGCCTAAGCCATGCCCTTTAAAAAGGGGGTGCCTATCTCTGCAAGGAGTTCACAACCATGAGCCCTGTCCTGGGGTGAGATACTTAAGCCTTTTCCCACAAAATCTGAGGCTGTTCTCCCCCTTATGACTTTTAGCCCAGAGGTTAGTGTGCTCATCCAGGATTTGCTGAGACTTTGGCTTCTAAGGCTGGGTCTGCACTGACGGCAGCAAATTCGCCACCGTCAGATCGATTGCTCTGGATCGACTGAGTGGTCTGCGTAGACCCGCTCAGTCAATCCAGCAGGCAATGCAGGAAAACCACCCGCGTAAGTGGCGTAGCGCTGCATCAAAGGGAACGCTGTTCCCGTCAACACAGCGCAGTGTGGACGGCGCGCGGAGGAGACGCCGCTAAGTCGACGGAAGATACGCAAATGATTTACGGCACTTGCGTATCTCGCATCGACTGCCGCCGAATCCCAAAGGTAAGTGTAGACCCGGCCTGAGTCACTTAGGTGCTTTTGAAACTTTTACCCCCAATCCTATGTGCATAGTGTGTGCATCTACAGAGAAATGTGTTTTACATTACACCTCAGCTCCCTGGAATGGATCAGAACAGCAGACGTAATTTGGCTTCACCTACAGATGGTACCGACAAATAGCAATGCAGACAACAGGGAATTACAACATGTTGTAGATCATGCATATTGCCAGTTACATACCAGTCTGAAAATCAGGTGCAGGCCATTTACATTGCAAGCAAAGCCTCCATGGATCTCCACTTCCCCTTTTGACAGCTGAGAAATTGGAGAAAAAGTCCATGCTCGGATGGTCTGAATTACTCCAATGCCTCACCTGGCCTAGATCTCACAGAGAGAATGGACTTGATTTACTTCTCATCAACACCTGCTGTAACTCGACTGAAATGAGTGAAATTACTCCTGATTTATACCAGTGTAAGTGAGAGGAGAATCATGGCCAAATTCTGGTCTCACACCTCTGGTATGCCAGCGACTTCAGTGGAGTTACGCTTAGATTAGGATCAGGCCCATTAAAGATATGTTTGTTGGAAGAGTAATGACTTTCCTTGCAGCTAGATATTTGGCCCAATAGTAAAGGCAGTACAATGGCACCATCTGATTTCAGAGCTCATCGTTGACAGCGTCGAGACGAGCCAGCCAGCGCAGCTACATGCAGCTCTGGGCTCGTGTCCACAAACTAGGGGTGAGTAAAGTTACAACCATGGAAGCGGAGTCTGTGAAACACAAAAGCATCCAGTTCACCTAAAGGACTTAGGGCCTGACCTACAGCCCACTGAAATCAATAGGAGTCTTTCTACTGACTTCAGAGGGGATTGGAATCAGACACTTGATGCCTATAAGTTTCATTTTTGTCAGACCAAGAAAGTAAGGTGCCCAATTCCCCCAGAAATTCAAAGGGAATTGGAAACTTCATTCCCCTAGGACCGCTACAAACCCCATCTCCTCAGTCGATCATCTTTCAACTGAGCTATGATGCTGTGCACAAGTTCAGGATCTGGGCCTTTATTAGATGTCAGTCAAGAAAGCATGTGAAAACACTCAGTCTCATCAGTCAAGTCTTTTTTAACCCTTGTTTTCTTATTCAAGGATACTTCAATTGATACCAGAGGTGTAGAGGGGAATTAGCCTGGTTATTATTCTTTTGGAGATGCTTTGGGTAGTTTTTCTGAACCAGCCTGGACATGAAATTTGTGGGAAAGTGTAAACATATCAAAAGCTGTGTCTAGGTCAGCTAGTGTGTAGGTAGCAATGCTCGGTGCCACGGATTCAAGAGAGGGCTTGCCACTTCCCTTCCCTGACTAGCAGAAACCACTATGGTGCATGGAAGTGTGTGTGTTTGGGGGTCAGGGAGGGACGGCTGGCCAGGAAGTTGTATTATCAGAATATATTTATGGAACATTTGTCTCCTTTTAGAAAAAGCTCCAGGAATACAAACTGGCTTCTGGGGTTGAAGATGAGATTTTCATAAAGGTACAGTAAACACATTTTTCTAGGTACTATTTATTTAGGCTAGGGAGGGATGTTAGGGCATAGAAAACTCAATATCACTACCTGAATATGATCCAGGGTGTATGTGCAGCTAGCTCAGATTGAAGTACTGAAGTTGGGCCTTCCATACAAGCTACTACAGCTGGTATGCAGACAAAGGAAAGTGGTAATGCTGAACAAGACGTAGAGAAAATAATCAACTGCATCCTTTGTCATCTAGCATAAAAACCCAGTGCAAATTGGGCCGCAAACTCAGAGCCATCACTTCACAGAACTGTAAGTTCCCTTTCTAAATGGCACTGATGGGACCATATCTCAGTGCAGGCCTTTATTTAAAGGGCGTTCAATGTCAGAAAACTTGATTGACTGAAAGGAATTCAGAGACCAGTAGGTACAATTATTTACAGGCTGGAGGGAATGGATTGTTTACATAAGGTAAATATATATCATTTGGCTCAGCAAAGACTAGGGAGGTAGGGGAGGATAGGTATAACAATAGCCCCATGTATCTGACAAATCTGATGCCACAGAGGAAGAGGAATACTTGGGGTGTTCTGCAAAGAAAAAACAGGGGATATGGAAATGAAACCAGGCAAAGAAATAAATGAGAGAGAAAGCGAATCCAAGCAGTAAGAAACAGTCTCCCCTAGTGCACATATGGTGAGTGAATTACTTTTTCATTCTTAGGCTTAAATTGGCACAAAAGCCTGTAGCCCTTCCAAACATTAAAAATTGAAATATAAAAATATGTAATCAAAATATATTGTTTTAGAATATGCTGTAACTGTGGTACAGTTTAGCTCCTAGCATTCATTTCTCTTTGATATTTGCATAGAGATTCTCTTACATTTCAGTCCCTACAACATAGCTATTAGCTAGTTGACTTTTCCTTAAAGGTTGGAAGTTCTGCGCAGTTTGGATCACCTCCACTGTGGAGGGAATAATATGGATTTAAATCATTTCTAATTCTGTACAAATATTTGCATAATTGACAAGTGATTTAATATTTCCCAAGAATATTTATTGATTTTCAGTCACTCTTAGTAAGAACAAGTAAGTAACAAGTCATTATTTGCCTACAATTAAAAGTCACTGATTAATTCTGCCAGAAATGTCATTCTAAGCAACTATGGGTGAGTAAGTAGTAATATTACTGCACTTATTTTTAGCATTTAATAATGCCAAGTATTTTGAGTTTCTTTCTCTGTGTAGATACATAAAAGGCTACTGTCTTCAGGGATATCCAACTGGCACTTTTCACAAACAATAAATTCACCCACATTTCTTTTTATGCGAGTACAGGCAAAACTCTCCCGTCTATATAATTTAGAACTTTAGGGCCTGTTCCAAAGCCCACTGAAGTCAGTGCAATACCCATTCAGTGGGATTTGGAGCAGACACTTATGAATTAGAAATAAACCCTTGAGCCCCAGTCCTGCAATGAACAGCATGCAGGCAAAGCTCATTACAGGATAACGACCTTGAAGAACACTTGTTGCCACCACACAAGCAACGTAAAGGGAAAACTGGTTCTCAGCAGCCTTCCTGGGTAAAGAACCTTGAATTCCTGCTCTCACACTGGGTACTGTTTGCCATCTGCAGCACTGTTCAGTGGTAACCCCAGACAACAGCACAGGGGTAATGCAACCTACGGGCCAATTATGCCTCAATTTGTATTTTTTTTAGCTGAAACACCAAGTCCGAGAGCTGGAGGAATCCATAAAAGAATATGAAACAGTAATCCAGGTAAAGATGCCAAATGCTTTAAATAGTGGCTAACGGTAGCATGTTCTATATAGTTCAACCTGTAACACAGAAGAAGGATCTTGTAATTAAGGCACTGGATTAGTACTCTGGAAACCTGGGTTCATTTACTGGCTTTGTCACAGAGTCTCTTCGTTCCCCATCTGCACAATGAGGGTGGGGCACTGCTTTGGCTGTCTTGCCTATTGAAATTGTTAAATTCAGGGGGGTAAGGGTTGTCTTTTGCTGTGTCTCTGAACCGTACCTAGCACAACTAGGCCACCATGTCAGCTGGGGCCTTTAGTCCTATTCAAGACACAATCAGAACTCTCTGAAACGCTTGTCTTTTGGGCTAAAATTTTCAAGCCTCAGTGTCCAGCCAAAGGGACTTTGGAAAGCCAGGATAAAGTCTCTTCAGCAGGTGCTGCATTTCTAAGACAGTAACAACACTCCTTTTTTCATTGTAAGCAGCTGTTGCAATTTTGGGAGGTGGGCGGGAAGAGTAGGAGTGACAGAACAGCACCAAAATGGCTCAACCTATAAACTTTACAATGGTCATCAGCATGGGGCACATCACTTACTGCCAGACTGGCACCTCCTCCTGGTACTCTGGGGATTAGCTCGAGGCCAATGCCCCATCCACAGTTTGCATACCATCACTGTGCACCTGCAGCCCCAATCACAGCTTCATAAACCGCAGCATCCTCTTTGTAGCTCAGCCCACCTGCTGTGTCACTGTCCATGTGCCTTGCTGCTGGGGGAGGTTTAGCTCCTCAATAGTCCTAGGCAGTCCTCTCATTTACTGCCTCAGTGCCACTCTCCTAGTGGCAAGTAGGGGAACCCGGGTCCACCTCTTTTCCGGGTTCCACCCCAGGGATGCTCAGCGCCGCAGTCTGGGACTTCTCTCTCTGGCCTCACTGCTCTACCCCTGGGCTTCTTCCTACCACAGGTTCCCCCTGCCTTTCTGAGTCTACCACTTCCCAAAAACTCCTTCATCTTCCCAAGGAGTGACTGAAGCCCACAGTCTCCACTCACTTCTCCTGAGGAGTGTCTGCATTTTCTCAGCACCCCTTCTGCTTTCATCTCCTAGGCTTTATAGGCCCCACCTATTCCTGCCCAGTTGAGCCTCCTTAATTAGCTGCCTATGGGGTTAATTGACCCATCTGGCCTGCATTAAACCCTGCAGGGCCAGTGAGGGTAGATTCCCCACCCGAGTTATCCACATAGTCAAGTGCTGAGTGGATAGAACAGTGGAGCGCTTTACATACGGTGCTTACCTCTGGCAGCAGCAAGGAGAAACAGAGCTGTCCATCCTTTTGGGCCCACCGGGCCATCATGATGGAGGTGCTGTGGGACCAAAATGAGCAAGTGGCATAGCAACCTGGAGCTCTGGGTCACAGCAACACTCAGTCAGTTTGGCCTGACCACACTCCCATCACAATGAAAGGCCGGGGGAGGGCAAGTGCTTCTACTCCTCACTGCTGCTATAGGGCTGGCTCCAGCACCTGGATTCTGCCCCCCGGTGATCTGCTCAGCCTCACCTGTTTCCAGTGGCCTGGTTCCCTCTCAGGGCTGGGAAGTGACATTGCCCTTGGATGGACAGGGCCGTAAGGCAGGGGCTGAGCATGGCACAGACTTGGTGGGCAAGGCACTGTGGCCGGAGATGCAGCAGGGATGGCTCCCCAGGAATGGATGATGCATGTCACAAGAAAAATTTCGGGGGGTACCCCTGGAACCCAGAAACGTTGGTAAGTTTTGGCAAATGGGTGGTGAAATGACAGTAGTGGCCATTTGAAAAGTCTGTGTGGGTGCATCTGCACTCGGAAATATTACTGCATTTGAAGCTACCACACTACATCGGGAGCCCTCTGCATGCATGGGATGCTCCTTTAGTTTCACAAGAAATTGCCTTGTCCTCTGGCTTGCTCTTAACTGACCCAGACCACAAGGATTTTGCTTCTTTCTGCAGAGTTCTGGGTCCCACACCCTTATATATTGAACACCCATTACTTGTGGCCAAACCCAAACTGTAGTCATGTGTGTTTGCTGAGTTTAGTCTTTTGGCTGATGCATTTGCGGAGCCTTGCTTTGGAAGCCAAGGCAACCAACTCATTCTTGAAGGTCTATAGGGAAAAGATGAACATCATCTTATGGAATGAAATCTAACTGGTGAGATATAAAATATGTGAAACCGAAAACCAAGCAAGGTGATGTACAAGGGTCCCCCACTACAGAAAGGATGTGGACAAGTTGGAAAGAGTCCAGTGGAAGGCAAAAAAAATGATGAGGGGGCTGGAGCACAAGACTTGTGAGGAGAGGCTGAGGGAACTAGGCTTGTTTAGTCTGCAGAAGAGAAGAATGAGGGGGGATTCGATAGCAGCCTTTAACTACCTGAAAGGGGGTTCCAGGGAGGATGGAGCTAGGCTGTTCTCAGTGGTAGTAGATGACAGAACAAGGAGCAACGGTCTCAAGTTGCAGTGGGGGGAGGTCTAGGTTGGACATTAGGAAAATGTTTTTCACTAGGAGGGTGGTGAAGCACTGGAATGGGTTACCTAGGGAGGTGATGGCATCTCCATCCTTAGAGGTTTTTAAGCTGAGGCTTGACAAACCCTGGCTGGGATGATTTAGCTGGGGTTGGTCCTGTTTTAAGCAAGGGGTGGGGCTAGATGACCTCCTGAGGTCCCTTCCAACCCTCATCTTCTATGATTTAACAGGTTTATTGTTTCTAAGGTGCTTCAGAATAAAGAGAAGTCTCTTCAGGACCAGCTCTCTGCTGCTGAGGAGAAGGCTCGGTAAGTCTGCTGGGTGCAATCTGAGATTTTTATGGCCCATGTCTCAGCGATGAGCATTAGATGGGGGGAAAGCAGTATGGCATGCAAAGCTGATGGGAAGCCAGTGTAAGGAATTTAAATTAGAATACTGCAAATGCTCAAGAAAGTGACTGGTTACGAACACTGGTCTGAATGAAGTGTAACATAGTAGTTCTCGCACGAGCTCCTACCATAGCTCTTTCAGTACACCACAGTAGTGATCTGCCTTATGCTTCCTGTAGGGAGACTGGGCCTCTCTTGAACAGACTTCTCTCGGCATGTTGACTTTGGGAGATGCTCTACTGGGAGCTTGGACAAGACCGTCAAATTCCTTTTCAGTTGTGTCTTATCCAGGGTTGTTACCTGGACTCTGCAAACGTAGCCCTATACTCCATTACGATAAATAACCAGGGTTTTCAAAGGAATGTAAGGCTCCTTTCCATCAGCTAGATTTCTCAACCCAGCTGATTCCTTGACAACCTTAGAAGAACCTCCTCAGCTTGTACCTGGGTTCTCCTGAGCGCTTTCTCTCTTCTCCCCAGGCTACCCATCCTGGTGGCTTTTGCAAGCCTAGGACTGTACCATGGTAGCATGCTTTTGTCTCCTCTTCCCCTTACATCTCTTGTTACCTTTTCAGTTTCATGGTACTTGTAACCACATGGGGCCTGTGTTTCATTAACCCCACTCTGACTTTCTGTTGTGCTGGTTGGATTGGGTGGGGTAGCAGAAGACTTGCTTGTTACCCCTGCTTATTACACCTGCAGAGAAATGTCCTGCAGTCTGGCTAAATCCCTCCACTGATCATGGCTAACCCATTTGATCTGGTGTCTTGGAATGTACAAAGCCTAAATAGTCCCATTCCATATACAGACATTCTGTCTCATTAGAAAACAACTGAGATCAGACATTACTTTTCCAACCCATGAGAATACCATGTGGCTTATTGTCCTCCTCTAGTAGTTAGTGTATGTACAGAGGTTTATGAATCTGTGGCAGTCTTTGAGCTAAACAATTTGGGTTTTCAATCAGGCAAGTAAAGATTCATCCTTTTACATCTTGGGTTCAATTCCCACTGTCACCAGACGATCCACAGGTGTCATGTTATTCAGCCTTACAGAAAACTGGTTTAACTGACTCTGGAAACCACTAAAATAAAAATGAGAGGCTCTGTGTCTACATGGGAAGTAATATCCAATACTTTCTCCTCCACCTGCAGCAGGGTGTCACAAGAGTCAGTATTTCCTAGCTGTGTTTGGCTATATTCATAGCCAAATGAGCTGTTATGCAAAGGTGGAAATCCAGTCTGTTTTCCAAGATTGCTGTACAGATTTATCAGATATGGCAGCCTATGATAAAACTTACATTTAAACAACAAAAAGAACATGAATTTTTTTATGACCTGTGGTCTTTACATTTCTGAGTTAAATACTAACCACTGCCTTTCTTTGTGTAAAGTTGAAAAACTGAATTTACCATGCAAGCATAGCTGATAAGCACTATACTGGCTGGAATGTTGTAATCTTCTCACCTCTTCCTCTCTGTTCTTTTCATTTTCTTTTGTTCGCCACTCGCTTTTGCTTCTGTGCTGAAATGTCTGTGGTAGATCCAGGGCACTCTCTCTTGTTCTCCTCCTATCCATTTTTATTCCTGTAACAGGAAGACACAGCAAAGATATAGCAACATAGGACACAGGGCTGGAAAGGAACTCCTGGGTCATTGAGTTCAATCTCCAATTGCAGGAGCCCCCTAATTTTCTCGGTCTCTTTGGTTGTCTTGTGTGACTTTATACCCCGTAAAATATTTAAAAATTTAATTTAGAAAATCCCCAATTAGAGATATGTTGGCCCTGGACTGCAAACATGCAATCTGAGCATTTGCTGAGAAATTCAGAGTCAGAGAAAGCTACACAGATCTGCCAAAGTGCCTGGACAGTCAACTTTACAGATGTAAAGATGGTACCCAAGAACCTCTGTGAGAGGTTATTGCTCAGCAAGAAGTGTGAAAAAAAATTACCTAATAAGAATAGTCAGTGCAAGGAAGGGCACCAAAACCTTATATCAGGCCAGGAGTCTTGTCAGGAATGTGAATCACAGAAATGAACTATCAGATAGTTACTGGCTGGCATTGGAGCAAAACTGAAGCAGGTGGTACCATTGTCTAGGGTTTAAAGCAGAGGGGCTTAGAGAGAAGAGACTTGCTATTCTCTTAAGCCAAGTAGGGAAATGAAGCCTAGATTAATGTACTATAAGGTGGGTGAACAACTGTTTGAAAGACTGTATTCAAAGAATAGGTACCAATGGTTTGCTGTCAAACTGGCAGGACGTATGTAGTGGGGTCCCACAGAAGTCAACACATCCAGTACTATTCAATATTTTCCTTAATGACTTGGAGAATGGAGTGGAGAATGTGCTTATAAAATTTGCAGATGACACCAAGCTTGGCGTGGTTGTAAGCACTTGGGAGGACAGGATTAGAAGTCAGAAGGACCTTGCCAAATTGGAGAACTGGTCTGAATTCAACAAAATGAGACTTACTGAGAATGTGTCAGGTATTTCACTTAAAAAGGGAAAATCAAGTGCCCGTCTACAAAATGGGGAATAACTAATGAGGTGGTAGTTCTGCTGGCAGTGATCTGGGGAGAGTGGATCACAAATTGGGTCTGGGGAGAGTGGATCACAAATTGGAGCACTGTGTCCAATTCTGGGTTCCACACTTTAGGAAAGATGTGGTCAAACTCGAGTGAGTGAAGAGGAGAGCAACAAAAAAGATCAAAGTTTTAGAAAACTGGAGCTAAGAGTTAAGAGCTAAATGTTTAAAAAAAACTGGGCATGTTTAGTTTTGCAGGGGAAAAAATGGAGAGGGGGACCTGATAGCAGTCTTCAAATATGTTAAGGGCTGCTATAAAGAGGACTGCGATCAACTGTTGTCCATGTCTTATGAAGGTAGGACAGGAAGTAATGGGTTTAATCTGCAGTAAGGGAGATTTAGGCTAGACATTAGGAAAAACTTTCTAACTAGAGGGTAGTTAAACTCTGGAATAGGCTTCCAAGGCAGATTGTGGAATCTCCATAATTGGAGGTTTTTAAGAGCTGCTTGGGCAAACACCTGTTGGGGATGGTCTAGGTTTCTTTGGTCCTGCCTCAGCACAGTGGGCTGGACTTGGTGATTTCTCAAGGTCACTTCCATCCTGACATTTCTAGGATTCTATTCCCAATACTGCCCTTTATTTGCAATATAACATTGGATGGTTTCCTTAACCTTTCCGGGGCTCGGTTCCCCATCTGAACAGTGGGGATAAAAACATATATCCTCAGTGGCCCACAAATTGCATTCAAAGGCGACCCAAGCATTAAAATGAGCACTCTGCATAGCTGTGGTGCATCAGGCAAATTTCACCTCCATTCATGAAAAAGACAAATGTCCAGCTAGTATGCTGTACAATAGCCAACAGATTCCACCTCAGTCTGAGTCATATGGAATGAAAAATAAGTATGCTTTGGTTACTGTTCTGGGGGACTAAATGCCTTTTCATAGAACTGGAATCACGCTTTTAGGACTGAAACATACATTGTTATACCAGGAGACTTGAGAGAAAATATCACAACCTGAGTGGCAAAACACAAGGTGGTGTTTACAGGAGGAAAGATACCAATAATAGATAATATAACCATAAAAGAAAGAAGTACAATCTGTCATAAATGCATTCAGGAAAGTAATCGTATCTCTCACAGCAGACTACAAACAGACCGGCATACCATAGCATTGGCTAAATTCTGAAGTCAGGGGCAAAACTCCCATCAACTGCAATGGGAGAAAGGTTAGATCAAAGGTGAAAGCTTTTGACAATCCCACCCTACCTAGTGATAGGAGAAAATGAGTGAGATATCTGTGCTTGTGCTAAGATCCCAAGGAACCAGATACCACCATTAAAAGAGAATGGCATCATATGCCAACCAGACATGAACACCTAGAAGATACGTCACGTGCCACATTTTTCACTATGCCATATGCATCATGTGTTGTTGTTGGGTTTTTTGGTAAATTTCCTCTGCTGAGAAGAACACAAGAACATATACTCTGACTTTCTGAATTTGCTCCACCTGATGTATTCCCTACAACTCTGCAGGAAAACCTAGGTTATTTTGGAAGTGTCTGATAGTCCAGAGAGGACATTCTCCTCTGTGAGAAGAGGAAGATGATACTTTCATCATGGATTGACCTCTGCCTCTTGCAGTTTGATGTTTGTGCTCATGTCTCCCAATGGGGTGGGAAACCCATTTTACTGGCCCCCCCATCAGACGCTGTTGACTCCAGATAGACATCAGAGAGTCTGACAAGGATCACTGTACATGAGACACTATAGTAAACTGTCCGTTGCTACTAGTGGCTCCCAAGCGCACTATTTCTCAGATTAACTTGCTACATAGTGGGACTATGAGGCAATTGAAGTGTGAAAAAAGCTGTTGACTGGAGCATTGGTGGTTAAATTCCTGAGCTGACTCTGGCTTGCAACATGAAGAGACTTTGAAATCTTCTTCTTCCATGCATGTGCAAGATATAAAGTAGAGAATCTTTCCTTCTGCTGTAACAGCCATGCCTTCCCAGACCCCGACCTGTTCAAGCTGGCAAACCCTCACTCCGTTCAGTAGCAGATACAAGCACTCACCTCAGTGAGCTCATTTTATTTTCTTGGTTATGATCATTCAGACTTGGCTGAAGCTTTCAGCATCTGTGGGTGCCGAGCATTTCTAGAGGCAGCGAATGCAGGGTCTTCTGTGCTAGCATTTTGGCCAATGAGATTCTGCAGTGGGGGCTTCAAGTTTCCACGTACAAGCTGCATCCTCCTCACGATAGCTGACCAGGGAATAGGCAGTCACGCTTAGTGGCAGAAGCGAGAGTTCAACCCACCAGTCAGAGCTGGTTCCAGGCTAGGCAGAGTCCAGGAAATGAGCCGAGGGTTAGTACTGGAGGGATTCAGGAGTCAAACGCCAGAGCTGGAAGGTAAAAGAGTCAGAAGCCAGGGGCAGAGGCGGAAGTTGAAGCCAGAAGTCTGAAGCCAGAGGGAGCAGAAGGAGGGCACGCACAGCTGCAGGCGTGCTGAGCCTTGAGCAGTCACTAAAGTGTTGCAGTGGCCAGGCTTCTAGGCAGGGCTGCTAAACCAGCAGCCAATCAGGGGCTGTGGTCACTACATCAGTACAAAGGCCCTGCAGCTGGGCTCGTTGGTTGTCTAGCAGCAAAGTTTGTCATTGAGCAGGCCAGCAGCTGGTCCTAGCTCACCTCGTCCCTGACAGCAGCCCCCTGCTTTCAGGGTCACCTCTGAGAAGACCTCGGGCCGGGTTTCTCTGGATAAGCCCAAAGGAAGGCACACAGGAGATCTGGGGCATGGACATGTTCGCAGGTTCCCACAAACGCTCCTCTGGGCTGTATTCCACCCCAACAATCAGACATCAGAGTCTTCCTTGGACTCAGCGGTAGTCCAGAGTCTGCTGGGCCGTTTACTCCTCTTGGCCCTGCATGGTTTTCAGCAGAGGAGCTTAGAAAGAGATGCCATCTGCAGCCTTTACTATGCCATTGCATATCCTAGCTCACTTGGTACGCAGGCTGCTAGAAGGTTTTTAACATCCGGTCCCTTCTAATGGTTCTTTCCTCCTTTTTCCAATGCTCATAAAATGGTTAGTATGCATCATCTTGAGAAAGGAATATGATGCTCTTCAGAGCCATATATTCACAGAGAACAAAACGGACACTGAAATTTTATGGTAGTTATTGAAATCTGCAAACAAATCCAGCTCCTTTTATTTTTGCAGAATTCTCCCCCGGACAGCCGGCGGTAACATCTTGAACATCAACCCAAAGAGTCTGATGTTTGAAATAGTCAAAGCTGAGTTGGTAAGTATTTTTATCTTAACTTGTAAAACAAGAACTGTAAATGAATCCACCCTCTCTTTAGTTCCTTTTACTTTAGGAATGGACACATTACTGCATTACTAATATAGCCTGCAGATCTTTTTCGTTTGTTAACCCCTAAATAATTTTGAATGGAGGTGTGGACCCCTTTGGAAATCTTAGACATAGTCTGCAGATCTCCAGGAATCTGCAGACCATAGGTTGAAAACCACTGCAGTAGGTTCAGATGGAGACCTGACTTAAAATACTTTTTAAACAGTTTACATAAATCCTTACTCCCACTGCAATCTGGAGTACATACCATGGAGTGATAAGACTCATGTTTATATGTTCATGCAGGATCTAGGAGTGCCTGTTTTAGGGCTGGCTGTAACGAGAACAGGTCAAAATTCCAAATTTGCAGCATGTGGGAAATTTTGCTATTTTGACATTGGCATTCAATCCAAATCTGAATGAAAACATGTATTTTTCAAAATGTCCCATGAATCAGCATTTTTAAAAAATGCATATAATTTTTATAAAACATTTCATTTCAAAATTCTAAAATTTTATTTAAATTTTTTTTTTATTCTTTCTAAGTTCTTTCATAATATTTCACTTCCACTATGGAAAGTCATCATATAGCATGATTTAGTGGCTGAAATTTTATTTAAAAAATTTTTATTTTATTTTAAAAATCATTCAGGGCAGGTGCTACTTAGCACTGATTGAAACATTTTATCTTCTTCTTATTTTTAATTCTTTTTGTGTTGTATGAAACAATTTGACACTACGGTATGCCCCACCACTCACTACTACTGACATGAAATACTGTAAAAATAATAACAACAACATAAGAATGGGGAAAACCATAAAAGAAATTCTGAAACAAAATTTTGGAATTCCCTGAAATTTGCTGAAATGAATTTTTATTCTTCATTTTGCAATAAATTTTTTCCACTGCAATTTTCATGGAAATTAATCCACTTTTCAGAATATTTCAACTTTGACAAAAAATGGCAAAACGTTGCAGCAAAGCAGTTCCAACCAACTCTAGTGCTGAGCCTCAACTCCAAAGATATTCAAGGGGACAAGAAGTGCTTTTCAGTCATGACTGTCATTGTGATGGCTTTCACAGCACACCCACCTCCCAGGAGACTTATCATAAGATTATATACGGGTATCTGAGTAGTATGTGTAGTCAGAAGAAAAGATGTCTTTGTGTTCAGGGCCCTGAACTGGGACTAGGAACTTCTGGGGTCAGTTCCTTGGTTTTTGCGATAGGCTAAGCCTTTGCCAGGTCCCATGTGGGCTTTTTTGGAGTCTCTTCCCCTTCCAAAGTCCTTTCCCTCCTTCAGAATCTCACTGCAGTCTGTCTGGAGTCACAAGCAGGGGGATTTTCCAATGAAAGGCAGCGTTCAGTCTCTGGGTTTTCCTTTAAGAAACTCTATGGAGATGTGGCTTGTTTATGGCAGTTAGATATGGCTAAACCCCAGCTCAGAGTTCATCTTCAACCCCTACCTGCGGTGATCAGCTTGTAACTGGTCTGGTGAGTCCTTATGGGTGGCAGAGGTTTACAAGCTATTGCAAGAGTCAGGCGTGTGCATGCGTTGTGCCCAGGTACACCCTAATGCAGGGGCAGCAAACCTTTTGGTCCAGCCTGTGGCTGCTGCGAGACCTTGAGATTCAGCGGCAGAATAAGATTCACAGCAGACAGTAAAATACCACGGTGTTACCCTCCGGCACGCGTCGAACTCTGCCGCCAAATTTCACTTTGCACTGGGATTTCACGGTGGAGGGTAACAGCGAGTCTCACTCGCTTTTAAAAAAGGATTTAAAAAATAAAGCTCCCTGGGTGCACACCCTAATAGAAGGTGCACACCCTAATAAAATGTGCTGTGCACACCCATGCAGCTAAATCTGGGGCACAGCAGTTTTCCTTCTGGCTGCTGCCCCTTCCTGTTGCAAGTTCTTCCTTTTAAGCTAGATTTCTCCAAGTGGAGCAGGCCCTGAAGGTGCACCTATTTAATACAGGGGAGCCTAGAGGAGCGCGTTAGCCTTCTCCTGCTTGGGATGGGGCTGTGCCACATCACCGTTTGCTAGTGGCTCGTGTGACATTGCTTCATTGAGTCTCTCGGGGCTTGAGTTCGCCGTCTGTGAAAAGGATATGATAGTATTCCTCTGTTTAGACTGTAAGCTCTTTGGGGCAAAGACTGCCTCTTACAACGTACGTGTGCAGCGCCTAGCACAATGTAGCCATGATCTTACATTTTGTGGATTGCTATAATCAAGATGAAAAAGACTCTGGGATAGAACATAAAACCGGCCATACTGACTCATACAAATGGTCCATTTAGCCCAATATCCTGTCTCTGATAGTAGCCAGTGCCAGGTGCTTCAGAGGGAATGAACAGAACAGAGCAATTTTGAGTGATCCATCCCCTGTCATCCAGTCCCAGTATCTAGCAGTCAGAGGCTTAGGCATACCCAGAGCACAGAGTTGCATCCATGATCATCTTGCCTAGTAGCTGTGGGTGGCCCTAATCTTCATGAATTTATCTAATTTTTTTTTTAATCCAGTTATACTTTTGACCTTCACAACATCCCCTGGCAACAAGTTCCACAGGTTGAGTGTGTTGTGTCAAGAAGTACTTCCTTTTGTTTGTTTTAAACCTACTGCCTATTCATTTCGTCAAGTGATCCCTAGTTCTTGTGTTACGTGAAAAGATCAATAACACTTCCCTATTCATTTTCTCCACACCATTCACGATATCATATCATCCCTTAGTCATCTCTTTTCTAAGATGACCAGTCAGAGTCTTGTTAATCTTTCCTCATACAAAAGCTGCTCTGTACCCCTAATCATTTTTGTTGGCCTTCTCTATACTTTT
Source organism: Mesoclemmys tuberculata (assembly GCA_007922155.1). Classification (NCBI taxonomy): domain Eukaryota; kingdom Metazoa; phylum Chordata; order Testudines; family Chelidae; genus Mesoclemmys; species Mesoclemmys tuberculata. The sequence goes on along the minus strand of ML675649.1, from coordinate 44,362,256 downwards.
TCCAGTTCTAATTTTTTTTTCCAGACCGGAACTGCACATAGTATCCGAGGTGTGGGCATATCATGGATTTAGACAACAGCATTATGATATTTTCTCTTTTATTATCTCTCCCTTTCCTGATGGTGCCCAACAGGCTTTGCTTTTTCAACTGCCACTGCACATTGAGTGGATGTTTTCAGAGAACCGTCAATGATGACTTGCTGTGTTTACCGGAGGGACACCACATAGCCCATTGGCCAGACACACAAGCGAAAGTGACAATGCTATTCTTTTAGCGCCAAGTACCAAAATAAATCAAATGACATCGCTGGTGAAAACCTAAGCGGAATCCTTTTGGTTTTAAGAGCATTACAAAGAATCTATCATTGTTAGCCTGGGAGTCCCTTTAAACAATCTCTTGCTTACTTACTTGGAATTGCAAGTGTTTGGAGTCTCTTAACATTATCTTTATCTGCAGGAAGACAAGATACGAGGAAAAGAAAAGAACCAAAGGAAGAATGGGGTTGGTGCTAGGTTAGTGAAGATCCTGTTTATATTTATGAAAGAGCTGGATTTTTAAACGATTTTTTTACAAACGTTCAAGAGTATGCACATTTTAAAAAAGAACAGAATGGACACAGGGCCAGTTTTTTAAAGGTGTTTAGAGGTGTAAGGATGCAAGTAGGCGCCTAGTCGGTACCTGGGTGCTTTTGAAAATCCCATTAGACACCCATTTGCATCTTTAGGCACCTAACTACCTTTGAAAATCTGGGCCCAAGTCCATATGAAAGGACTTTGCTTAATATGAGCAAATTATAACAGTTAGCGCCTATTAAAGTGAAATATCTTGGGCGGAGAATTTCAAGGCTGCCTATAGAAAGTTAGGTACCTGATTCTTATTAAAATCAATTTGCGCATCCGGATCCGTTCCACAGCTTTCAACATTGCAGCTCTAAATCTTCCATTAAATTCAAAGCATGGGACATTACGCTGCCCCACGGGGGCAGGGACTGTATTTTTGTTCTGGGTTGTACAGTGGGATTCTGGGGCGTGACTGAGGCCCTCGGCGATACCACAACACAGAGACTAAATGAAATGATAATAGCAGGGGAAAATAGGAAGAAAGCCACTTTTTAAAAGGTGAAAGTATTATTTCAACTATAAGGTAGCAGCAAGATTCAGCCGTACCCATTGGAATGAAATGGACAGGGACAAAGAGTATGAGTGAGAGAGAAAGGACAGAGAAGAGAGTGCAGCACAGGAGGGACAGCAGTGAGGGAGGAGAAAGATGTAGTCAGATGGGGGGAGGATCTGCTGCTGCGTGAAGGCCCACAAGCCTGAGAGACGTGAACTTACAAAGAGACATGGCTTTGGGGACATGGCAATGTCTCAGAAAACAGACCACAGTTGCCTCTGCTGGGAGGTTTGATCTTGCCCCACTGAAATCAAAGGGATTTTTTCCCCACATTGAGCATAGATGCTCTGAATCGCTCCAATGTTCCAGGCAAACTGTTTTGAAGAAGAGCTGTGAGGAACAGTTTTTTCAGCTCCCTTTGCACAGATTCCTCCTGATCAAGCTTGAACAGGCAAAGCTTAACAGAAGGGTGGAGCTGAGCAACTCCATCATGAGAGCCTTCGTCTCTTTGACAGTTGCCCATCAGCAGTTTCTCATTATCTCAAATCTATTCGTTTATCAAAGGTATCTGCCCCATGACTGCACGAGCGTAACCCTTACATTCAGATTTCTGGGGCAAATATCCACATTTAGGAGTTCAAAATTCAATTCGTGGCCGATCCAGCTCCCCTGAGATCAGTGGACGGTCTCTCACGGATTTCAGTGGAAGCTGGATAAAATCCTGAAGGCCAATAACCCTGCTATTGTCTTAAAATGTTTTCATGAACATTCCTGCCAAGAAATTTGTGTCACAGGCAGGGTGTTAGTGTGATACATAGTGTGTTTGTGTAATGTGCCCTGTGTTTGTGTCTCTTTATCCTGCAGGATGAACCCCAAGTGGATTCTGGTTCTCTTGTGGCAGCTCACTGGTGTACTGGTGGCCATCGTCCTGGCTGTCCCCCTAGTCATGCTCGTTGTCATCTGTATGTGCCTCTCAGACCACACGGTGACAGAGGCCTATCACCAACCACTGTGGCAGTTTCTGGACTATTACCTCTGGCCTTATATGAAGCTGCACAATTCTGGCATGTTACCAAAGTAATCCCCAGGGTTTGAAAAAGCGATTGACCCCCAGTGCCAGTGAATTTGTAGCAAAGCCTTGTCATTCGAAAACATCCCAGCATTTTAAGTGACTATTTCCCTCACAGGGTTTGTGATCTGTGACACACAGAACTATAATTTTACATCGTCCAGTCTGCATTAGTAAATCGCATAAGACATTCCAAGGTTAAACTCCTGTGGCCAGAGGTCAGCTACACATGCAGACATTTAGGGAATTGCTGGGATCGGAAGACATTGCATGTTAGGCCAGCAGTGTGCTAGGTGAAAGCTAGAATGGAATTTTGAATAATAGATAGCCTCTGTTCCCTATTCAGGTCCCCATATTAGTATACAAATGTATGCTGTAGGCTTAGCAGACAGAACTGAGGTTCACTGAGATAGCACAGACATATTCATCACATTCAGCTTTGGTGTAACTCACACTGGTTTCAGGGGCTGCATTCAGACCATTGCATTTTGTTGCAGAATGAATGGGAAATTGTGGGCCCAATCCTCTGGTCTGGCCAAGCTGGGACCAAGCCAGTTTTTTAGGCAGAAACATGTTGACATTTTTACTGCACTTTGTGGTGAGCTGAGGTGTTACTGGGCACACATCTACTCATTTGCAGTTAAAGTGCAGCTTTATTCAGTGTAAATTAAAACCTCTTGGCATACATGCCATTATTATCAATTAAGAGCAGACTATCTAGATAGCATATCATGGCAAGTGTTTGCACTGCTCCCTTCTGGCAACGTTAACCAAAGCTACATCCTCCATGAGCCGTTCGAAACAGGAACCGCATATTTCAGAAAGCAAATACGGCAGGAGCTAGGCCAGCGGCTATGCAACCTCCGGTGTAACGTAGCTATGGAGGAGCTATGGGGTAAGCAGAGTGCATTTGCATTTCAATAGTAGTCACTGGTTACTTGATTGCTTCTGCACAGCTGAATCCCTGGGTGCAGTGTGTTACCTACTCGAGTGGCGGGGGAAGTGGCCAATCCCGAAGTCAGAAAGGATTGAAGAAAAGAGTGGGAGATCCCCAGTAAGGATGCAATGCACAGTTTCACCATGGAGTCACCCGTGAGATTCACTTGATGAAAGGAGGCTGTGGGGTGCAAGTATTTGCACTGGAAATTGCGTCTGTAACACCTCAGCCAGAAAGCAGCCAACATCTGATGTCCAGTATGGCCTCATCGCACCGCCAACTGACACTCGCATTGTGGCCAAATTCAGTCTCCGAGAGGATGGAGAAAGGGGAGTAGGAGGTCACTGTCTCCTGGGTCAGGGCAAGAACTGATCAACTCCCAATCAGTATTTACGTATCCTGGGTTAGTTCTTCAGCAGGATCCAGGAGCAATCCTTGCAAAGTTGCACATGGGCACAGGGTACCCAGAGCTCTGGGAGGATTACAAGGTCAGTCTCACTCACAGGGGCCAGGCTGTACATGAAGGGTTATGGGTCACTAGGCAAGGCTAGCAGACTACAAGGCTAGCTTTGGTCAGAGAGCATCCAGGAACTTGCTAGCCACTGGAAGTTGACATGGCACTGCCAGATGACCAGAGCCCTGTTTGAATACCCTTGTGAGGAGGGCTAGTCATTACAATGCCCTGTGACAGGCAAGTCACGAGAGAGCTTCCTAGATTAATTCAAGTCCCCCATCCTCTCGTTCACTCACCCTTCATGCAGCCTCTGCAGGGGGGTGAGATGGCCTATGGCAACACAAAGGAGTTCTCTTCTACCATCATCAGACACCTCCCAGAGCCGGCGTGGTCCAGCACCCAGGAGGGTATCGTGTGTCTTATCTTCTGAGGAGCTCTGGCTCAGTAAGGGCACTTTCAGCCCAGGCATCTGTGTGTACCGTGTAGGGACATTATCACTGTCTGGGATGCTGCTAGGAGAAGCTTCTGCCCAGAGGAATATTTGTCTGTGTTGCACGAGACACTGCCAATCCCACAGAGACTCCTGCTTCAAATCCTTCTTCACAAGCGATAGGTAGCATTGGCTGCCATCTGACCGTACCTCTCCTCTGCAGAGAAAGTGGCCGCTCTCCTTCTAGGACGTTACAGAAACCACAAGGGCCAGTGCACCCATGGGTCCCATTTCAGGTCCAAAGAGGAATGATTAAATGTGCTGAGGGAATTACATCCACACCTCCTTTCCACGTACCCACAGATAAGACTGTGCCCCAAATAGGTGAAAATAAGCTCTATTTCTGTGTCCACGTAATCAGCGGCGCAAAGCATGTGTCCTAGGCGCAAGTGCAATTTTCAACTGTGCATATGTGCGCCTTCATTTTGTCAGCAGTGCAACAAGACACATTCAAAGCAGTGGTGACTGTATTTTTCCTCACCGTTGCACTGGTTTGCAACGGTACATGGTTTTTTTGGTGGCATTCTTATTTGTGCCCACAGTCCCACACATTTGAAAATGTAGCTTTTTACGTTTCCTTCTCTTATCTCAATGCAAACAGAGTGTAAATGCCAGTGCAGCTCAAAAGCAAGACAAAAGATACTGCTCCAAAAGTTCCACCTGGTGTGAATGTACTGCACAGGCAGTCTGTATTCTCAGGCACCAGATCATGGACTTCTACCTTCCTGCTGATTCTGGTGCCTGCTTTTGAAAGCGTCCTAATTGCAAATAATTCAGAATTGGTTTCCAACAGACTGCAAGTTCTGTCTGGCTTTTTCTTATCAAAGAAGGTGAGTTTTGATTTATTTACAAAAAGGTCAAAAGTAAAATGAAAAAACGCGAGGGAAACTATATTTGACATCAAATACTTCAGTTGTTTTTGTTTCATGGGTATGTTAACTATACAATATATTAAATATGATACCATCTAGAGGTGTCTCAGCAGATAGAAATGTACTGCGGGCTGGGTTTAAAGCTGAGATGCAGCTGGCTTTCACGTGCCTATGCGTGCTCTAACTCAGTTTTTAATATAATCTGTAATTTAACTGATAATTGACTATCGCAGATACAGAAAAGAGATAAAAGTAGACCTGGGCAATTCAGATGGTGCCATGTCTACTATAAATAACAGTGTCTCTGGGATTGCACTTTCAGAAGAAATAAGATCACTAACCTCACTGCACACATAGCCAATGTCAAAGCCACCCTTCACCCAGACGTTCCCACAGGAGAACCCGCATTTTCATAGATTCAGACGTAAAGACAAAACAAAAGCCTAAGCTTGCATCTTGATGTCCGGGAATGAGAAGAGACAGAGAGAGATGAGTTTTTTAAGTAACAGGAGGTGCTCAGATGCCATGGCGATGATTCTGTATGGTGATTACAGATGGGTCGATATGGATATTCTTTACCTTTTGTTGCACACTATATGGATTTATATTTATGAGGTGGGTGAATCTGTTCAGATAAAAGAGGAACTTAGAGTAACTGCTTTCTTAGTCCAAACCTCAAACCATGTCTGAACTAAAACATTTTTGCAGGTTCAAAATTTCAGCTGACTTGAAAATATCGAACAATAGTTTTAAATGGTCAACGAGAGGAGGAAAACCACCCCTTGAGCAAATATATGATATCCAAGGCTTTAGGCATTGACCAAGCCATTGAATTCTAGACTTATGTGTTATCGCTAAGCTGGTGGGACATCTTTGAGGAATTGTGAGGAGTTATTTTGCATATATTCAACCCTTCCACTCCTCGTCTCATACTCTGTGGAGACTCTGAATTATTATTTAAAGCAAATACAATCGAAACATTTATGAAAACACAAATATACTAGAGGCAGATCATACCCAGATGAACCATGTGCATAGGGACTCTCTGTGCACGGTTCTCTCCCACTCCACAGCAACTTCCCAGGATCCATGGAGGGTTTTCTAGGAGTCTGGCAAGTGGGAAGCCGCAGCGATGGGCAGAAAGGATGGGGCTGTGAGATGCATGTCCCCCTACATCCAGCTGTATTAACATTCATGCTGAGCTCATTGTGTTGGGAAACCTCTTCACGGTAGGGTACTAGGGAACAGGTACTTTCTGGGGGAGTACTATGCAGCATTGACAAGGACCTCCAGTGGAGTCACAGGCAGCCCCCCAAAAGATGCAGGGACACAATGGCCCCTTGCTCCTGAGAGATCCCTGAAATCGGCATAGAATGAGGACAGCCTTCGTGACATATGGACCCGATCCTTAAAGGCTCTTCCCTGGAGGTGGCAAAAATTCTCTTGCAGCAGCGGCTCCCCAGGAGAATTGCTCAGGGCAGTCGGGGCTTTTCCACCTTCCATATCCTCTCGTTAGTAGGGGGAGTCCTCTGGCTAGCAGGTGTCTGGGAGACTGGGGGGGGAGGGTGTGTGTGGATGGGTGTGAGTCGGAGAATAGGACAGAGATGGAGAATGACTGGATAAGTTAAAAAAGAAAACTACCCTAGTGAGCCAGTGTCACGGGGCGTCTTCACCACTACCCCATCTATTCATCTGCCTGGCCCATTTGTGAGGCCTCACAGGCACAAACCCCCGGTAGTTATCTGTCAGCATGGCGCGCAGGGACGCTTTTCTTACAAAGCAACAGCATAAAGCAGGCTCACAGCAAGAGGTGGCTTCCATGCCACCTTCATGCCTCAGCCCTGGCTCACCCTCTGAGCTTCCTCTCCCTTCCATTTGCAGCCTCCCAGTTCCCCCATTACCTCAGTGAGCACCACCCAGCTGCTCACAATTCCCCAGCAGAGAGCGTAGAATGGACTCCCGCTGGGCCTGCGGCGTCTTCGGGCTGTAGCAATGTCAGTGACTAGGCTGCTGCTAACGCCTGTTACATCTGGGGATAGGCTTTGAGGAGAAAACAGGAAGAAACGAGAAGCTGCAAATACAGGGGAAGTGACAGAGGAATGTGACCCGCTTTACCCCCTGTACACCCTTATGGTGCGATTTGTGTATCATTCATGTTCACCCTTACACAGGAACTGCGTACTGTAAGGTGTTTTTGGAACGCTCGTGACATACTGAACATTATTGTTATGCCGCCGGTTTCCTGCCATGGCACACATATGTACAGATACGAAACTCTGCTATGTCATAGCCTCAAATGTGTGCCTCACAGGGCTTGAATAGATGTAGACAAACACAAAGCTGTGGTTCCACGCCCAGCAGAGGCATGAATACAGGAACAATGGACTGGCCTAAGCACATATGAGCACTTTGGCTGAAGTGGAAGAAATCATGCCTCTTACCAGACAGGGCTGATCACCTGATCCCAGGGTGTTGAGGAAACTTGTAAAAGAAAGAGGCATCTTTGTCTCAAGGCTCTCCCTTAAAATCCATCTTCTAAGCAACATAAAGGACTGCCAGCTACCCACAAGAGGGGCGGGATGGCTGGTTGTCATCACAGCCAGCTGTGGGTAAACTAACGTCACAGACTGAAAAGCTACTGGAATATTAATCTTAGTTTACGATGCGAGTTATCTTTTAGTTGATTGTGACCAACTCCTTGACTCATTATTAATCTTTTGACTTATATTAATCTGATTTATGACTTAAAATCTTTCTGTAGTCAATAAATGTATTTGTTGTTTTATCTAAAACGGTGCATGTGGATTGAGTGTGTGTAAAGACTTAGCTTGGCGTGTCAGAGCTGGTGCTCTGATAAACTGATGGACAAATGTGAATGACCTTGCACGGTGCAGTGCTGTACACGTAACCCTGCAAGACGGCAGTTCCCGGGGTTGCATCTGGCACTGGGGGTGTTTGCTGGGGGTCTATCCCATGAGTGGCTGGCCAGGATCACTTTTTTATTTAGGCCAGGGACCAATTACTCACAAGAGGCTGGGTGGGGGCTGATCCAGGAGTGGGTGGTTCACACAGCAAAACAGGGTAAATCAGAGCCCAGGAATGAGGAATTGGGGTGACTCAGCTGCAAACCAGATTGCAGTGGGGAATGTCACAAGGAGACGCTGCTGGGCATGAGAAAAACAGAGAGAAAGGGTGGGATGGTCTGAGAATGAAAAGAGTAATCAGGTCCCAAAGATAATGTAAGAAGGGAGATGCAGTGATGATGCCTGTGACAAGACAGGAAAAACAGGAAATGTGGAGTGGAGCCAGATGAAGATGGGAAAAGAAAAGCAGAAGAGATGGAGCAACTGATATTTTTTAACTATATCAGATGAGTTAAAGTGGTGCCCCTCCTCCCTAAACGTGACCAAAACGTTTTCATTCCGGTTCCAGTGTCCCCTCAGACGTTGCCTGTGTACCGCAGCACTTTCTGTCTTAGAGCCTTATCCTAAACATAAAAACGTGAACCCCGTAGGCTCTGAGGCTGTGATTCAAAATGTCAGGCTGGCTAATGAGCCCTGGCAGATCTGTCTATAATGGATATGCATTGGTAACATGCAATCAAAGGCACACCCAGAGTGAACACACCTGCAACACAGTCTAGTCCAAAGATAGGGCAAAATTCCACCTCCCTCATGCAGCAACTTCTGATCTACTGGGGTTCTGTGGGGCTGTTTGGCCTACGCATTTATTTTTCACTTAACACAGCCAAATGAAAACAGAGAGAGAATGGATAATAACGTGTTCCACAGGGACTGCACAGCTAAGTAGATTGCATTTCTGCTAATATTACCAATGCCCCGCCGTTAGAATATACATATGAAAATACACGACCCATTTCCTTTGGGATCTCATGTGATCTGAAAGGTGTGAGTGATTGTCAACTCTTCTGTTCCCTTATATGGATTTCCCAAGGCAAGGCAGAAGATTGTTCTGTTATCAGCGCCTTTAGCTGGATCTTTTTCAAATACCCACCATCCCTTAGTTCAGTTGGGTCCCTTGCTTGTGTGCAGCATCCAATGCAGTTTCTCCTTCCTGTTATGATTTAGGGGATTTTTAATTGCCACTAAACTCCACTAAGTTCAGTAGATAACGTCTCTGGTTTAAGGACTGCAAATTTCAGGTCTGCAATCCATTGACAGTTGACTAAGCCTTTTTCATAAACTGACTCTGTCAAAGAGGCTGATCCCAGCTCAGGGATGTGATTTGGTTTAATTTCTTGATTTCCCGGTTTCATAAAATGCTGTGAACCGCATTCGAAAAAATAAAAGAAAGTAACATCACATTTTTCTCCTCGCGCTAAACGACAAACCACTAACAGTGACTTTGTTTTTTTTCTTAATTAAGACTCAGATGCCCACGGAAGAGCAAGAATGTTGAAGGAGATCCAAATATTGCTCTGTTTCTTTTTTGTCTTTGTCTTTGCCATTTTGTATGAACTCTCTCTGCAGTCTGGGCGCATCTTCTCATGCATGCCTCTTTCTAAGCGACTCCTGACCCAAGAGGAAGTTGTTAGCCAAAGCAGAAACCTCATCTTTGTGGAGACCACAGACCATCTTGAGCCTCCTCCATTGGTTTCGTGTTCTGTGGAATCCGCTGCCAGGGTCTACCATGACAGACCTGTTGTTTTCTTCATGAAAGGGTTGAACAATAACACATGGCTGGATTCAAATTCCACTTATACAGCCTTCTCACTTTTATCTGCTATGAAGAATGTCTTCATTTTTCCTCTCCAGATGGAAACTTTGTTCCAGGAGACACCTCTGCTCCCCTGGTATCATCAGGTGAGAGGACATATTACAGGGAAAATGTTTTTAACAAGAGTTAAAGTCGAGATGGTGGAAAAGATGAAAAGAATATTTTGGCAAAATGTTTTGCCATGCAGTAATCAAAATATTGATTGAAATTGTTATGGACATTTTCCATTTCCTGATGACTGGATTTATGGTAAATGGAACATTTCAATAATGATTTTGATTAACCATTTTGATAAAATATGGTTATCACCATCTTTTTTTAAAAAGACCATTTCTCATAAAAATGTTGTAGTTGAAAAATTTTAGTCAGCATGAATTTAAAGTGAGCTTATTCTTTGGGAAAATGATGTCAGTGCTTCTTAAAGGTGTCAGAGAGACAGAAACTGTTGTGCAAAAAGAGCACTCAGGACCCTTTTAAGGGGAAAAGGCAGTATGCCACATTTATTAACAGATACTAAATCAATAATTATCTTAAACCTATGTGCACACACTCAATAAGTGTCTTAAATCTATGCACACACACACACGCGCGTGCCCAAACACACCAGGAAATGTTCTGAGGTTGTATAGCTACCAGTCCTTATCGTGGCTTGAGATCGCAGCTTGGGTTCGTTGTTGGAGTTTGTGGCTCATGGCAGCTACCTGGTCAGGGAAGCTGGGCACGAGGAGAGCGGGGTCTTTGTTGGGCGCGCACCAATGCTCTTTGATGGTCTGCAGAACACTTTCTCTCTCCCCAAAAGCCTTGAAATCTCACCCAGTCTTTTATAACTGTTTGACTTCAGTTTAAACTTAGGAGTTTTCCTGAGTCACGTCACTTCTCTGTGTCCGTTGCTTGCTGGACAATAGCAGACATGACTTTCAGCTCCTTTCTGGTGTTTTGATTAAGTCTGCTCTTTTGTTTTCTGAGGTGGAGTCTTCTTTTGCTTTTTAGGGATGTGTTCACACTTCTTCAGCCATTAGGGTGGACTTCATCAGGACAAGCTGGCAGTTTGGGTCTGGTTCACACATACATACACCTTCCATTCATACCTTGTTCAGATAACATTACTTATTCATCTAAAAGTTTACAAAGAGTTTTGTACAAGATGGAGTACATCTGGTCAAAATGGAGGTTTACATTTACAATATGGAGTATGGCTGAGGGGAGTTCAAATATTACAAACAGAATCTACAGGCTTACAATTTTATTCCTACAAAATGAAAACATCTGGAGACAAGCTTTAGAAGTGAGAGGGTAATTCAGGGGTGAAATATGGGATAAAAAGCAGTGATTCTCTTCCAAGCTCCATCCACACATCTCAGAACTCTTGTTCAGGTTGTTGACAGCCATTTGAGTTCTTGTTTTGGCCTTTCTGAAAACTTAGGCAGTCATCATGGCATTCTTTTGCACGTGTTTCATGTTTTCATGGGTTTATTAGTAACCATTACAGCTAAGGACTTTCTTATTATATTTATTTTTTAAATGAAAGCAGAGATTCCGGAGAAAAAATGGCCAGCTGGCTGATATACTGGTACATCATCACACCATGCACCAGCATAACCACAGGGCCAGAATTTGACTCTCACTTTTTATCCTCTTTAAAAAAGGCCAAGATCCTGATCCAAAGCCCACTGAAGTCAAAGGGAGTCTTTCATATGATTGCCGTGGGCTTTAGATCAGACAGTGAGTGTGTAAATTGAGATGGGTGTTTGGTTTTGTTTTCAGGAAAATAACATTAATGATTCACATTCTCACTATTTCATAAATGTTGCATGTTGCCTTGGAGTTTACTGCACCTCGGAAATGCCTGTACATTTATTAACAAAATAATCATGTGGAGCAAAACTTACACCTGCTCCTGCCTTTTCCAGCAAAGTTTCATAGTGGAAAAAAACCCTGGCCATTAATTTTTAAAGGGATTAAAGTGAGGCAAGAGCTGATGAGAATTTTATACCACACATAGCTAATGGGAGCAGGTGTTCAGACAGATGTGTTTGGAACCAGAGTCAGTTGCATCTCTGTGATCTCATTCCAACTCTGCAGGTAAACGCAACCCAAGAAAAGAACTGGGTTCATATCAGCTCTGATGCCAGCAGACTTGCACTAATCTGGAAGTACGGTGGGATCTACATGGACACAGATGTCATCTCCATCAGGCCTATCCCAGTGGCAAACTTCCTGGCAGCCCAGACTTCCCAGTTCTCCAGCAATGGGGTTTTTGGCTTTCCTCACCATCACCAGTTCATCTGGGATTGCATGGAGGATTTTGTTCAAAACTACAATGGAGACATCTGGGGACAGCAAGGCCCCTTCTTAATGACGAGGAGGCTGAAAGCATTGTGCAACCTGACTGATTTCCATGATGTGGAGGATCAAAGCTGTCAGAACATTTCCTTCTTACATCCTCAGCGTTTTTATCCCATCCCCTACGAAGCATGGAGGAAGTACTACGAAGTCCCAGAGACAAGCCCTGACTTCAACAACTCCTATGCTTTGCACCTGTGGAACTTCATGAACCAGGAACACATGACTGTGGTGGCAGGAAGTAACACGTTAGTGGAAAATCTGTACAAAACATACTGCCCTACCAGTTACAAGAACCTTATTCAGGGCACAGAAGGGAGTGGTTATATGCAACAAAACAAGACTGAATGACTGGATACAACAGAACAAGGTATCACTTCCAGATCTGATACTCCAGTGACTAAAATAAACGGTGCACAATTATATCTCCTCTTATTCACTGACAACCATTTTCTGTCTGCAGACCACTTTGTAGGAGAGAGCACCTCTCAGAAACCACCTCCTCCCACACATTTCCCCAGGACCCAATGAAATGTATCGTATCCGGTAGGGTAACATTTTCCAAAGCATCTAAGTGATCTAGGAGCCAAAGTCCCATTTTCAAAAGTCACGTTGGCTTCGGGAGCCAAAGTTCCACTGAAAAATCAGTGGCACTTAGGAACCCAAGGGTCAGATTTGCAAAGGGATTTGGTGCCTACAGAGGCAGATAAGTAATTTTGAAAATCCCCTTAGGCATCCATTTGCATCTTTAGACACCTAAATGCCTTTAGAAACTTGGCCCCTTAAAAGCTTTTGAAAATGTTGCCCTTAGATTGCAGATGTTTTGGTGCAGTTCAGGGACTGTCATTTGCTGACTGGGTGTACAGCGCCTTGTACAATGAAGCCCCAAGCTGGCTGAGGCCTTGAGGTGCTACTGTTAAATTACTGAACATTTATAATAAATATAATGAAAACACATGGTCGCCTCCGCTTTCCCCGCTCTGAGTTTCCATTAACACTGTTTATTTTGCCTCTCTTTTGCTTCTGTATCCTGCCTTCTAGACAGTGACATTTTAAATGCATATATCAATAAAATATCTAACCAACTCCAATGGCTCTGAACTTGTATTCCTCTCTTGAGCCTCTGTTACCAGATTTGCCCGTCACTTTGAGGTCTGCTTATTTATTAGGGTTCCCTTCCTGGAAGAGGGGGTGTGATTGTATTAATGTGCTCCTTGTGTTACTGGTGTGTTCATATGGATACAAGTCCCCTCCCAATGGAGCTATCCTGCAGGACCTAAGGTTTTCAGATTCAAATAACCCCCCCACAGATACACACACCCATTCCAGATTAACTGAGTGCATCTGAGCGGACCAGGCTATCAGCACTCTCAGCTGACCCCTTATACGTCCCTGAACTCAGCAGGCTGGTGACACAGCACTGTCAGCTGTCACCCTCATGTGCCCGTTGCACCGCACCACAATGGAGCACACTTATGAGCAGGCTGGGTCCAAACAGCACTTTTCAGCTGTTCCCTTATGTGCCCCCTGGACTCAATCAGGCTGGGTCAAACAGCACTTTCAGCTGTCACCCTTATGTGCCCCTGGACTCCGTAGGCTAGGCAGAGCAGCACTTCTCAGCTACCCCCTTTATATGCCTCTTTGCAACACAATTGTTCTAGCAGTAACCCCCGTGTTAAGCAAACCCCATAGGATTTTGGGCACTCCAGGGATCTTTGGCTTAGGTAAAAGAAGCGTTGCTACAGAGCGAGATAGGGAAGCCAAGAACACAAAGGAATAAATGCATTTAGAGAGAGAAACTGGCAACCAGCTTGATTACAATAGTTAGTTTATTGCCAGGTATATAAAACTTATGATACTAAAAGTGATGCCACAAGGAGAGAAAAACAATCTAACACAATACAACAAAATTACAGTAGGGGTATTGGAGAAGGCTAGCCCAGGTTTGATTACAAAAGTAGAAAGTTATACCTGGATTAGAGAGAGAGAGAGAGAGTGAGAGAATGAGAGAGAATTGGGGAAAGATGGGGGGAATCTCGCCACTCCTTGCAGCTCAGAAGTTCCCAGGAGACCGGCTGTTCAGCTTAGCGTCAGGAGCACTTGAGAGAGAGGCAAAACCCACAACAGAATCAGTCAGGAAAAGGGGAAGCAGGCAGCCTTTGGGTCCAGGCATCAGAAGAAGAGAGAGGTTTGAACTTGGGTGTTGGGTTTAGACAACCTGGAGTCCCCAGTCTGCCCCCGGCTTCTTTTCATCCGCCGGGGCCACCATTGATTTTGGGTTCATGCGGGCCGGACAAAGCACAGCGACCAATATGATTGCAAGCCAAGTCGTTTATTCCAGGGCAAAAGCCATCTTATATAATACTTCATGCACTGCTCACATCCTCTTCTTGCAGTTACTGATTGGTTAAAAGTTACAAGCATACACACAGCACAAGCACAAGCTGATTCTCATGGATAGCTTAACATTTCCCACAGCTGCCTAATATTATTCTGTTTACCTCCTGGACACTGAGCTGAGAAAGAAGAAAGGGAGGTGTCCGCCGTCCTTGGCCGGCTTCCACCTGCCTAGGCAACCTTATCTAACTCTCACGTCCTTGGGGCCTAGCACTGTAACTTCCCATCCCAGGCATCAGGGCCGCGTAAGGATTGTAGATCCCCACACTTGGGTAGGGTTTTTTTGGTAGAACCAGGTTTGTTTGTACGTAAACAATGTCTCAATGAAATACCCCAGGGTGGTTTTCTCTGTGCTGGACAATAGGAGCTGATCACTCCCAGCTATGGTCAATGTTCCTTGAGGGAGCTCACAATACAACCAGGCAGATTCAGTGTTTTGCATATCAATACTAGAATTGTCTGATAACTGGGGAGCTGGATGGGTGTAGGTGTGAGTTCATTTACATGAAGAGCAGAGATCTCCCATCATGCAGTGCGTCCCTGCCTTGCCAATCCCAGAGTTCACTGCGGTTCCTGCTTTGGCGCTTGGTTCTCCGTTCTTCATGCTAATTCTTGTTCCATCTTCAATGTAGATGAGGCTCCTGTTCTCCATTCAATGTGCTAATTGAGATGCCTCTTTTTACATCTTCTATGTAGATGAGGCATGGGGAGTTGTCTCAATCCTATCACCCTTGTTTGGAGGGTTTTAGGTGTGTCTCACAGCCTTTTCATAGCTTTTGTTTCTGGTTCAAGCAGAGGCTGGGGGGGGGTGGAATTCAGATGAGCCAGAAAGAGAATAGGGGTTTTGCGCCCTGGTTCCCCAAGAACACAGAGCTGCCAGGTAACACCTCCTTCATGCTTCTGGGATGGAGTAGGAAATGGGGTTGTATTTCTTCATTGTTCCTTAGTCTCTCTCTCTCTAAGTACTTAAATGGCCCCATTCTTACAGCATTTGGGCATCTCACTTAAATTACTGAATTTCGCCCCCCAAAAAACTCGTGAGGTTGGGATGTGCTTCTACCCACATGGTACAGCTGGAGAACCATGGCCTCAAGACAAAGGCCTCGATCCACAAAGGAACATAGGCACCAAAAGCCTACATTTAAGCACCCAAGTGTCAGTTTTATGCATTGCTATGATCCCTCAAACCCCCATTCAGCTGCTGCCGGACCTATAGGTGCCTAAACTCATCGGTCAAGTTTCATAGGCACCTATGTTTCTGCCCCTAGGCACGTGCACTGCTTGCAGGGCTCAGTCTGGGAGGTGCGCTCTGAGCACACCTAACTCCCTTCTAACCTCTCTTGTAACCTTCAGCCTGACAGTCAGGGAATTTGCACCCTTGGAAGGAGATGCCAGTTCAGTTCCGCCCTCTGCCTGGGAAGGAGACGGAGTTGAGGCTTGTTCCACTTTGTATAAAGAATTAAATATGCATTGAGCCAGAGAAAACACGACTCTCGCTACATACTCAGGCCGTTAGTCCATGCCGTGCCGTAGCTACACTGCTACTATTAGCGTGCTAGCTCAATCCGAGCTAACTATGGCAGTGGTCATCAAACTTTTGGGGTCACGACCTCCCCCTGTACCTGGTCCGCCCCCCCAGCAGCGGCAATTGGGAGCTGGGGCCGGAAGCGGGGCCCAAACTGAGGTTGGGGTGAGAAGTGGGGCTAAGGCCAGGGTGGGAGCTGAAAGCTGCCCCTGTGAGGTCTGGGGCTGGGGCCAGGAATGTGGCCAGCCAGGAGCAGGGCATGGGGCCTTGGCACAGGCCGTGGCTGGGAGTGGGTTGTGGGACCCAGGGCCGCAGCCTGGAGCCGAGGCTGGGGCTGCAGGCGAGGTGTGGGGCTGGAGCAGAGATGGGGGCAGAGCAGGGCAGGGTGGTGCTTCCTCTTCACCCCCATGGGGGCTGGCCTAGGCCTCCCCAAAAGTTCCTCCTGCGGGGAGGGGCACACCCCACAGTTTGGGGAGCTCAGCTAACACATGCACATTTACCTGATGTAAGGAACCAGGGCCCGGGCCGCGTGGCGTAGTGGTCACAGGAATTGCTTGGACCAGGCTCAACAAGGACAAGTTGGCGTCAAAGTCAGGCCAGCGTCAGAGACCAGAGATAGCCCCAGGCAGCGGGTCGGGGGTTTGGGGTCAAGCTGAGATCGGAGGCCAGCGCGCAGGAGACAAGAAGAGGGCTGGAGTCACAGCAAACCCAACATCTCTGTGTTTGCCCCTTCAGCTTCTTGGGCCACCCTCCGGTGTGAAATAGGGCTTCTGGCCCATCACAGGGCCACAGGGTCACTTCTTGCAGCACCTGCTCTCCACAGCGCTCCCTGGCACCCTGGGAGAAGAACGACAAGATCTTTCACCACCTCCCTCACTGCCTCTTGCTCACCATGTTGTGCGGCAGACACGTCCCTCCGGCTTTCTGGTGGTATGATTTGCAAGCCAAAACAGCACAAGGTTTTCCTGGCACTTAGTCTCCTGGCCTTTTACAGTGGGGTTACATTTCCTTAGAAAGAAATGTAAGCTGGAATTTTTCCCAGTGTTAATTCAAATCCTTTCAAACCCAGACCTCTAACAAGTCTAAATTGCAAATCCCCTTCTACTCTGCTTGAAAGGCTGTTTAGAAGTGCAAAGCCCGAGGGATGACAGTTTAATAACCCATTATCAAATGTTTGCCATCTGTAATACAGTATCTTTTGTAAACACCGCCGCTAACAAGCAGCTTGCAAATCCGTAGCCTTTCCTCTGCTGCAGCAAGGCACGGTAGAATGAGCTAGGGGAGGTACGTACCCGTATACACACACATGTACACATTTGTGCTTTATGAGCCCTGAGCTCCGCTGCCTTAAACCATCGGGCCTCATTATTCTCTCACCCAAACCACAGTCCCTCAGGAGTAACTCCGCTAAAGTCCCAGCAGCTCCATCAGTTGCAAGAGGCTACCAGGGAGAGGAGAATCAAACCAAGCATTTCCAGTTGCCAGAGCAACAGCTTGGCTTGGGGAAGCATTTTCCCATTTGTTTTTCCCTGGAGAAGCCCGCTCTTGGGCAGGGGCGGGGGCGCGCTTGCTTGCATCATAAAGGTGCCACATAGGCAAAGCTGAGCTTTATTGTTCTCCCTGTGCTGGAACAAGGGAACCTGGATTTTGCTTCAGTTCAACACTGACAGCTTTGAATTTCCCGGTGGGCAATGCAGCCAGGGAAGGGTATAGTGTTACAGCACAGCAAACCCTCCCAGTTTTCCACGCAGCTTTGGACCAGCCCCTCTGTGTTAGGATCCACTTATTAACCCTCCGCGTTCATCTCTCCAATCCGACCTTTCTAGACTCTTTCCAAACTCTCCCTCTTTGGGGACAGGTAAGGATTTGCTTTTCTTGGGGCCTGGGGCTGGATTTGCAGTCTCTTCTCACTGGTCCAGTAATAAAGACTGGATGTGAAAAGTCTAACTCTGAGGAGGGCTCTAGGACCGTTCCAGAGGGGTAGCTGTGTGAGTCTGTATACAGCAAAAATAGAGAGAGTCCTGTAGCGCTTTAAAGACTGACGAATTTCTGTGTTTCTCAACCTTTTTGATAGCACGGACTGCCTTGCTGCCTTCTTAAACGGTCAGGGAGATCTCAGAGGCCAGTGCCTGTCCACTTACTGGTCGCTGAGAAACACAGCTCTTGTTGGAACAAGCTTCTGTTCACATTCTCGCATTTGGCATGGAAGTATCGCAGAGGTTCTGCTTGGTTAAGGATTAGCTGCTGTGTCATGTCTCCAGCAGGCTAACCAGGCCGGGTTACCTCCCACCTCCACTTGGCTGTGTGCTAAATAACCAGTCAGGAGCCCTGCAAACTGCACAGCGAAGCCCTGTCTTGCTCAACCAATTAATGGGGTTTTTCTGTTGCATCCATCCAGGAGAAAGAGAGCTTTGAGGAAGGGAGGTCTGGATCAAGCATTCCTGGCCTTGGCAATAGACGCCCCTGCCAAGAAAGGAGGGATGGCACGCCACCATCACTCATGCCAGGGTTACAGGAGGGCTGTGAGACTGCTAAGCAGTTCCTGAACTGAGGGCCGAATCCTGAAGTCCACGATCCCGTTCTAAAGCCAGAGGGAGTTTTGCCTGGGTGAGGGTTGGGAGCTGGGGGCCACCCCATGCTTCTGGGCTGTAATATAGCTGCCCCAGCATCCATTTGGGAACTTTTTCCCAAGAGACAAATTTCCAAACGAACCGAGTGGTTGGGAGGAGAGGCAATGGTTTCCTCTGTGTGCACTGGGGTGCATCAGTCTCCCCCACAGCTCGAGTGCCTTTCAGAAGGGTGAAAAGGGCCAGAAAAATAACCCAAATGTCCCTAGAAAGCTCAGAAAGTGGGGGGAAGGAGAGGTGGGAATGGGGACAGTGGGGTAGAAAGAGAAGCAGGTAGAAGAATGGATGAAAATTGATAACATTTAACACTTATTTACACCCTCACATGTTCAAAGTGCTTTACACACACATTAACTATTCTAATCTTTAGATTGTAAACTCCCTGGGGCAGGGACTGTCTTTTTGTTCTGGATTTGTACGGCACCTAGCACAGTGGGGCCTTGGGCCATGACCGGGACTCCTCTTATATATTTGTATGACCAAAATCCCCAGGAGGGGGAAGGCCCTCAGCTGCTCCAACAACCTTCCCCTTGATTATTTCAGTCTTTCCCCTAATTTGTCCCACCTTGCCACGCTTCATATCACATCACTGTTCTCCCATTGCGCCCCTTGTTCTCAGAGCAATCTCTCCTTCCCACAGCAGCTGCTCTTCACTCTGCTGATTCCATTCTCTCCCTACGCTCTCGTTTTCCCTTTCGGAAGTAGGATAGCGTGAGGGACGAGGAGAGCCCTGGATCGCTTTATTGAATCAATGCAACCGTACCCCCAGCAATCACAGTGCAAGTGAACACCGTGGGCCAGATCCTCCGCTGGTGAAAATCAGCACAGTGCCATTGACTGCAGTAGAGCTGCACTGATTTATACGAGGTGGGGATCTGGCCCCATGGTTCATGAGTTCTTCGCTGGCGTTTCAGTTCACACTTTGCAATGGAACTTGGTATAATCTCGACGTAAAATACAGCTGTTTATTTTTAAGTGTTTCTTAACCATTTAAATTTTCACAGTTGTGGGAAATTATTGGGGGTTGGGGGGTCAGCTAGGAGGGGACTAGAACAGTAATCATTTATTGATTAGTAATCATTTGAGATTCAAGAACTTAGATTTTTGTAACCATGAAAACAGCCTGTCACACATCACCTGTCAAAATATGCAACATAAATATTGTTCAGTCAGACCCCCCAATAAGTTCTCAAACAGCATCTTTTTTCCTTTGCCTCCCTGGATATTTTGATGATCATCTATGGAAATCTTTGCTGCCAGTTTGGGTGTGTAAAGACCCTTTCATGTAGTGCTGTGTGTCAAAAAGGATGCAGAAACCAAAGGCAAAGGCAAGCAGTTCACAGTCACCCAAACACGCTCTTATAGTAAGCAACAGCATGGTTAGAGCTGTATTGCAACGCACCCAGGTCCTGCTGAAAACAGGTTAAACACCATTTTCTTGGTGCACAAGGAGACCATTAATGTTAATATGAGGTTGCACAACAGCGCCCGCCTCCAGGGTCATGCAGCAGATTGTTAGTTGAATCTAATTAGTGCTCCGCAATAAACAGGAAAGCACCCCAGGGACGAGGGAACCTGGACACGTTCAGATTCAGGTTGTGCTGCTGGATGCAAAGTTTGACAGGGAGCCAAATTTGCTGAATCCAGATTCAGCCCCAGATCCCTTTTTCTTTGCGTTACATAGATGGGCGGGCTTCCAGAGG
This sequence comes from Mesoclemmys tuberculata, assembly GCA_007922155.1. Taxonomy (NCBI): domain Eukaryota; kingdom Metazoa; phylum Chordata; order Testudines; family Chelidae; genus Mesoclemmys; species Mesoclemmys tuberculata. The sequence goes on along the minus strand of ML675649.1, from coordinate 44,341,988 downwards.
AGTTGGGCGAGAAATTCTTCTGAGTGATTCATGCTGAACCAGACAGCCATGTCCCTCCAGTCGTGTTATGGTAATGGGGGTCTTGGAACACAGACAAACTGAATTATAGGGCCATATCCTAGAATCATAGAAGATGAGGGTTGGAAGGGACCTCAGGAGGTATCTAGTCCAACCCCCTGCACAAAGCAGGACTAACCTCAGCTAAATCATCCCAGCCAGGGCTTTGTCAAGCCACAGCTTAAAACCTTCTAAAGATGGAGAGTTCACCATCTTCCTAGGTAACCCATTCCAGTGCTTCACCACCCTGCTAGTGAAAACCTATTTCCTAATAACCAACCTAGACCTCCCCCACTGCAACTTGAGACCATTGCTCCTTGTTCTATCATCTACTACCATTCAGAACAGCCCAGCTCCATCCTCCCTGGAACCCCCTTTCAGGTAGTTAAAGGTTGCTATCAAATCCCCCTCATTCTTCTCTTTTGCAGACTAAACAAGCTTAGTTCCCTCAGCCTCTCCTCATAAGTCCTGTGCTCCAGCCCCCTAATCATTTTTTTTTTGCCCTCCACTGGACTTTCTCCAACTTGTCCATATTCTTTTTGTAATATCCTCAGCTGATGTAAATAAGTGAAGCTCCCCCAATACCAAAGGAGATTGTCTATGTTGTATCTCTTGCATGTTACACAACAGCAATAACACATAGAAAGAACAAAGGCATGGTGGGCTTCAAATAACTATCCTGACCAACCACACAAGATCTATTTACTCATCACACACAAAAACCTATGTTAAAAATATTATTCGGGTTGCAAAGTCGAAAATGCAAAAATCAGGAAATACCAGAATAAGATTGCCTGTGCTTGTATTAGTATGTGGTCATGTAATTGAAGACCATGTCATAGTGCTCAACAGGGGTTAAATTAAGCGCATACAGACAGACTCAATTCTTGGCCATTCCTTTTGCGTGCTTGCCTTTGACACCTAAGTAATGTTCTTTTAACATAGATTTTGTGTGTGGCATTTCCTAGGTTTTTTCAAAAGCAAACTAAAAAAACAGAAATTCTGGACTTTTAGAGAGAAGTAACCAGGTCTTTTCACCATCATTTTACCTACGTCTCTTGTCCACCCACTGATCTGGGCAGATTTCATATTACATGGACTGGTTTCCCTAGCAGAAAAGAATACCCCTTGCGAGTTGTCGGTTGCATGTGTGTTCTCCCACTGTGTATGCTGTCCCAGCTCTGCACAGATAACTGAGACACTGAACCACAACTGGATTATCCAATAAGACCAGAGGTCCATTTCAGTCATGAAGGCACCAGGTGAGGTCTATTATAGACAAAGCACGGTTCTAGCATCCCTCAGACTCTACAGACCACTAACACATGTGCTTGTTACAATGGACCAGCTCAATAAATGGCGGGACTTTCTGTTTCCCTCTCAGCTGGACCAAGACATTCCCTTTCAGACCCTCCTTTATACAGTGATAGAAACAAGTTGTGTATTGCTCCCTGACGTGTGTAGTTGCCACCCTCTAATGTGGTAAGATACCACCTTGGTATGGTTCAGTCAAAACATCTCTATCCATCCTATTGTCATTTCGAGGAGTTAGTAAGCCCTTGTTCTCTTTGGGGTATTGGGATGTTCCAGTGGCTTTCTGGAACGTGCTTGCGTGAGTGGCCTGTACCTAATGCTTCTTCAGAAAGGGTGTGCGTTTGCCAGTTATTGTGACTCTGCCAGCGTTATCAGCATGCCTTCTGCTAACTTTGCTTTCTACCAGCTGGGCTTGGCCATTACTTTAGCTTAGGCCTCAGGCCCCATACCTGGCCTGTTATACCAGGCCTCATGTCTCAGGCTCTCACTTCCTACCACACCCCGTCATCCCCTTTGACTGCAATGATAGAAATTTAGGATTTGCCATACAAAACCGGCCCACTGATCAATCAAGCAGGAGATCCTGCCTTCAGGAACGGCTAAGGCAGCACGCGGTGCTTTAGAAGAAGGCAAAAACTCCCATAAGGAACTCAGCCAGTTGTACGTGGCTTTTATGCCTCTCGACCCATAGAGTGATCAGTTTATGCCCTGAAGTGATTGATTCCCCTTCTGCTCATCCAGCTGGGTGATATTCTCTCTCTAGTCCTCTTTCACCATGCTATAAATATATGCAATATACCATAGCATTGGGATCTCTATATTTCAGCATTTCTGCAGCACGCCTGCTGTTACCCTTGCTATATGTAAACAGTACAGAGCACTTTCCATGCTGTGATTACCTAGGTAACCATAACAACAGGAGCGGATAACCCAGATCCCTGCACGTTTCGATTTCACAGAGCCCAGATCATATTGCATGTCACATGGCATGACACTCCTGCTCTTGGAGGTCCCCGCTGTTTGTCACAGCAACCGGGAAATGGAAGTTTCACTGCAGGGCACAGAAAACTGGCTGCCCTTGGCTGGTTAAGCTCAGTTTGCGTGTACCTGGCTGTGGTTATGTTATGAGCCAGAGCTGTGGTTTGTGCCTGTTTTCTCACAGCACCTGGCATACAGGTCTTCTGATCACAACTGGGGCCTCTAGAGATTACTACAATGCAAACCAACAAACAAACGAACAAAAAAAACCAAGAGTCCTATACCACTTTAAAGACTAACAAATTTATTTTCTGCAGGCATAAGCTTTCATGGGCTGCAACCCACTTCGTCAGGTGCAAGAAAGTCTTTAAAGTGTGCCAGGTGCTGCAAAAAAACAGGCACAAACCACAGTTCTGGCTCATAACATAACCACAGCCAGGTACACGCAAACTGAGATTAACCGGCCAACAGCGGCCAGTTTTCTGTGTCCTGCAGTGAAACTTCCATTTCCCTGTTGCTGTGACAAACAGTGGGGACCCCCAAGGGCAGGAGTGTCATGCCATGTGACGTGCATCAGATGAAGTGTGTTGCAGCCCATGAAAGTTTATGCCTGCAAAAATTAAATGTGTTAGTCTTTAAAGTGCTACAGGACTTCCGTTGTTTTTGCTGTATACAGACTAACACGGCTACCCCTCTGGAACTTTTCACAATGCAAACAGTAAATAAAAAAGATATAGTGATCATTACCCACTGCTCACAGCAGGACCAACCCCAACTAAATCATCCCAGCAGGGCTTTGTCAAACCGGGCCTTAAAAACCTCCCTAGTAACCCATCCCAGTGCTTCACCACCCTCCTAGTGAAAAACCTTTTCCTAATATCCAACCTAGACCTCCCCCACTGCAACTTGAGACCATTGCTCCTAGTTCTGTCATCTGCCACCACTGAGAACAGCCTAGCTCCATCCTCCCTGGAACCACATCAGGTAGTTGAAAGCTGCTATCAGATACGCCCTCATTCTTCTCTTTTGCAGATTAAACAAGCCTAGTTCCTTCAGCCTCTCCCTCATACGTCATGTGCTCCAGCCCTGTAATCATTTTTGTTGCCCTCTGCTGAACTCTCTCCGATTTGTCCACATCCTTTCTCTAGTGAGGGGCCAAAAACTGGACACAATACTCCAAATGTGGCCTCACCAGTGCCGAATAGAGAGGAATAATTGCTTCCCTCGATCTGCTGGCAATGCCCTTACTAATGCAGCCCAATATGCTATTAGCCTTCTTGGCAACCAAGGCACACTGCTGACTCACATCCAGCTTCTTATCCACTGTAACCCCCAGGGCATTTTCTGCAGAACTGCTGTGTAGCCAGTCGGTCCCCAGTCTGTAGCAATGCATGGGATTGTTCTGTCCTATGGGCAGCATTCTGCACTTGTCTTTGTTGAACCTCATCAGATTTCTTTTGTTCCAATCCTCCAATTTGTCCAAGTCACTCTATATCCTATCCCTACCCTCCAGCATATCTCCCCACCAGCTTAGCGTCATCCACGAACTTGCTGAGTGTGTCCAGAAAAGCTAGGAAGCAGGAAACAAACCCCAGAAATTGATATGGGGCTACAGAGGTGAGATAGCTCTGGATTTTGAAGCTCTAGATTGTTTTTATTTTGTTACAGGGCTTAAAAACTCAGACCCTGAAAACAAATTTTTAGAAAAGCTAAGTGGCTGGAAAGCAGACGAGTGTAGATCCTAGAGCTGCTCTGTTTATCTGACATTTTCAGGGAAGCTGCCTACTTTTAACAAAACAAAACAAAAAAACCCACCCCAAAATCACATAATGACGACAGCCACACAACCCAAGACTTAAAAAACCATGAACCCTAAACGAATGCTTGGTTAGCTTCGAAATCAAGAAGTGATCCAGTAGGAGAGTTGAAAGCTTCTCTGTTTATACTTGGACTGCCAAAAAGGAGTTTCAACCCTACGCAATAGGAAGCATTGTGCTGCTCCTCTGGCAGGCCTCTATTCCTAGAATACATGCATCATTTACCCTCTGACCTGTTTTGTCTCTGCTATGCTAAGGCAGGGAATGAAGAGACAAAACCAGCTGGGTGGGTGAACACAAGAGTGTCAGCTAGGCAAACTGACTCCAGCGCTACCCTGTTACTCTTGTTTATAGTACAGCAGCACCTAGAGGCCCAGATCAACCCCCTTGCGCTAGGTGCTGCACATGCACTTAGTGAGAAACAATCTCTGCCCTGACAAGCTGAGAGTTGAAATAGACAACCCAGAAGCACAGAAAGGTAAAGTGACTTGCCAGAGGTCAATTAGCAGGCCCGCAGCAGAGCTGGGCGAACAGCTCCGCACTCTCTTGAGTGGCAGTCCAGTGCCCTCTCCATGAGATCACATTGCCTCTCTGTTGCTGAGCTCTTCCAAACATTCAGTCATCTCTGTTAATGGGTAAGCTTTCGGCTGAGTCCGGCCACCTCACAGCTGCCTGGTACAGCAGAGGTTTAGCTGGACTGGAGTTGTTTTGCACAGTAGAATTAGCAAATGGAGCAATCAGGCTAGAGAAGAAGGGCTGAGAGAACGGGGTGCTGGTGACGGCGAAAGGAATGCAAACGACGAAGGACTCAACTGGAGTTTGTGCAGAAACAAAAGCTCAGAGGCCAGGTGTCAATCAGCATAGCTCCTTTGGTTCCAGCGTGGGATGCGCTGCCGTACCTTGGTGGCCATGAATTCAGGGCCATGAGTTCAGGGCCAGTGGGGAAAATTCCTACATCCCAACTGCAAGAATCACTGACCCCCTGTTATGAAGATGGGTTTGCACGTACGGGGCATGCTTTGGGCCTGAGCGTCTGTGCCTCAGTACTAACAACAGTGACAGGAGCAGCGTCATTGCTGCTAACGGATCTTGCTTTGCTGCAATAGTTTGAGCACACAGAGCTCCTCTGCCTCGCTCCGCTCTGCAAGAGCGAAAGGCACAGCATAGAGCATCCGGGGCAGCACTGGAGAGCCTCCAAGAGTAATGTCGGTTGTCGAGCACTGTCAATGGCTCGGCTGCTGCACGCAGTGGAGCTACAGGGGGTCAGATTGGAATGAAGCCTGCGGAGGGCCAGAGTGGTGGAGAAACAGAGGCAGAGGAGGCTTGCAGCTACCTGGGCAGTGCCTTGCAGAGCTCAGGGGGCACGCTAGGGTTAACACTGACCCACAGACAGGCCTTTCGCATTGGAACCGTTCCCTGCCTGTGAGTAGAGTAAGTAGTAAGTGTGTGGTAAGGCCAGCTACCAGGGCAGCTTCGGGGTGTTGTGCTTGAAGTCCAGAAAGAGAGACCCCGCCCAGGCTCCTTCTGCTGCTGGTGGACCTGTGGGGAGCGTGAATCTGTTCCTTCCCTGCATCCCTGGAGAGACAAAAGGGAAAGCGGGTTCTTTCCCAGGATACTTCACGGAGCTGGGTGGTTGCTCAAATTTGGCCCCAGTCTTGTGGGTTTTATTGTCTGAAGGACGGGGTGGGGCAGAGGGTTGTAATGGGGGGGGTGTTGGGTGTGTGTTTCGGGGGAGGGTGTTATCTGAGGGGAATCTACTGATTGGTCAGTATTAGATATCAGAACAGGTACAAAATTAAGGCAAATAGCTTACAGAACTTACACCCATTTTACAGGGACCTGATTGCCGCTCCCTTACTCTCAGCTGGTAGGAGGTGGCTGTTCTAAGATCCCGCAGGGACACTGCACTGTCAGGGAATCAACCCTCACAGACCCTTGCTCTGCCAGGCCCCCTGCCTGTGAGAACCTCACCCCGCACCTTTATCTCAAGAGGCCCAGCTCTGGCACAAGGAACACCTTGCCCAGCATTGCACCAGCAGCAATTCCCTACCCGGGTGGATCTCTGAATGGAACAGCCAGTTGAGGGGAAGAAGGAATATAGGGAGCCCTGAGACAGTGGAAGAAGAAGAATTTACAGGCCCCAGGGTCAGGCCCGTAGCCATAGGTGTCCTGGAAGGGGTGGAAGAATATGGGGCTTGGCTGGAGGCCACTGACGCAGCCTAGAAGGCACTGCCTGTTGGGTGGAATCATGGAAGACCAAAGGGAAACTGAGGCAAAATGGCTTCAATGCCCCAGCGTGTTGCAAGGGGGCGCTTTGAGAGAGTGAGTTATATAGCACACCCCTGGAGACAGACACCTCTCTGATAATATGTCTCTGAAAAATTTATTTTTGGTCAAACATCCATTTTTTGGTCAAAAAATCAAATGGTAGACAAAAGTATGTTCCTACTGTCCCCCTTGGGGAAGTTTTGGGGACATAGGTTCGTGACAAATGCATGCAGGTAGCTGGTTTGCAAGCTCACCATTTACCGTGTTCCTTGGACGCAGGACAACTTAGTTTCCCGGCGTTAGATACAACCAGCCTGATTCTCCTCCTGCTGACCCCAGTGCAAGTGAGTGGTAACTCCACTGAGGTCCATGAGATTTCTCCTGTGTCAAATAGGTGTAGGTGAGATGAGGATCAGGCCCAGGACGTGCACACACAGGATAGACAGATTATTCTTTGAGAGGTTCTGGGTGGGAAGAACTCACACCAAGTTCTCGCAGCCTGGCTGTTAGTTGTAGACTCTCCCTGTTGTCTTGTGTCACTCCCAGTTTTACGTTCTTGGCCACAGCTCAGGAGAAACACATGGGACAGATCCTCGCAAGGTATAAATCCTCACCTTTAAAGTCAATGAATCTTTAGCCAGGTCAGGATCTGGCCCATGAGTCTCTACCTTTGCTGTGAACAAGTGCTGCTTTGTCTGCCTTTGGGAGTACAACAGAGACAGAGGCTTAGGAAAATCTGATAGAGCTTTGCGTTCGTGAAATGTACCCAGCTCTGCATAAACTCTCACTCAGTTTCCTGGTTCTGTTAATTACTTGCATTAAACACCCACAGAATTAATTTCACACTATGAAAGCATGTTTATTTTAACCGCCTGGAGATCTCAGGTTAGCTGTGGTCTACTCTACAGCAGGCTGTCCTTGGGCGTCTTGTTACCATTGCACATGACACACCTAGTAACACACTGTTGCTCTACACAACCCAGTCCTTTTGGTGTTCAGAGCTGATCTGAAAATATGGTATGTAGAATTTTATAAATGGCATTTTTTTCTAAGTATCTTCTCTGTAGGAATAAACAACAGCCGGAATCCCAAACCATTCAGGATGATTGTAAACACTGAGAGCAGAATTTAGGAATCCTGCAACTGATGTCCTTATTTTAAATAAATACTTAGATTAATAAACTAACTAAATTAAATAAAAAGTTGTTACCTCGTTACAGTTTGTGGATTTGAACCCACAACACAATCTCTAGCTACCAAAGCTAATGATAAAGATTCACTGAAACTATACAGAGAGCCTTACAGACGTTTAAAGTATCTTTTAAGCCTGATTATATAGCTGCTCTGCTTTGTATGTCTGTATTTTAGGACACAAGCAGGAAAGTGACCAACTACTGTGTCAGGGAATAATTTAGATTTAAATCAGAGCTCGGTAACACAGAAAAGTGTTTTTGGCCTGTGGCTGGCACAAATAAAAATGTTCACTATTTAAATACAGTGAATGTATCCGTTTATTATGTGTCATTTGAAAGTGGTCAGAACTTTGTGTTGCTGTGAAGGACTGTGTGTGTGACAGATCATTTAAACAGTTATAACTGAAAAAGGGTGGGTTTGGTTTTTTTTTTGAAGTTTCCACTTCAAAATTTTAAAAGCTGAAAAGCCTGGTTCAGCAGTTACCAACTGTTGATTTTCCACATATCTAGTGATTGCTCGGTCTTCAACATATCAGTAAGCTGACATATATTTTCCTGCAGAATTTAACAAAATCTACAGATACCATTTCTCCACAGGGAGAATCATTTTCTAATAGTCTCTGCTAATTACAAGGCCTATTTATATGGGTATGTGTCTCTATGCATGTGTCTGAGTGTATGTATACATTGTAGTTATAACCAGGCATTATTGGAATTCATATACTGTAGGTGCATGCATATGTTTAGGTGTGTATGCACGCTTTGAATATAGGTGCCCTGTAGAGTGGCATTTGTATGAATATTGTATGTATTTGTACAATGTAGGTACATTTTTGCAAATAGTTGTGGATGCTAAAGCCACTGTATTTCAAAGTGGTTTTCTGAAACTAGGCTCCTAAATCTGTGACCTGATTTTCAAAAGTGTGGCACAGGCAGCAGTTTACACTGATTTTGTATAGGCAAGCAGGTATATGCAGGAACCATGGGTATGTGTGTCTGTACGGAGTTAGTTAAAATGTATTTTAGTTATCACCAAAACTGAAGAAAAGTTTCCTCAAAATATTTTGGGTTTGGAGCCCAAAAACTGAACAAGTTGGCGGGGGTTGGATTGTTTTGGACAAAAAAGTAAAATGTTCCAACAAAACCTAAAATTTTCTTGCAAAAATTGTGGTCGCGTCAAAGCACCATTTTTTGATGAGAAAAAAATGTTTTGCCAAGCCTTAGGGTCACAGAGGTTTGAATGTATGCAAGTGACGGGTCGCTTTGTGCGAGCGCCCAGCAGACGTTCACACTCAGTGCGGATGTGTGTGTTGTGCGAAGGATGATAAACGTCCTCATCAGGCATTTTTCCTTATTTTCCAGCCTTTCGCTCACAATACGTACTACCCGCTGCATTGGCCTGGCTTCACGCTAAAGTGGTTGGGTATGCCCGGGCGCTCCACCCCCGTAAGCTACTCTAGCAGCGGAGCTGTCTTTGGAAACATGCTGGCAACTCCTGTTGGAATTCCCGCCTTCAAATTCCAGTCCCGCCGAGACGGGGTTGACTGGAGGCGGTTCAGTGCTATCGACGTGGAGCGGGTGGCTCGGGAGTTGGATGTGACCACGCTCCAAGAAAATATTGCCAGCGTCACCTTTTGCAACATGGACTCGGAGAAGTGTCCGCACTGCCAGCAGCCCATAGACCCGGTTCTCTTAAAGGTCCTTAAGATGGCGCAGCTGACCATCGAGTACCTGCTCCACTCACAGGAGTACCTGAGTGCCAGCCTGACGCTGCAAGAGGAGCAACTGCAGGCGTCCGTGGAGGAGCTGAAGCACACCAAGCAGCAGCTGGACAAGCAGGCGGAGGAGCTGAAGGGAGTGAAGGAGGAGAGCAGGAGGCGGAAGAAGATGATTGCCACCCAACAGCTCCTCTTGCAGGCGGGGACCAATAACTACCACAAGGTGAGCTCTGGGGCAGAGGACAAAAATAACCTCCCAGTCTCGGTTCTCCTGGAGATGTGAGGGGAAGGAACTTTTGCACCACTGACCTGGAGCGGTTAACAGTCACCTCAGCAATGCAGTCACAGCAGCGCGAGGAAATCGTGCCCTTGACCAGGCGCTAGCTTGTGTTTGACAGAAAACGTCAGGCCCGGATCCAGCCATATACTTAAACCTGTGCTTGACTGGAAGAGTTCCACTGTCTATTCCCCTTCTGACATAGCAGTGCGTGCGTAAGTGCTTTGCTGGATCACACCCACCCAACCTCACATCTTTTACCCCAGCGGCTCGGGCACGCACCCAGGATGTGGGAGACCCTCTTCAAGTCCCTCCCTCTGCCTGCCAAGGAGAAGGGATTTGGCTAGAGATCTCCCACTCCTCAGGTGGGTGCCCAGACCGGGCCATTCCGAGGTGGGTCTCCCTCAGTCTCTCCTGTCGAAGCCATTCCTCTTTAACTAAATAGCAGTTGGGCCAAAGCCAGTGAGAATCACTCCATCACCCAGCGGTTTGGACATTGCCTTGAGAGGTGACAGATCCCTAGGCAAAACCCTTCCCCCCCAGGCAGAGGAGCGTGCTGAGCTGGGGCGTCCCACATCGGGGGTGAGGGCTCCAACTACTAGGCTAAGACATGCGAGGAAGGGCGAGCCTCCTCCATCCCCTCTCCCCCGGCCGCTTTGTGTGCTGCCCCGCTGCCCATCTCCTGGCTGTGGCTCACAAGCAGAGCTAGGGCCTTCCTTGAAGCCCAGTCTCAGGTGCCTAACTCCCTAAGGAGTGAGGCTGGGGACACATCCCTCTCCTCAGCATCTCCCATTGGCTACCCTATCTGGCTCCCCGCCCAAGGGGCTAGCTTCGTGGATCCCGTTCTTAGGTGGCCATCTCTTCTCGTTGGTTGAACTGTGAATCCAAGGCACCTCACTCAGGTTCTGTGAATCCGAGAGTGTTCCTGTGATTTTCTAGGCCCCTCAAAGATAGGGGATGCATTGCCGAAGACCCTTTGTGGGGCCAAGCTGAGGTGCCCAGATTCTACAGTCCAGGGCACCATATAAACACCTAAGACAGATATATGACAGGAACTGCGAGGGACACTCTTTCTTTAGAAACCAGCAGCACGTTTCTTTCCTCCAGTCTTATTGCACCTCCCCACTTATCCATCATTTCTTAAAAACAGTGCTTGCCAGTAGATCACTACTTTGGTCAACTAATTCCCTGACCGCCGTGCAGTGCATGTCCTGCAAGCCATCTGATTTACAGTCATCTGTTCCAAACAGTCTCTTAGTTGCAGCTCTTCCTTCTTTACTTACAGCTCCAGCTTCACTTATATTTTTCCAACTGAAGACAATTTCTTTTTTACAAAAATTGCAGTGCGTCAGCCATTTTTGAATCATCATTAATTCCTCCTCCTCTTGATTTGTTAATGACCCTACTTTCTTCCTAGTACTTCTTTCCCCCCGGATATCTATATAAAAGGCCTTCTTTGTGTCCTTCATCACCCCTTTGGCTAGTATTAACTCATTTTGCTTGTTTGTTGCCCAAAACTTTTCAGAGAAAGCTCACGCTTGCAGGGAATCTTCTTTTGGCCTCAGAGGAAAGCTTCTCCATAATCGAGCCATGGTGAAGTTCTGACTCGGTTGCCCAAGCCTGTTGGGAACTGGGTTTTAAACTAGCAGAATCAAGTGTTTCAGTTTGGGGTGGGAAGGTAGGATGAGACGGGGCGAGCATGTTACTCTTATCATCTGACCCCTTTCCCTCATTCTGTTCCTCTGATGCCCACAGTGTCAGCTGTGTGACAAGGCGTTCATGAACTACTCCTACCTCCAAGCCCACGTTCAGCGCAGACACACTGAGGCCAGCGATGCTGGTGAGTACGTGAGGTGATCTTTTCTCCTTCCACTGCTTTTTGGGAGGGTTTTGGGCTTCCCAGTTACAGGGTATGACAAGTCTTAGGGAGGAGAGCCATGGGCACACAGGGGACTTGATTGGTGTTAAGTCTGGTGATCTCTGAAATCCTTTTGCTCTGAGTAAATGATACATTGCTTTAAGGAAGCTCCATGGTCACTAATGACCACTGTCATTGCCCTGACGGGAACAGAACTGCAGTCCGAGCTGCTCCAGTGATCACAGAGGGTTGCCACCTAGCATCCAGTCTGAGAGTGGGAGAAAGATATGTTTCCACCCCACAAAAGAGGTGATGGACCAAGGGCTGGGACCTAAAGCAGGTGCTCTGAGATTGACCCAATAACGATGATACTCAGCACCTCTGATAATCAAGCTGAATATTTAGGTTGATGGCAATGGAGTTACGTGACGAACAGGTCTGGAAAATGCCACCTGCACTGCTGAAGATCCCAAATCAGTAATGAAGCATTCGCATTTAAAATGAGAAACAATGCATTTTAAAACATATGTCATCTTTCTTTAAAAAGAAGGGGGCAGCAGGGTGGTCTAGTGGTTAGACCAGTGGACTGGAATGCAGGAGATCTGGGTTCTAAGCCTAGTGTTGCCAGTGGCCTTCTTGGTGACCTTGGGCAAATCGCGTGCCCTTTTGTGCCTCAGTTTCCCCATCTGTAAAATGGAGATGATGATACAGCCCTCCTTTGAGAGCTAGAGATCTATTTAGTCACTCATCAAGACCAAAATGCTGATCCTTGAACTTGGCAGATAAGAGAAGTCAGAACTGGAACCACACAGACACCATCGTCCCCAGTGCCACTACCCACAAACAAGTTGCCCGGAGGAAAGAAATCACAAACTTGGTACAAAACACACAAGCTGAGGGCTGTCCAGCCGATGTGATATACATTCAGTCCAGCAGAGGGCAGTGGTGTTATATATATCCTACACACATGGGATCCTTAAGTCACTTTCCCAAGTAGCTTATTTTAAAATTGCAGAGGCTGTTTGAAAAGATTTGCAGTGAAAAGCAAAAGAAGTTTCAATTTTGTTACAAATTTGAACCCGTGCTGCACTTTGCAAACTTGTTTCACTGAGAATGGAGCCCCCTTTTCTGGGGCAAATGACTTAAAGGCCGATCCTGACTGATTTAAAGTCAGGGCAAGTTTTGCCACTGGCTTTAATAAAAGCAGGATCAGATCCCAAATGTACCAGATAAATCACAACCGAAGCCTCTGGCAATTGAAGCATTCACTCATGGTTCCTTCGTTTGACTGGACTTCACAGAGAGACAGAAGAAGAGGCAGGTGGAGCAAATGGAAGAGGAGATTCAGGAACTGAAAATGAAGCTAAAAGAAACACATGCCCTGCTGGAAATTGAGAAAGAGGCTGAAACTCAGCTCAGGGTTCAGGTATGGAAAAACCAAAGCTGGATTTCCAATGATTTGGGTGCAAATGGGAAAAGAGGAGGGACATTGGTTTCACTTTGACCTGAAACAAAACGAAAAGCTTGGCAAAATTTTCAAACATCAAGGAAAAGATAGCCTTGTCTGCCGTGAAAGGCAACACGGCTTGACCGTAACAAAATCTTTGATCTGTACCAAAAATAACCTTCCTTTAAAAAAAAAATAAGCCAACTTTTAAGTAAACCTAGGCCTAGTCTACATGAGCGAAGGTTTGCTGGTACTGCTATCCAGGTATGTACAGTCAGCGCTGTAATGGCAAACCCTCCTCCTGGAGGTGCAGCTATTCCCTGCCAAGCAGTGGTTTTGCTGGCATCACTTGTACTGGTTCGGCAAACTAAATAAGCGATGCTGACAAATAAGGTGGCCAGATGTCCAGATTTTATAAGGACAATCCCAATATTTGGAGCTTTGTCTTATATAGGCACCTGTTATCCCCCCACCCCCATCCTGATTTTTCACACTTGCTATCTGGGCACCCTACAGACCTTTTCCCCAGTATAACTACTTCTGCACTAGGGCTTTTATCACTATAAAAATGTCATAAATAAAGTCATATCTCTGACTGACATTATATCAGCAAAACTTTCCAGCACAGACCTGGCTTTAGCCCAAGGCCAGCTCTACACATGATTTTTTTGCAGTGGGCTAACTAAGGATATGTCTGTACTGCAATCACAGGGTGTGACTGCAGCTGGTGTAGACATATCGGAGCTCGTTTTCATCTCACTTGCTTGGATACCAGAGCAGGGACACCACGGCCTGTCCAAGCCCACTCACAATTCTGGGTAATTACTTAAGCAGCTAGACATACCCTATGGCAGTTGGGAGGGGGGAGGCTATTTTCTTCTGCAATAGTTATAGTGGTATAGTTAAAGCAGTACAACATTTAGGTGCAGATACGACCTATGCTCGGAGAAGTTGACTGATCCATGAAGTGAGTTCGTCAGAGCTCATTTCACTGAAAGCACTGAATCATTTGACAGGCTCAGTTTTCCTCTCATCTCCAACTTGGAATTTATGTTTCCTTGGTAGGAAGCGGAGAAAGCTCGCCAGAGAGAAGAGGAGGGAAGGAGGGAATTTGAGAGATGGAAGGAGGAGGAGAGAACAAAGTTTCAGCAGGAAATGGACGGGCTGAGGCAATTGTTCCTGACAGAATTCAAGGACATCGCCAGCAAGAACTCTGCCTTAGAAGGGGTGAGTGAAATGGAGGGATTCACATTCTTCTTGAAACAGATGTTCGGCTTTACTCCTGACATGTGCGCCAGCTTCCATAAGCCCTGCTGCTTTTTTGGGTCTCGCTAATGCTTTCAGATCAGAAAAAACCTCAAACGTGGGCAAAGATGTTTTCCATCGGTGCAGCTCTCATTTACGCCAACAGGGAAGGAGCCGCACACAGGGAACGTCAGTGAAACTAGGAAGCAAAAAAATAGCTTAAAATAGTGCAGGGAACCCCAACCAATGTTAACACGGGCATGAGACATCGGTGTGGGGGCGGGGGAGTATGCTCGGTAGGGTTTCAGAGCAGTGCCCCGTATACCAGCGCTATGGTAGCCCTGGCATTTTAATTCACCCCATTGGACCTCAGTTTGGCAACACAGAATTGGGTCTCTCTCAGAATGGGGGAAAATATTGACTTGTTCAAGAAAACGCCTCCCCATACCCCGCCCGCATGCCGTGTACAACATCCAGATGGGATCGCTTGTGTCTAGTGCAGTTGCCTTGATATTTTTGTGGTAACTCTCACCTGAGGGGAAACAATATTCTGTGATCAAATGCTCCCATCGGACAGGCAACGTCGCAGTTTGATAAGTGCATCACAGGGGGCAGCGCTTCAGTTGCTTCCCGCCCGGGTGCCATTGCTAGCTGGTGGGAGCTGGTGTCTGACACGGGTAGAAATAGCTCCTTTCATCTCTCCAGAAACTGCAGGAGCTGCAGGCCAAAAACCTGGCGGTGTCCAGTCTGGGCACCCTGAGGGATGACGACTCTGATGACAAGCGGCAGTGGGCAGCGACTCAGAGGGAGCTCCAAGGCACGAGGGAGAAGATCGAACTACAGGTGAGGAAGTGCCTCACGCTGCAGCAGCCCATTTGGTTCTGATTCATTCCCCATCAGCCAGCTGGCGGAGGAGACTCTTCCAGGGCTATGCAGTATAGGGCCGGGAAAAGCCAGTAACAAACCTTGTGTGAAATTTCAGAGCACGCTCGGACTCAAACTCAGGATAGCCCTGGGCATGTGCTTAATTTTTAGCACGTTCTTAATCCCAAGTGCTTTCCTGAATCCTGGCCTATGTGTGTTTTTCAGTCTACACCGTTCTGCAGAAGGGTTATAAGGCCCCCTGCTCCAGAACTTAACTGACCTCTAATTAATGGAGGAAAGAAACTTTCCTTGGTGGCAACTTAACCCATAACTGCCTCCTGAAATCTTCCTGCACCTTGCACTGGAGCAACTGGCTGACAGGACCTTGGAGTAGATGGAGCCCTGGTCTTATCCAGTCTGGCAATTCTTATGTGCCCGAGAGGTGAAATTTTATGATATAGCTTTTGCTATCTACCATGGTGAAGGCCCAGTGGAACGGTCCATTCCTCCTGCAGCTGTGATTCCACTGGACAGAGGCTCCCTCTATTCAAAGTGAGGATTTGAAATATCTAACCAACATGCTCACTGATTAAATGGCCCCATGGCTCACTTCTCTGTTGGATGTTTGTGTGCAGGGGCCAGGTTAAGTTAGGTGGAAAACAATCTAAGCAGACATTCCTGGGAGGCAAAAGGCAAAAAATCCATGGTTGACCATGCATTCTATTTCAGACCCAGTCATGGACCAGCTAAAATATAGAACCTTCACTCTTCAGCCTCCTGTCCCATCTGCCAAGTTATGGGGGTGTTTGACCATTCTTCCCGTTAGGGAAGCTGTAAATACAGCTGGCTGCCAGGGGCCCCCAGCGGCTATCATGATATATTTGGCTACAATTGTTTGTCTACACTCGTGGCTCGTTCTTTTAAAATGTTCAAGATCACTACACGTATTGTCTAAAGACAAAGCAGCAGAATACGACAAGGAGAAACACGTGCCCTTCTTCCAGGAAGCAAATTCTCACAATGGGTTGACCTGACGCAGAAGGTGTGCTCCTCACATGCCTTTGGAAACCGACCATCTTTGATAGCGTGGCTGTTCACAAGTTACAGAGCAGTGTTCACATCACTTTATAACTAGCCAGTGTCATCTTTGATGCCTCCCTGAACTTTTCCAGCTGCCGTTTGAATATTACATTCCAAACATTAAGTGGCATGAATATACTCCCTAGTACAAAGCAGCCATACATCTTCTATTGTTTTCTTATATCACATTGTACCTTTGCTTCATAACACTTCTCCAGCTAGCTTTTGACACTTTTTTTTAAAGTTTGCTGAAGCTGTATTTGTCCTGGGGCGTCATAAGATATATGGCTTAGCTTATGCAAGCAAGAATAAGCATAGTACCATTTAGCAATCTGTACCATGTACATAATATTTATTAATGTGGTGCGTGGGTGAGTGTGTAAAGAATAACCTATATGCAGTGGCTAACAAATAGTGGGGGATCACCAGGACACAAGAATTCTGCTCACAGCTCCTCTTCCTCAGCCATGGCCTCTATGGGGCTGGAGGAAGAAACCTATGACAGGGTTAAGGCTGCCTTAAAACAGCCTTATCAGGTCCAAACCACAGGCCTGAGAGAGAGCTAGATAGTGTGGAGAATGGGAACATTTGAGGTGCTCATCTGCCTCGGCCTTGACTTGGAAACTTTGGTCAATCCTGTTGATAACTAAGGACACACTCGTGGCAAAGTGAATGAGACGAAGAAACAAATGTATTTTTCATTTGTCAGAAAGCAGAATGGAAGAGGCAGCTGAAGGCGCTTCAGAAAGAGCATCAGGCGGAAAAGGAAGAGGTAAGTATCAGGCAGAAGCGAAGGCAGAAGAGTTGACTCAGAGCTCTCTCCTGGGTAGCATGTCGGGCTTGAGTTCCGGAAGCACACGGTAAGGTCCTGCTCGTGTCACTCTTCCTCATGTCGCATAGCCCCATTTGCAGTTTTTGTTTCCAACACAGTTTAAAACATCAGCAATATTAGACCCTGTCAGCTGCAGACAGTTCCCTCAGTAGAGTTTGACCCTTCCCGTAGAAACAAGGAGGATTTTCTGACTGAGCGCATCGGGATTTCACTTTAGAAAAATGATAGCCTTGCAACGCAGCGCACAGGCTGAAGAGTAGCTTGTTTTTCTTTGTCATGGGATCTTGTGAAGGCCAAAAGTGTAACTGAGTTCAAGAAAGAATTAGATGAGTTCATGGAAGGCTAGGTCCATCAATGGCTGTTAGCCAAGACGGCTAAATATGCTCCATATGTTCTTAAAAATCTCCAACTCCCAGAAGCTGGGACTGGACGACAGGGGGTGAATCATTCAAATTTGCCCTGTTCTGTTCACTCCCTCTAAATCGTCTGGCACTGGCCCTTCGGAAGACAGGACACTGGGCTAGAGGGACCATTGGTCGGACCCAGTACAGCCGTTCTCATGTTCTTTTTTCAATAGCAGATTTCTTGCAAAATAGCTCAAAGGGTTTTACAGTGAGGGGTAGCATGTCATAGGGTTGCCAACAGTCCTTTAATACAAGGGACGCTCCTGATTTTTTCTTCTCTGTACACAAATATCGGGTGTTACTGAGCGCTGCGAAAAGCAGCAAGAAATACCTCTGCATGTAGGTGAGTGCTTCGTTTATTATTAATAATAATAATGATGCTAATAATATTGGGGTAGGAGGGATGGGGCAGAGGTGTTAGGAAAGCAATCCCTTATTTTAAAAAAAAAAATGTTGGCAACCCTAATTACGCTTTACAGAGTTGGCCAAAGCCTGATTAGGGTAAACAAAAACGTAACTTGAAATGTAAGGGCCCAATCTGACTCTACTGAATGAAGACTCCCAAGGTGCCATCAGCTGTGAGAGTGGTTCTGTGACATAGCCATGTGTGCTCCCAGAAGTGGTAAATAACCACTTGCTGCCGTTTCACAGAGGACACTGGGCACCATAAGACAGCAGAGCTGGCTGGAAATTGGAATTTCCACTTCGTGGGAAATTCTTACCCTTGGAAGTTGCTTGTGAAACGATCATTTGGGACCACTGAAATGTTTCGTTTCGATGATGCTGAAACATGGTAATAAAATATTAACTAATATAATTCAACTTTACCATTTTGCTTTTGTTTCAATTATATTCAATATTAATGTCAATGATATTATGTTTAATGCTATAGATAGAATATGTTAACCTAACTGTAATAGACAAATTTAATCAAAATGGTAAAGTCAAATCTATAGTATAGTTAATGTTTTATACTATCTTTCATTATCTGTGAAATATTTTAACTTACAGAAACAACACATCTCTATCAAAATGAAAAGAAAAAGTCAAATGATTAGTTTCGACATTTTCCTAGAAAGATCGTAGTCAATCACATTTTCCCATGAAATGTTTTGATTTTTATGAAACTGCATTTTCTGATGGAAAACTGTTCTCATTAAAGTGTGACTCATTTCTTCTTCCTCTACTTGGGGTTGGTTTGAATCTCTGATCGAACAAGAAAAGAGAGCAGCAGAAGTTTATAAATATGCCATTAGATTTCAGTGCAAAATAAAATCTCAAGGCAAAGTAAAAATCCAGGAGCTATCTACCTGAACAGGGCCAGAAAAGCAATCTGAGCTAAAGGTGAAAATGGTATTTTCACCATATTTTATACCCATCATGTCCCGTTATCATAATTACTTCCTTGTCCCTCAGTTGAAGAATGAGAATGAGAGACTCCGGGCCTCCCTGTCTCAGGACCAACGGATAGCATCCGACCGCTTCCAACAGCAAATGGGCTCACTCAATGCTCGACTCAAAGAGCAGACCAAAGTCATCAGGTCGCAGGAGCAAACGGTAAGTTTTTGTGGGCCTGGGAACACAGCACGGCTCTCTGTCCTACTCTAGTGGCTAATCTGCACATAGTTTATGAGCCTGCGACAGCCTTTGAACTATAGAAGCTGACGTCTTCAGCTCAGAGAGTAGCATTATTTGCTTTGGAGTGCGAGTGAAATGCGATTTTTAAGCCACTTACACTGGGAAACACACAGGCACCTCTTCTCAGCAAGGGCCATTTACTTGACATATTTCAACCTCCTACACAAGCTACTGAAGTACTAGAGCCATCCACAAAATGAATAAAGGATTTCATCTATAATGGGGAAAATGTTGGGGGGGTTGGTTTTGTCCCTCAGTCTCAAAAATGACTAGTTTTGCAAAAAAGGGGAAAAAAGTTATAAGGAGGCGAGAAGGACCTTTGGAGAACCCTGACTATAATTGCTGCTGGTGCTTGAGCTAAAATATAATGATGATACTGTTAAAGATGATTCTGCAAAGCACTTAAGCACATCCTTAACTTTAAGCACATGCTTAAAATGTTTTACTCAGGACGGATGGATTTAAACACGGTTTATTTTGAGCCTGTGCTAAAAAATTTTGTCGAATCAGGATCTCAGGCCTGGTCTACACTTAAAATTTAGATCGACGTAGCTACATTGCTCGGGACTATGAAAAACGTACACCCCTGAGCTCTAAAACTAAGACAACCTGATCCCTGATATAAACGTGGCTAAACTGATGGAAATATTCATCTGCCAATCTAACTACCGCTGCTCCGGGAGACAGATGAACTACATGGACAGAAAAATCCCTTCCATAGGTGCAGTGCCACTATAATGCCTGTAGTGTCGACCTGGCCTAAGTCTGTTAAAATCACAAACACCCCTGTTATCACATACGTATGGGGATGAGCAGGCACGAACCATGTACATCATTGCGTACAATAACGGGGCAACATGCTTTGGATTGTGGCTTAGAAATTGTATTCTTTTCCAGACCTTTGATTGAGACACTACTACAGCAGATGGGTAGCCACTGTGGTAGTGAATATATTATGGGAAATGACATATCTACATTGGAAGCTTGGGGATCATAATCTGGTTAGGGGGGAAATAGCTTAGTGGATGTATGTGCCAATTTTGGACATCCCCTTTTACATACACATGCATCCACGTGCACATACAGCATTGCTACTGTTGCCCAGTCTTTAATTTAGGCAGAGGAAATGTGTGCCATCCCTTAAATGTTTGTGCAGCACCTAGCGTAATGGTGTCATGGGCCATGACTGAGGTGCCTAAGTGCTGCGGTAATGCATATAATAAGTAGTAGTAAAGCTTGTCCTTGTGTCTGCTGGCAAAGGAACCATGTGACGTATAATTCCAGCAAAAAGGTCTTCCTTGCATGTATGATGCACTCAGTTTACGCTTTGGCCCCTCCTAGAATTAATTATTTTGTGCAACCTTTGAAGTTTTGCCCAATGGTTCCACCTCCTAGAATTAATTATTTTGTGCAACCTTTGAAGTTGTGCCCAATGGTTCCAACTCCAGTTAGAGATAAAAAAAGTGATTAGACAACAGAAAGTGATCGTTGAATGGTGGATAATGACAGATAATTTCTTTGCAGATCAAGATACTGTCTGCACGCAAAGCTGAAGGTAATGGTCTGTCTTTTGGGCTAATGAGAGTAAGATCTGATAAGATTTCCATAGCTGTAACTGCACCACCCAGCTGCAGCTTCGTCTTTCTCTTGACAGCCTTTACAATATATTTGCTGATTCAAGCAGGCCAGTAAGGAAAATATCCCATTAACGTCTGAAGTTTTCTGACCCTGGTTTCCGAGGGACTCAGATTTAAACCAAGATCCTGCAAGAAAAATAAGAGCCCCTCCCAAATGATTCTTTATTGCAATAAATCAGTTGCACAAGAAGAAGGAATGTCCCACCCTCAGTTTTTCTCATTGAGATCCAGATATCCCACAATCCCAGGGCCCAGGCGAAGCAAAGGCTAAGCTTGCAGAGAGCCCTGAGGCATGTTTGACTGCTGCTTGGTTTCCGAAAAAGAGATCTTAGACTGTCCCCTCCCCACTAGGTGCTCCCTTGTGGCCAGGCCTGGCCTTGAATCTGCAACACTGGGCCAGCAGCCCCTGCTGACCATGACTGCAATGCCGTGGCGGTCTATTGGGGAATGTGGCCACCCAGCCGAGTCATGGTCTTTAGGCCACCCCTTCCACAGTCCCAACTCAAAAGGTCCAAAAAGTCCTTAACAGAAACAAAAAAAGTCCTTCTAACTTCTTGGGGCCTTCTTCTTCTTGGTTCAATCCGCTGTCCCCTTGCTGGGCTCCACTACCCTTGTGAAGAGCTGGTGCACCTCCTTCGGGCCACTTAACCCTGGCTCCTTTAATGCAGCCATCACCTGGTTCCTCTCAGATGTGTGGGCGCTCTGAACCCTTCCCGTTGTAAGCACAAACCACATGGTTACAGTGCCAGACTCAAATGAATGGGGCTGAACTTCCTGCCTCCTCCCATCCTAAAAGGACCTAAGAGCCCGTGTAGAGCACTAGCCTGTTGCATTACTAGCTTTGAAGACCACTGTGTTTTCATAGCATTCATCAGAGAAGTGTGTCTTCCTTTTCTGGGAAGAAGGTACCTCCCAGAAGGATATGTAACCAATAGTAAGTAGGTCTCTATCTGGAGTCATCACGGGTTTCTCTTCTCTGCAGTGCCCCAAGAAGCACCCAGAGTGCCAAATCTAGAGGAGTCATCTGAAGAAGGTATATATCATAGAAGGGTGTCATCATGTGGGTGTTGGACTTTAGCCATTGATCAGTGTGCATGAAAATGAGGAATTTCAGGACAAAACAGGCCTTGGGTACTCTGTTCCTGTTGTTTTCTCCACAAAGTTAAGCAGAGCGCCGTCATGTTGATTGCAACAGCATTGCAGCATTCAGCCTTCTGCATGCTCCTTGGGGTCTGATGTTTCCGGCAAGGGTGCCCTTGTGCTCGGGCCCACACTGGTTCCCTGTCAGAAAAAACCTGACTCTACCTTGGGTCTCAACATCATACCTCCCAACAGCACCCAGAGGGTAATGGCACCCCAACATCAGCACGCCACACCTCCCCTGCAAGAGCAAGGCTGTTCGCAGGAGAAATTCCTGAGCTCTGGGGAAAGATCAAGAGGAAGGGAAAGCCAAGAATAATTTACCAGCCCAGCCTCAGAGAACCATGGGCTGGGGAAAAAGGAGCAGAACTGTTCACACATAGGGGAAAAGTTTGACAAAACAGGGGGGGGGGGGGCGGGAGCACGAGGGAGGAAATATTTTTATTTAATTTTTTCCATAGAAAATGTCGCATTTTTCCAACAAAAATTCAACTACCAAAAAAACACAGTCAGCTGAAAAACCAAAGCATTTCCATTTGGAAATTCTGCTATGATGTCTCATGGGAGTTGTTGTTTGGGTGTTTCATGTTCCCATTCTTCTCTATGGGCCAGGATCCTGACTGCCTCTCCCAGGATGCACCATGGAATCCCCTCTTGGAGAGGGGAAATGGAACATCATGGGACTCCCAAGAAGGGAGATCACGGTGCATCCTGGGAGATGTAGTCTGATCAGTTTTTGGCAAAACAGTTCTCTTTTGTGGCATATGGTTTTTAACAAAATCCATCTTTTTCCAGTGAAAGCAAACATTTCATTAAAAGCTTCCTTTAGACCAAAACCCATATTGCCATGAAAAAATCAGTTTAGGTGGAAAATTTGCAACCATTCCAGAGAAATATAACGTGACTGTGTGGCAGTGTGATAACTGAGCGCCTGCTTCTCCCAGGGAAATCTGGGTGGGCCCACTTTACTTGTTAAACTGGGGTAATCTGCCTTCCAAAAGCCGAGTCCAGGCTGTACTCTTCAGTGAATCAGACATTGGGAAAGTTCAGACGGGGACAGATTAAACAGAGGTACAATAGACACATGCCTAGAGCCCAGTTCCCAGGGTCCTTTTGTGATGTTAGAATTTCAGCTCTTTTATGTAATTATTGCCCTCATGGGTGTGAAGGGAAGCTTTAAAATATGCCACAGCTGGGGAACAGGGAGCTACCAATTCGCCTTCTGCTAGGGAGGGGAGTGCTGCTGCGGGTCTGTGCCTCTGGTCCCAGACTTTCTGGCTCAAACCTTGGCTATTGAGAGTTTGGTCTATCCAAACCCAGCCTCATGATTTGGGGTTTTGCCACAGACCTGGTGGACACCCTGGATGGGAAGCAGAGGCTCTGGGAAGCCCTGAGGAAGAACCCCAACCTGCTGAAGCAGTTCCGCCCCATTCTGGAGGAGACGCTGGAGGAGAAGCTGGAGAGCATGGGCGTGAAAAGGGTGAGTACCAGGGGAGGGGAAGCCAAAAAAAGGGAGGCAGAGGGGGAAGAAAAATCATCTTTCTAGTTGCAGGGCAAGCCCTTCTTTCCTGGTCCCTTTCACTCCTTGCAGTGTTTTAAGTGTTAATTAGCTAGCCAGGATATAATTAATGTTGGTGTGGGGCCTTGCCTGGATATAAAGAGCACCTCAAATTTCATTTATTGGCGTGACTGTGGTTTATAAAGGCCCTGAGATCGGGATCCCATTGTAACAGAGACCGCGTGGACAGTCCCTTCCCAGTACTTGTCGTTCATTTTCTATGTCCTTCCTTCATGCTCCGGCGGGGGAGGGCACAACCTCCGCAGGGAGACCATGCAGGGCCAACAGCAACTCAATCCTGCCTCGAAGTGGGGCGCGGCCGAGATAAGAGCAGCACCTCCAGTCTGCCTCGAGTCCTCTAGGGCTTGCCTGCACCCCGTATGCGAGCGAGCGTGCCCATGCCAGAGCCAGTTCTCGGTGTGGTCTCGGCAGGGAGGTAGGAGCAGTGGGGGAGTGCACAGGGCAAACTAACTGCACCGCGGCAGCTGCTAGAGCAGCACCCACTGTCTACCCTGGCCCTTCATAGGTGCCCAGCGACGAGGTGGTGGATGCAGCGTAGGGAATCGTGGTTGTAGGGACGTGGCAGTGGGGACCAGCCGTCATTGTACAAGCCCAGCAGGGACTCTGGGTACAGATGCACATTGCTAGCCCGTGCCAGAATCCATGCCACCCTGTCCTTACTGCTACGGATACCCACGCTAGCTAGATTCAAGCTGGCACAAGTACGTCTACCTCTGCCACAATCACACCTTCAGTTGCAGTGCAGATGTAGCCCATTGTTAGCCTTGCTCTGAGCAGGTACAGTCTAATGGTGACGTGTGCACCTGTGTGCTACCAGTGGCACTCTTGTGCATGGCTGGTGTGTTACAGGAAAGGTGGGGGTTGAACATCAACAGTCTATAGTGTCACAGAAGAAAATTGCTGGGTGACACCCACCCCTTCTTGGCCATTAAATATTACTGGTGTTCTTGAATAGGTGGTCCCCCTCTGTATCTATCACGGGGGTTATTTATGAGCAAACATAAGAAACTACGCTGACAATTTATTTAGGGATAACACAATAATGAGGATCACGCCAGGGTTAAGTAACAGTAGAGTAGAGATTAATTCCAGGACCCCTTACCCCAACACAACCCTGGTCCCAAAGTCCAATGCTTTAATACTCAACAGTTTTCCTTCTCTCTCCCTCGAGTGCTGATCTCGATAGTATAGGCAGGGCTAAGTGAGGAAAGTCATTGACAATCGCCTTTTGTTTGGGGACTCGTGTACGTGATGCTGCCAGGCATGGAGGGTCAATAGTTCTCACTTATCCATGCCCCTAGTAGGTAACCTGCCACAGGGACTCTCTGACTCTGTGCACAGAGGATAGATGGATTCTGATACTAGGTCATGTGCTGGGGTAGGAGTCTCTCCATTTAAAGCAGAGATACATTGCGGGCTTAAGGCCCAGTCCAAAACCCAGTGAAGCTGATGGAAAGTTGGATGCGGGCCGTTGTTTGAAGATGGCAGTGTTTTCTTTCAGAGAGGATAAAGACTTTGGGGGAGAAGGTTTGTTTCACCACCTGAGGCCGTGTCAGAATTACAGCAGTGGTGGTGGTCATGTTACCCACAATTCTCTCTGATTTAGGCTGCAAAGGGGATTCCAGCTCACTCCTATAAAAATCTGAGCTCTCTCATAAAGACACAGCAACAGCAAAAGGCCAAGAAATTTCCAAATCTCCTCACCTTGAGGGACAAGCTAGTCCGAGAAGTCACCTGGAAAGTCAAGCAACGCCAGAAGGATGATGGTGTCTTGCCACAGCAACTTTCTGTACTCTCAGGTAAAGCGCAGTGATGCCCTCTGGAAGCTTGTGCTGCGGGCATGAGTTCAATCCCAACCTCGTGCCACTGTCACAGGCCAAGGTTTCCATGACCCATTGTGCATCCCTAAGGAAAACTGGGCAAATTAGAGGCTGTGTTCAGTGTGAAATAAGCATTTGCAATTGCTGTGGGCACTGCTCACCTTGAGGGAGCTTGCAAAAAAAATATTTCTCAGCCCTGGCAGAGGAATTAAAAAAAAAAAGCAGCACTCAAGGGGAAAATGCTGCAGAAAAAGCCCTGGACCGCAAACTCTTTCCTTTGCCTGTTGCTAGAACATGCAAAGAGTGATTCTAACCCAACTTTCTGCTTCTCTATTTTTGGGCCAGCTAGGGACCAAAACATCCTTCAGCATAATTTAGAGCAGCCTCAAAATGGCTTTGCATTACACCAGCTGACTTATTGCATTGGCCAAGGATCAGCCAGAGTCACATGCATTGACCTCTCCTCCCAATGTGAAGAGGAGGCCAGGAGTTTGAGGGGAGGAGGTCACTTAACACTGGCTTTGTGATGCTTGGAAAATATTGGGTGGTAAGGCATGGGAATTCTCATCTGCCACTCGTTTTGTACGTCTTTTTCTTTTCTGACGCCAATCCAGTTTGCCCAGCAAGATTAGTTCTTTGGAAATCCATGCTGTTAGACACCTGCCTGGGCCAGGCAAGCTTGTAGATATTTAATTCCTTTGCTCTGTGTTCCTTGTATATTTCCAGCTAAAAGCCAGAAGAGCCCCATGTCACCTCTCCGGGTTACATCTGCCAAGCCCAGAACACTGCAAGTCCAGTTACAGCCTGAGGAGGAGGAGATGCCCACACCTGCTCCTCGGAGCAAAGCCAGCTTTCCCCACAGCCAGCCAGAGATGCCCAGAGTTACACCACAAAACGAAGCTGGCGGCCCACGCCATGCTGCCATCCAGCAGCTGAGGTGAGGGCCATCAACATTGCCCGTCCTTGCCCCAGCCCTTGCCCTCATGACTTTCACTAGCATGCTTACTGGGGCAGGCAGCCTTGTACAAAGTTTCAACATCCCTCTTCTCTTAAGACGTGAATTGTGTCTTATACTTATTGAGTCTTATACTGGTCGTGCCACCATTTTTCCTTAGGCTGTTTTCCTGCTCAATTTTCTGACATCTCATTGAGGGTTATAAAGACCATTTGGAGTCAGGGTGAGAAGTAAGGAATAAGAAAAGCTTGGTGGTAACTAGATTTTCCTTTGGGGAGGGGCGAGAAATTCTGTGTGTTTGATGTGCCTCTCCATTCAGAAATGGAACAAAAATTTCCAAAAAAATGTTTTTTGGGGGGAGGGGCAGTTGAGGGGGGTTTATCAAAACATTTCATTTTGATAAAAATCTAAACATTTAGTTCCAATTTGACCTTTAAAAAAAGAACAAACAAACAAAAACAAAACAAATTTTATGTAATTGAAACTAATTTGTTTTAGTAACTGAAACATCTAAACATTCAATTCCAAGAATATCAAACCAGGACATTTTGACATCAGCAAAATTCTTTGTTTTGGGGGTTCCTCCCCCCCAACGTGAAATTTCATCAACACTTTTTCCCAAACATTTCCATTTCGACAGAAGTGGCATTTTTCAATCAAACGCATTTTGATGAAAAATTTCCAACTAGCTCTAATAATAAGAAACTAGAAGGACAAGAAAAGAGAGACCATGCAGCCTAGGCAGAATGAAGAGGGCATGTGGGAGGGGGCGAGGAATGACAGAACAGAGGTATGGAGGAGTTGGGTTGTGTGGAGTCATAGAAATGAGAACAAGGAGCTCACATCTGTCCCAGGAAGGAAGAGGAAACCAACAAGGGTTTGAAGTAGACCAAGCAGGGGGCAAGGTACTTAAATTTTTGTGGCAGCCTTTTGGACTGAAAAGGATGAACTGGCAGTGTGACATTCCTGCTCCTTGCTGGTGGGGAGTAAACTAGGTACTGAAGCTGTGGTAGCCTGCCCCTGAAAAGGGTATTGGGGGTGAAAGTAGCCAGGGTTGAGATACATCAAGCAGCTGCTGCAGGTGCCATTGGGGTGGGGAAAGAGGAAAACAGGCTAATATTTTCTCCTATATTCTACGTCGTTCGAAGTTTCAGTGCTGGCTGTACATATGATCATGTCCTACCAGGGGACTTGAACACACAAGTCTAGCCAGTCGCTGAAAGCACTGCCAACCTGTGTTTAAAAAGACAATTGTCTAGGTCTTCTCATCACCGATTACCCAACTACTCCGAGCCCTCTTCTCAGTCCATGTCTGACCTTTCCTTCTTCCATCACCTAACTCTCAGCACCCCACCTTTCAGTTCCGAGGAGGAGTCCCTGGGGGACCGCGTCAGCATCGCCCCAGTGACGCTCAGACATCCCATTGCCTCGCAGCAAGCACAAACCCCTTCCAGACTGATCCAGAATGATGAAACCACATCTGACTGGTCTGACCTGGACTCCTCAGAGGGAAAAACCGGCCCAGCCAGAAACGTTTCAGCCGGAACCACTCCAACAGGTTAATCATAAGTAATCATTTTCATCTCTGAGAAGACAGCTAAAGGGCTAAAATCAGCAATTTCCATTGTTATTCATGCTCTGATGCTGGGGGGAAAGGGAGATTTGCATGCACATCTGTTTGTACATTTGACAGCTTAGGTCAGCAAAAGGGGTAATTGTGGATTAGTGTCAATAAGGCTCCTGTTCTCAGCCTGAGGAGGACGGACTGTGAGGAGAATGGGGTGACCACTCTTTATGAATAGGATTTTAAGCACCCTCGTGCCAAGGCCTCATGTTGTTTTAGGAGACCAGAAGAGGACATTTCTCACCCTGCTTTTCCCAACATGAGCCCCAGAAAGGCCATGCTACTGGGTTTCAGGAACAAGGCTTTGTCCTGATGCGTCCACACCCTTGGCAATCAGTTGCAATGGCAGGATTGCTGCTTACGCTATGGGGCGTTCACAGATAGACACCCTTCTCTCTGCTCCAGAGTATGTACCTCTCCCCCAGAGGTTCTCTCTTCCTGCAGAGCCAATACGAAATCATTTTGGCCACATTCAGCACATGAGAAGACCCACTGCTGTCACTGGGACTATTCGCCTGCTCAAAGAGACACATGTTCTTAAGTATCTTCCTGGATACTTTGTGTGGGGATTGACACTGAAGTGCTTTCAAATGCATGGTCACTCTCCTCTTACCCCACGGTTCCTTCTCTACCCCTTTAGAGCAGACATTGCTATTAACCCAGCTGATGTCTCAACATATTGAGCTCGGCAGCATACCAGGCTGCATTAGTAGGAGCATCGCCTGCAGATCTAGGGGAGTGATTATTCCCCTCTATTCAGCACTGGTGAGGCCACATTTGGAGTATTGTGTCCTGTTTTGGGCCCCCCACTACAAAAAGGATGTGGACAAAATTGGAACAAGTCCAGCAGAGGGCAACAAAAATTATTAGGGGACTGGAGCACAAGACTTATGAGGAGAGGCTGAGGGAACTGGCCTTGTTTAGCTTGCAGAAAAGAATGAGGGGAGATTTGATAGCAGCCTTTAACTACCTGAAAAGGGGTTCCAGGGAGGATGGAGCTAGGCTGTTCTCAGTGGTGGCAGATGACAGAACAAGGAGCAATGGTCTCAAGTTGCAGTGGGGGAGGTTTAAGTTGGATATTAGAAAAAAAATTCACTAGGAGGGTGGTGAAGCACTGGAATGGGTTACCTAGGGAGGTGGTGGAATCTCCATCCTTAGAGGTTTTTAAGGTGCAACTTGACAAAGCTCTGGTTAGGATGATTTAGTTGGGTTGGTCCTGCTTTGAGATGACTTCCTGAGGTCCCTTCCAACCCTGACCTTCTAGGATCTTCTCTAGCTGTAAGAAATAATGTGGTTTAAAGCGATCTCTCAGCTTGAAGTTTTTAAAACAGACTGAAATTCTAGTTTCTCCTAGCTCACTCTTAAAAGCATATGTGCTGTCTTCTTAAAAAACTGCCTTTAGGGAAACAATGTCAGGGTTTTTTCTCCTGTGCTGCTGAGGTTTATTGGGGGTTTTTTCCAAGCAAGATAAAAAACAGACTGTACAGGGAAGCAATAAAACAAATGCTACACAATGAGCTGTCAAACGCACATCAGAGAGAATCACTTATTTTAACTAGCTTCCTTGTATTAGAGATGCTCTGGGTGCTATAGGAGATCCCACAGTTCCCTGGCTGAATTCCCAGGGAGGAATAAACCCAAAAGCTTTAGATCCAATGCACCAGCTTCTAGCGCTTGAACTACAAAATGTCCATTGCCTGGGAGCAGCAACAGGTGTCTTTCATGAGTGGAGCAGCCACTGCAGACAGACGTTTGGCAAGCGTGTTATATGGATACCACCTTTTGAGACCCAAATGTTGACATTGTCCCTTTAAGTGACATTCCTGGTGCACATTATTGGCGAAAGACTGGTGTACACCAGCTGTTTTTAGCTAGCACCTTTGTAAGAGTGAGCGAGGATGCTCTAAACATGTGTTCCATAAACCTTGTATAGAGGGAAATTCTGGGCAGAGGGACAGTGTTGACCTTATTCACCTTCTAGCTTCAGAATCTTGTCCCCAGTAGGGTTTCACAGCAGGAGCGCTACTGGGTGTTAGCTATCCCACAGTGAAAACACAAGGTTTTGGGCAGTGAAGATATAGCCTTTTTGGTTCACCCTGCACGGAGCTCCATGGTCAACTACAGGTGCTTTTATCCTGGAACAGACATCTGTGGCACGTCAAGACTATTTCTTACACATGTGCTACCTATGTTGAGCTAGCTGGCGATCACTGGACAGGCCCTCAACTATTAAAACTTATCAAGGGCTGTGGTAAATTCTGTCACTGGCAGTTTTTAAATCCAGATTAGAAGATGTTTTTCTAAAAGATCAGCTCTAGGAATTACTTCAGGGAAGTTCTGTGGCCTGTGTTATAGAGGAGGTCCCACTAGATTATCACAGTGGCCCTCCAGGTCTTGGCATCTATGAACATGACCCAACGGTCATACTATGTACAAAATTCCTCAGTGACTGGGTCATGTCAAGGGATTGGCCAGGAGCTACAAAGCCTTTCACACAAAGGTCAGCAGTTCAGAGCTGAGCCAAGCTGTGGAGGGTGGGAGGTGGGGGACAAAAAAGTCATTCCTTCCTAGCTGCTGGTCAGCCCTATCTATGAAGTGAGTTGGTTGTCCATTTCCTAGTTGGCAACCATCTGTATCACAAACATTGTCACACCTGAAGTCCACATCAGCTCTCTCTGGAAGGACTGAACAGACATGGAGCTAGCAGCTCTAACACTTAGCAGGGTCTTAGCCACTCAGGATTGAGATACGCTGGTGTGGTAGGCTGCAGCTGATTGTATTTGACCTGTAGACAGATTGAGGCTGTTCCTAACCATCAGGGGAGTGAGGTTTAGGCACAGCCTCCCAAGAGGAGAAGTAGGGTCAAGCAACCTAACTGTCTGAAGATGGAGCTCGGTAAGTTTGCAAACGATATGATGGGGCTGCCTGAAATAGCATGGGACTGGACTCCATGATCCAGGAGGTCCTTTTCAGTCCAATGTACAATAGGCGGCAGTCTCAGCTCTTTCACCAGCAGCATTTCACTTTAAAATTGGAAAGGCGAGTCCAGAAGGAACTCCTTTCCCACCCACTCGGAGTCCTGATGATCAATTCAGCTGTGAAGAGTGATATGGACCATGCGATTGCAGGGCCCTGGACTCCATTTCTAACAAGCTGTGCTCTGTCCAGGGACGCTGGTGTCTGCAATGGCTAAAAATCTGGAGCGCGCACTGAGCATACCAGCGAGGAAGCCTGCCGGTGGGATAAAACTCCTCCCTGCCCCGCCTTCTGACTCTCCGAAAACCAGCCACTCAGCCAAGAAACTCCAGGTATCTTGTGCAACAGGCAGATTGTTGGAGAAAGCTGGGAAATTCATGCAGGGAGAGGAATTGACCCGGGCCCTGGTATTCAGGAATGCAGTGATTTAGAGTGGAGACCTACATCATCTCAAACCATTTCCCAGTGGAGACCACTGTATAGCCATCAAATCAAAAATGAGGCACTGGGGTAGGGCAATGAAGTGTAGAACATCATGTTGGGGAGGATGAATGCATGGTCGTGCTCTGGGTTGACTATAGTTTCAGTAATATTGAGAAAGCCCCAGGGTTAGTTCAGCCAGATCTGGTGGCCCTGGTTCAGCCATTCATTTGGGCCTCTCATCTGCAAAGCCCGATTCAGAATATATATATTTTTTTCCCCTTCCATCTCACGCCTCCCTACAGAACAGCTATGCTATACTATGCAAGCTAGGTCAGGGGCGTGAGCCCCATGGAGCGGGGAGGTGAGAATAGGGACTATGTTCCAGATCCAGTGGGTCTTTGTAGAAAGAGCTAGGCAACTGTGCATGCATGAGGGGAGAACATGCAATATGCCCCAGCTAGTGGGAAGAGAAGCCTAGATTCCCCAGGCAGCTCATACTCTACAAAACTTTGCACTGAAGCCATAGCAGCAAATCTCACAGCAGTATTTCCATCAGCCCCTAAGGGTGTCAGAGCCTGTGAAGATGCAGGTCCTGCAGCATTACCAGAACCAGCCTTGAATATCTAGACTTGGCCATGCTGATATTTTGAGATATCATCCCAGAGTTAGGCCCAATGAAACTGATCATCAGCTGGCGTAAGCCGACCTAGCATCCTGGTCACAGACAATCTTTGCTGGAAGGAGCTATGGTGATTTATAGCTGCTGAGATCTGTCCCATTATCAAGTTAGTGTGTAGCTCTTTCCTAATATTTGCCCATTCACAGTCTTTCAAAAAATAGAAATTCACATGGTTAAAGAAAGTCAGTAAATGACTGGGAGTCAAATTAGACAGATCTCTGGAATATGTCCAGAGATAATTAGGTGATGTGATGACAAAACTATTTGATTACTAACATGGGACATCGGTAACCTCAATTTCCAGGGAAGAGTTAATGTAATTAAAATGGTTGAAGCACTGAAGTCCTATTGCTTTTTAAATTGCTTTCCCCAAATAGTCCCACTGAGCATAGCAAAAAGTTTCTTCACAACCACATGAAAGAGATTCTCTACCTCATTTGGCAAAGTAAAGAGCCAAGAGTGAGACTTCTAAAATGATTCGCAACCCAGGATCATGGGGAGGAAAAAAAGAGTCTAGCTAACGTCATATTACGTCAAGTCACATTCAATCTTGGGCTTCCCAGGTGAATTGGGCACAAGGTGGTGTCATGGGACAAATGAGAAATAATCCCAACCAAACCACAAGCACAGGAGATTTCTTATTAAAATCATGGAACTGGAGAACACTCTTCAGAGATGGAATAAATGAAAGAAGTTCAAAGCAAGGCCAAGTCGTGCCCTAGAAAATAAAAGATGCCTATATTTGGGCTCAAGTAACACAGGCCCCGCTCCACTTTTAAGTTACTTGTGGATCTAAGGAACTCCCTTGGCAAATCCAGCCACGGGATAGGGTCCTTAGATCCCCTGGGAAAACTGAGCTGTAGCTGCAATTTATATAAGGCATCAGACCTGCTCAATGAATGAAATCACAGATTTTATTGAAACAGGCACCGAGCCAAACATGAACATCTGTAGGCCTGCTGGTAATAGGCCACGAGGGATAGTTTCAGGAGTAGACTTCCAGGAATCATCTCAACATTATTCCCCCATTATTTTCCCCTGTTTTTGAAATGTCACAGGAATTCCATAACCTGACATATTTCAAGCAGATCTATCCAGTTCTCCTTCCTGCTCCATTAAATCAGGATTCGGATGTCGTGTTCTAAAATATACAGCTCAACCCACAAGATATGGGCTTAGTGCAGGAATTCCAGGGTGAATCTCTGGCCTGGGTTATGCAATAAGTCAGACTAGATGATCACAATGGTCTGGTCAGGCTCCCATCTCTGCATCTGTGACTCCTTGTAGTTCGTGCTCCATCAGACACATCTGACCCTATAAATAGTTCTGCAGCTGGCCAACAGATGGCCCTGCCTTGAGCTGGGAGCTGCAAGAGAAAACCAGTAGCTGAAGGAAGCATTTGATAAACCTAAATTGGGATTTGGCTGAGGAGGAAGGTTTGTCAGTTAGAGTGATCACCATTACACTGACCCCAGGCCAGCACGGGGTGATCAACCAGGGTCACTGGCCGCAAAGACAGCACCTGCTCACCATGTTTGCTTCTTCTGTCTCCTCCCATCCCCCGTGCAGTTTGTGGATGAGGACAGCGACTTGGAGAGTTCCTCCTTCGAAGAGATCACCCAACACCTGGACACCAGCAGCCGGACGAAGCTGCAGCATCAACCAGCTGTGAGGCACAGCAGGGACGCAGCCGGGTCCCAGGGCACCAGCGTCTGGAGCTCCAGTGGCACGAGGGTTGGAGGCTGGTGACTTGCAGCAAAGGGGGCCCGTCATGCAAGCGCTTGGAGTTCCTGCCGTGTGACCACAAAGCTTTGGGTTCCTGCTCCTCACAGGAAGATCAGGCATGGGCTCCAATTTCAAAAGAACGCACTGGTTTAGAGCAATCAGAATGGGAATCCCTGTCCTGGGGCCCTCCGTCTCACCTAGCCAGAATGCATTTTTCCAGTGGCTGCCCAGGTGCCCTTCCCACCGTGTGTGCATGTCAATGTCTCCTGGGCTGGTTGGGGGTGGGTGGCAGGGAAGCATATTCAACACCTGTTTGTGTGTGGAAGGGCACGTTCCGCTGCCCAGCCACTCATGTGAAGCGCGGCAGAGACAGCGGGACCCAGCATGTGGAGGGAAGGGTCTGGGTCAGCATTCGGGGGATATGCAGGGCTGGCATCCTTTGGCCATTATGGGGGGCGGGATGCACATAGTATGGAGGCCAGCCGCGTCCTACAGCTGACGGAGCAAGGCAGGGGGTGAGGGAGGGAACGCCAGCCCTGCTTGGAAAGTTCTCCCGGAGAGCAAGTGTACAGAGACGTCCACTTGATGGCGCCACAGACCTAGAAACAGGCAGGGCTGCTGTCCTCAGCGTAGATTCAGGATTCAGCAGTGGGCTGCAGGAATAGAGCTGATCTGTCCAAAGCACATTACAGATAGCAGCGCAGCTCTGTCGCGGAAGGGCTTGGCTCGCCGTGGGCGCTCCCCTGGTGCCGTCACTTACCCCAAGGAGTGTAACACGTTATCTGATCAGACTGGTCACCGCTTACACTCTCCCCCGGCACGTGTGCCAGTCGTTACACCAGGTGCCATACAACAGAGGGCCAGCCTCGCGGTGTCACTTGCTGAAAAGCATGGGGAGCGCATACAAAACCACATCGTGGGCTGTGTCTATTGAGAATCCACAAGGACCAGCAGTGAACTCCGCCGTGCCTCTCGATCTCCTGGTGCACCAAACGGACACAGCCCCTCGCACCGGGATTTTAAGGGCTGCCTGCAAAGCGGCTTGTAGCTGGGCCTTGTTCGGGTGTACCGAGGACAAGGATGCAAACCACTTTCCCAGTGGCCCACTGTGCAGGACCTTTGCAGAAGCTGCTCCCTGCATGTGATTCCCGAAACCCAAGCCAGGCCACAATGGGTGGGCCCATGCAGTGCTGCCCCAGCTCTATGGGGCAGAGCTGCACCTCTGCCTACTGCTAGCTGAACCTTAATTGCAAGGATCTGGCTCCATCTGTAATACTCTGGACTAGAATGTCTGGATATGGCTTATTGATTGTTACGTATGTAAGTAATACAACAGCCTTCCGAAATACGACCTCCCAATCACTGGAGGATACTTCTCGTGGTACTTTTCCAAGGCTGTGATCTATTCCCCACAGACCCCGAAGGGTTAGAAAGGTTTCACTGCAATTGCTCTAGCTCCTTTGCTTCACAACATTTCTGCTGCCGATTTGCACTGTCCTTCCGAATCAGGGTATTTTTCTGGTTTGTTTCCGAGTTCCTTGGTGTTCCTCTAGCAAAACAGTTATTCTTCTCCTAGGCCCTGATCTAGCAAAGCACATAAGCGTGGGGATGGTCCCACTGTCTTCAGCGCATCACTGCTTGAAATTAGTCGTGGGGTTAAGATCCAGAGCCAGAAAGGTGTTTCAGTGTTTCTTTGGAGGAGCTGGGCTTAGAGCTTTGCTAGAGGAGTATTTCAGAGGCAACTGTATTGAGCCATTTGGCCCAAAGGAAATGCAGTCTGTGTTCAGGGGACACTTTTGTTGTGAAATAAGGGAACTTTTTAAAACCAAGTTAAAAATTGCCCCAGGTATTAACCCTGCCCCTGAGCCCTCCTGCCTCTTTGTTGTTTAATCTAGTTTTCATTTTTTTAAAAAAAATATACTTGGTCTCCCCCTGCTGCAGGGAAACTGACTAGATAAAGAGAAACATTGAAAGTAACTTGACAAAAGTTATCAAAGGTAAGCATGCTATCAAAGGTAAATACTGAATGGAAAACTAGGGACAAAATTAAGTTTTAAATCTGAAGTGTCGTTTGGAAGAAGAGTATGTAAAAAAGTGTCAGACTTTTTGGAGGGATTAGGGGGGTATAAATGAATGGTGTCCCTTTAGTATTCCCATAAAAAATCCATTAATGAATATGAAAACTAAAAGGACTCTAAGAGCATAACAGCCATACTGGGTCAGACCAATGGTCCATCTAGCCCCGTATTCTGTCTTCCAACAGTGACCAATGCCAGGTGCTTCTGAGGGAATGAACAGAACAGGGCAATTATTGAGCAATCCACCCCCTGTCGTCCAGTCCCCGTTTCTGGTATTTGGAGGGTTAGGAACACCTGGAACAAATATTGTGTCCGTGACTGTCTCGGCTAATTGCCATTGATGGACCTGTCTTCTTCCTGGCTTTTCTATCACCCTCCATATGATGGGAAACAACCAGGGCCTTCCTACTGTAGAAGAGAGTTTGCCTGTGTGCACCTCATAGCTTTATTCCCCTTCTTAGCCTTAAATTATTGGAGGACCTATCTATAGAATGAATAAAGTCAGTGTAAATAAGTTACTGCATAAAATGAGTTCTGCTACAGAAATTTAGCTTTATAAATGAAGTGAATGCCAGGAAATTGATACATTTTTGTAAGCATGCTGTGTCAGACAAATTTTGACAGTTCTGATTTCAAACTTTTGTAAATTTGAAAAACAAACAGGGACAATTCCAGTGACATTTTCACAGTCCTCCTCTGCCCCATTTTTCAACCATGTATAGAGCTGGTTGGAATTTTTCCATTTTTACAATTTCACATGGTAATTGTTCAAATTAAAAGCAAAATTTGTTGTATTAACTCCTTTTTTGCCTCCCAATCAATTTATTTCCGGTGTCTCTGTCATTAGGAAAAGAATATTGTAAGCTAATATTTTACATCTGGTCATCTGTGGAATGTAAAAGCATTTGAGTTTAGGAGAATGGAAGTGGCCATTCAAGCCAAAGTGACATTTCTGAGCTTTCGTCGAATATCAAGGCGCTCTCAAAATAAGTGCAAACAAAACCTATTTGAAAACATAGCTGCATGTCCCATACACCCAGGCACTATTTAATGTTCCCATTTTAAGTAAGAATTAGGAATTATTTGTCTTATTTATAATGAAGTGTCATAGCTATGCTTGATACTTTACTATTACTTTAACAGGCATTATCTTCATTATTTGCTGATAATCAGCCTATTATAGAATATTTCCTTCAATAAAACATGTTTACTTTGCAGTGGAATATTTTTTCCTTTTTAAATATAGTTCTTTCCAGAGTTGGTATCTGGTGCAGACAAATGAAGAGTCCCACCAAATGGGCTTTGGAATTGGAAGTGAGTTTATATGGGCATAGGTGCAAGGAGTTTGGCATCACAGCCCTATGGTGCATTCCAGCCTGAGTCAATACACGTGGGCTAAGGAAGAGAAATCCTGTTCTTAAATCACAGGCTGCAGCCATCACTCGCTAGTTGCAGCTTCCTTATTGTTATTAATAATTTCCGGGCGCTTCAACTCAACCCATCATGCTAGGTGCTGTACAAACACTTGGTAAGAGTCCCTGCCTGGCAGGGCTTCCCATCTGAAGAGCCAAAACAGGCATAAAGAGGTGAAGCGACTAACTCAGCAAGGCAATGGCAGAGCTCAGCTCTCTTCCTGCTTCCTTAGTCATTGGACCACACTGGTTCTCTGGTCTGGAGACACCATGCACAGTCCTGCATGTCATGACTCCTATTGCTTCTCTCCTAATCTCAATGTCACACTCCAGGTCGTTGCTCTAGGAATTGTTTTGGGACAGGTCTCTGGCCAGTGCTATACAGGAGGTCAGAAGAGATGCTCTTGGAATCTATGACTGTGGATCCCAAGTAGAGGCCTATCTATGAGCTTTATGTGGCCACCTACTTCGAACCAGGGATTCTTGTGGCCTGGCTAGCATTTTTAACCATTTCAGTGCAGATGGTCTAGGGTTGTGTGGAAGGAACCATAAAAACCACAAGGGCGGTGAGAGACTCCCAAAGTATCGTGTCTCACTCACCTAGGTAATGGGAGAGTCAAAACTCATTGAAAGGTGCAGGTGGCCCAGCATTTACAAGAGGGGAAGGAGAAGCTAGGGATGGCGTGAGCTAGGGATGGCTGCAAACAGGAGATACTGCACAATGGATGCTGTCGGTGGGTCCCTTTTTAACCTCGCTGGATGGAAAACAGAATAATACTCTTGCATCGTAGCATAGTGTTACCAGAATATTGATCTATCTGTAGCATATCCATCCTCTAACCAGCATTCCAGGTCTTAGTAATTCCTCCACACCCTTCTTTCCTTCTGCTACGAGCCCTGGAAATTTAGTTACCAGCCTGTTATTCAATTCATCCTCCTATGTAGCACCGTGCCGTAGTAATTAAGCATCACCATGGGTTGCAGTAGTCTTTAGATCAAACTCAATGATGTGCGACCTTGATAAGTAATTTCCAGCCCTGCAAACAATGCAGCACAACACTTGAAAGATCCCCTGCCGTACGCCAGCACATTAAAAACCAACCCGTTTTACCAGCTCATGTGTATGTGCTTCAGATAGCCCTATGTTGACTGGGCACATGTAACCTCAGGACGGGACACAGATTAAATTTGTAGACAACATTCATGACTGCTTCTTAGAGCAGCTAGTCCTGAAACCCACCAGGGGGGAGGCAATTTTTTATTTTGTCCTAAGCGGAGCACAGGATCTGCCAAGAGGTGATATAGCCGAACCACTTGGTAATAGTAGCAACAATATAATTAAATTTAACATCCTTGGTGAGGGGGGAAGATACCAGAGAAGTCCACCTCAGTAGCATTTAACTTCAGAAAGAGAAACTACACAAAAGTGATGAAGCTAGTTAAACAGAAATTGAAAGCAAACAGTCACAAGAGAGAAATAAACTACAAGCTGCATGGCAACATTTTTCAAATCATCATAATAGAGGCTCAAATTTAATGTATTCCCAAATTTAAAAAAATAGTAAGATGCTCACCATGGCTAAACAAGAGTAAAAGAGGAGGCTAGAGGCAAAAAGTCATCTTTTAAAAACTGGAAGTTAATTCCTGCTGAGGAAAATAGAAAGGAGCATAAACTCCAGCAAGCCAAGTGTAAAAGTATAATTAGGCAGGCCAAAAATTTTTTTGAAGAACATCTAGCCAAAGACTAAAAAAAAAAAAAAAAAAAAACACACTTTTTTTTTTAAGTACATCAGAAGCCTGCTAAACAACCAGTGGGCCACTGGACGATAGAGGTGCCAAAGGAGCACTCAAGGAAGAGAAGATTCTGAGCCATTCTTTTCAGGTGACAAATCTGAGGAACTGTCCAAGACTGAGGTGTCAGTAGAGGTAGCTTCAGAAGAAATGGATAAATTAAACAGTAATAAATCACCAGGACTAGATGGTATCCACCCCAGAGTTCTGAAGGAACTCAAATGTGAAATTGCGGAACTACTAACTGTGTGGTATATAAGCTATCATTTAAATCAGCTCCTGTACCAAATGAGTGGAGACTAGCTAACTTTTCTTTAAAAGGCACCAGAAGTGATACTGCCAATTACAGGCTGGTTAAGCCTAACTTCAGTACCAGGCAAATTGGTTGCAACAGTAGTAACGAATAAAATCATCAGACACCGATTTGGGGAGGAGTCAGCACAGCTTTTGTAAAGGGAAATCATGCCTCACCAATCTATTAGAATTCTTTGAGGGGGTCAAAAACATGTGGACAAGGGTGATCCAGTGGATACAGTATGCTTTGCCTCTCAGAAAGCCTTTGACAAGGTCCCTCACCAATGGCTCTTACCCCATGACTGCTTAGTATGCTTAAGAGGGAAAGTCCTCTCATGGATCAGTAACTGGTTAAAAGACAGGGAAACCAAGGCAAGGAATAAATTGTCAGTTTTCAGAACGGAGAGAGGTAAATAGTGGTGTCTCACAGGGCTCTATCCTGGAACTAGTGCTGTTCAACATGTTTCTAAATGATCTGGAAAAGGGGGTAAACAGTGAGGTGGCAAAGTTTGCAGGTGATACCAAATTATTCAAGCTAGTGAAGTCCAAAGCTGACTGCAAAGCAATACAAAGGGATCTCCCAGAACTGGAAGACAGAGTAACAAAATAGCAGATGGAATTCAGTGTTGATAAATGCAAAGTAATGCACATGGGAAGCCATAATGCCAACTATCATACAAAATGATGGGGTCTAAATTAGCTCTTACTATTCAAGAAAAATCTTGGCGGCAATGTGGATAATTCTCTGAAAACATCCATTCACTATGCAGCAGCACTCATAAAGGCGTGTGATGAACCATTAGGAAAGGGATAAATAATGAGAGAGTAAATATCATAGTATCACTGTATAAATCCATGGTACACCCACATCTTTAATACCACATGCAGTTCTGGTTAACCCATCATCTCAAAAAAAAATTTATATTATATATATAGGAAATGGAAAAGGTACAGAGAAGCAACAACAGTGACGAAAAGTATGGAACAGCTTTCATACAAGGAGAGATTAAAAAGACTAGCACTGATCAGCTTGGAAAAGAGATGGCTGGGGGGGTTGAATATAACAGAGTGGTATAAAATCATGAATGGTGTGGAGAAAGGGGATAAGGAAGTACTGTGTGAAGGGGTAAATAATACAGGAACCAGGGGCCTCCCAATGTAATTAAATGATAGTGGGTTTAAAACAAACTGTCACGCGCCGCTCTCAACGGCCGGTGGCTGTGGCCCTCCCCTGGCCTCCAACCCCGGGGGAGACCGCAGCGCCTGCTGGAGTGAAAGGGGGAATTAGCAGATCCAGCAGGCCCTGTGCCTGGTCCCTGGGCAGCAGGGCAGGCAGCAAACAGTCTCTACGCCTGGTCCCTGGGCAGCAGGGCAGGCCAGCCAGACAGGCAGTCTCTACGCCTGGTCCCTGGGCAGCAGGCAAACAAGCAGTCCCTGGGCCTGTTCCCTGGGCAGCAGGCAAGGCAAGTCTCAGGGTCGGTGTCTGAGACAGGAGGGTCCTCCCTCCGGGCAGCTAGGGAGAGGGGGATGCAGGCCCACCCGTCTCCACTGCGTCCCGGCCCAGGGCCCTAGTAGTGGCACAATGGTTGCCACGGAGGCAGCGGGGCTCCGGCCTTAACCCTCCGCCGGGCCGAGGCCCTTACTTCACCCACTAGGCAGGGGTGTCCCTGGGCCACTTCCTCCCCGTATCCCCAGGAGCCGTCCCCAGGTAACCCAGAGGGGTCTACGGCCCCCGGCTGACTCACCACCCCTCCTCGTTGGCGGGCGGCAACGGCGGCAGGTCCTCGGCATCGGGCAGCTCCTCAAGGTCGGGTCCTGCTTCAGGGGGGTCAGCGGCCGGCAGCTCCTCCAGGTCTGGCCCTGCTTCGGGTGGGTTCACCCACTGTGGTCGGCCCGGATCCTCCGGCCAGGCCTGGGGTTCGGGGCCTGTCGGCCAGTCTTTGGGGCTCGCCGGCCACTCCCAGTCCCCTGGCCCGGGAGGTCCTACCCAGTCTGGGTCCCGGGGCTCCTCCACGGGTCGGCCCGGTCTTGGCCTGTAGCAGGCCTTCTCTTCCCTGACGGGAGCCTTGGGCGGCACGTCTGCTTCCCAGGGCTGACTTCCTCTTACTGGACCCAGGGGCTGCGTCTTTATACCGCCCCTTCCTGGGTAGGGCCCACCTCCTGCCCGCCGATTGGGCTGCCCGGTTGGTCCTATCCGGGTCGGCCCTGCAGGTTGATGGACAGGCTGGCGGGCCTGTCCAATCCCCTCCCGTTGCTGGGCAGTTTTATCCGGCTGCCTGTATCGCCGCTCTATTGGCTGTGGCGCTCCCCCGGCCTCCAACCCCGGGGGAGACCGCAGCGCCTCCTTACACAAACAAAAGGAAATACTTCTTCACACAATGCAGTGTCAACCTATGGAACTTGTTGCCAGGGGGATCTTCTGAAAGCCAGAAGTATGACAGGGTTCAAAAAAGAATTAGCTAAGTTCATGGAGGATAGGTCCATTAAAGACTATTACTCAAGATGTTCAGGAACAAAACCCTGGGTGCTCTGGGTGTCTCTAAGCCTCTGACAGCCAGAAGCTAGGACTGGACAACAGGGGATGGATTACATGATAATTGCCCTGTTCTCTTCATTCCCTTTGAAGCACCTAGTATTGGCCACCATCAGAGACAGGGTGCTGGGCTAGATGGACCATTGACCCAGGGTGACAGAATGCACCTCTGTATTCACACTCCACACACACTTAATAATCTTTGTACAAAATATGCTTTGTAAGGTATTACTTGAAAACAAAACTTGCTGGTCAACAGTATCATGGTGAAATTATGTAGCAACGTTGTATGTAAAGTTATGAACGTAAGCTGAAGTCATGACTGAAGTGTGTTTACCTAACAAATCTGGGGAAGTGGATAAGCCTGTTTCTCAAAAGACATAGGACAAATTGACTCCCCAGACAGGTGTCATCAAAGCTGATGGGCCATCACCTATCATATGACCATTCTTTGGCAAGGAAGGGTGACAGGAACAAATGGATCTGCATCTTAGCAAGCCATTTAGAACACCACACCACCCCTGGGCCAGACTCCATGCCTCCTTGCTTTTTGCTGGAAAGCATTTTATCTAGGGATCACTCTCAGGGAAATGCATTTCAAAGGGTGACTGAACTATAAAAGCGAATAGCAAAACTACCCCAAGTTCTCTCTCCCTATCCATCTCTCCTTTCACCTGAGAGGACAAGAGAAGCAGCCACTGGACTTTGGGAGCAGATCCTGACCTGAGAGTTTGATCAGCAGTGTACTGAAAATTTGTGGTAGGGGACTTCGCCTTGAGCCAAGTCTAATTTGTTACGTTTAGAAAGCTTTTTATATTTATTTTTCCTGTAAGCATTTCTGACTTTAATGCCTCATTACTTGTACTCACTTAAAATCTCTTTCTTAGTAAATAAATGTGTTTTATTCTTTAAATTGCAACTAATCCAGTGTTGTGAATTATTTAGGTAATGCCAATTAAGGTAGCAGGCTGTTGTATGTTGATCCCCTTAAAGGGGCGACGAACCTAGTATATCTGGACTATCCAAGAGAGATCTGGACAGTGCAGACCACACTTTTGGGGGTTGTGGGGGGCAGGGGGAGGCAGAGTTCTGGACTGGGAGTGTGTTGGGGTCACCCTGCAAGTTGTAACCAAAGCTTGTGGGAGTCAGAGCGTGGCTGGTATTTGCTGGATCTGTGAATCAGACACTCAGGGTGTGATCTGCATGCTGTTTGGTTGATTGCTAGAGCCCAGGTTGGGCCCTCCAGCAGCAATGCATTGAGAGACACCCCAGGTTGCATGGTCAGTGGTGACAGTGCCTCACTGGTCTGGAGTGCACCCAGAATGTCATTCCCAATAGGGCCCACGTTATGTTCTGTATTGTTTTTTCCAGTGCTGCTGCTGAACGTGAAGTTTGTGGCCAATGATGAAGCTAAAGAAGCTTTAATCATTCTGGGTCTCCTAGGACAGCTGTTGTACCGAAGCGATTGCCAGTGACAATCACACTAAGACTGGTTGAAATTTTTCCC
The DNA here is from genome assembly GCA_007922155.1 of Mesoclemmys tuberculata. Lineage (NCBI taxonomy): Eukaryota > Metazoa > Chordata > Testudines > Chelidae > Mesoclemmys > Mesoclemmys tuberculata. The sequence continues at coordinate 44,298,825 of ML675649.1, read as the reverse complement.
ACTGACTCATTTTTTGGATGGAAAATTGGATTTTTGACTAAGTGAAATTTTCCACCGAGGGTGTCTGTTTTCCATATGAAAAAAAATTTTTTTAAACCAAAAAGTCAAAGAAAAACCAAATATTTTTGGCTCAAAACTGAAAGTTTTCAGCCAGAAACAGAAATTTCCAGTTTGGAAGTGCAGTTCCATGAGAGTTGTAGTTCAAGTATCTCATGTCTCCATTCTCCTGCATGAGCTGGGCTCCACCGCTGTCCTATAATTTCCATGAGGCACCATGGCCTTGGAACTCCTATGATGCACTGTGGTGGAGCAACAGGAGAAGACTGTGGTTATCATGGAAAAATGTAGGCCACCTAGGGACACTGGGCCATAGGGCATCCAAATGAGAGCTCCTATGAGGCCTCAGGTTGACATTTCAGTATCAAAAAAATATCAGTTTCTGATTATTTGCTAAAAACCAAGTTTTATCATAGAACATTTAGATTAAACAATCTTTTTTTGTCGAAATGGACATTTACTGCAGATATTTGCCTTTAGATTAAAAAACAACAACATTTTCCGTCAAATAAAACAGCCAAACAACCCAGTTTTTGATGGAAGTATCTCACCAGGTCACAGGGACAAGAAACTTAACCTTCTGCAGATACTGATGAGGCCCACCAGAAAAGTGCTGGAAGAATGTCCAACTGCCCGTTCTGCCTTGTGTCAAACCTTGGATTTTCAGGTGGACGTAGAGCCCTTTTTATACCCTCTCTAGTTCCCAAATCCAACACCATCATTGCATGTCTCTTGCTGAGATATTGCACATGAACGGTATTGAATGCTTTTGATGTGCTATACAACAATAATACAACCTAACAATAGAAGTGATTCCTCTCCTCTACCACTACCACCAAGCAGCTGGATTACTGAATCCAAGGGAATAAACAAACAAAAAAAAGAACCCCAAACAAACAATAAGAAGTGCACAGCATAAAAGAGTCAAGTAGGAGCAGGGAATCTTACTTGGAATTGAGTTTAAATAGAGAGACAGGTGTCTTGGTAATTCCTTCACACAAAGAGTTATTTGTAAGAGAATTAGAAAACAAATTTGGCTTCTGCAGCAAGACAAGCACAAAGGAACAGAAGCCTAGTGCAACGTGATTTTCCCTCTGTCTGTAAAGATGAGGCTTGAAAACACCACAAAGCAAAGCAGTGCGGTTAACAGAAATGCAACGGGGGACTCCGGCAGGCCAGCCTTCTACAAGCAGAAACCGTGCATGCCGACTGGAGATGCTGCTCTGTGGCTTGACTAATGGGCTGCCCGCTGACACCCCCTTCTGAGATCCTTGTTCCAGGTCCTCAGCAAACGTAAACCGGGGTAACTCGAGGTAATCTGGCCTCATCATTTAGAGGTGCTACTCACCCCAACCCCATTGTTTCGTTTTCTAGAGTCATGTTGAGAGTCCTCGGGGCAGGATGTGGTTTTAGGGCTACATGGGTAGAGAAACCACCGCTGGGCCACATATCCAAAAGGTCTCAGTGACCAACAGGCTGTCCTCTTTAGGCTTAGGGGCTGATTTTGCTTCCAAACAAACTATTGGCCAATCTCTCATTAACTCAAAAGGAAGCAGGGTTGGGTGCAATAATCAACAGCTGTAAATATTTAGAGAGAAAAGAGAATCACCACACACTGGATTAGGACCCAGATCTGAAGCAGGTTGGAACAGCAGTTACAGATGCAGGTGAATCCTAACAAATTGTTTCGTTAAGGACATTAGCCTTGCAAAAACCCAGAGGCCCAATTCCCCACTGTGACAACAGTATAATGTCACTGAAATCAATGGGGATGTGTAATTTGAGCCCAAGAGCAAAGATCCTGGGAGTAAACTCAACATTGAAAGGACTGGGTGAGACCCCCTCACATAGCGATTGTCTCAGGCTCTCAGCAGACACAGGCAGGCATCACTGTGTTGCTTACACTACGCTCACATTTCCAGGCTTTTCTTCACAACCAAGAAGGCTAGAAACAGACATTTCTCTCAATGAAATCTGTGAGTCTCACATAATCACAAGCCTCAATAAGCTGAGCCCCTAGACACAGGCCTGCAGTGTCTATGCCTTTATCTTGGCTGGGTTTTCCCTACCTCTGCCAATTCCCCTCGGTCCCAATGAGCAACCCCCCGTTATTCCAATCCTGGGCTCCCCCAAATCTTCCCATCCACCCCTGCTCTGGCAACGTTACCCAATACCAAACCGCAAAAGCACTGTGATCACAGCCCCTCACCCCACCAGCTATGCATATGCCCATCTTTCCCAACCTACAGCACCCGTGCAAGTCCAGCTGTAGGCTCCCATGCACACAGCTCTGCTGATGTCCCTCCACCAGCCCCCTTGCATTCCAGCCAAAGGGGTCCCCGCCAACTTGCAGCCTCCCCTAGCTACTCCATTCCCGGGTTCCCCCTCCATCCACCTGCAGCTAAGCCAATGGGCCTCCGTCCCAATTCTCAGCTCTCTCTGCTATTCCAACCTTTGGCTCCCCTCCACAGGGCCAATCCAGCCTCCTACTGATACTGCACATGCTACATTGCTCAGACTTGTGCAGTTATTTACAGCTGTGCAAAGTGAGTGCAAAAGAGTTGAAAACATTAGGAACATTTTACACCTACTTTGCCCAGGGTAAATCACTACAGCAGTTGCAATGCAGTGGAGAATAAAGTTCTATCCATATTTATGCTACACTTTTAACCATCTAAACAGTATATAAAAGCATCTGCATAGACCAGTCTCATCTGGTTTCTGAGTCTAAGCATATTTCAGTGTAAAATCCAAATTCATTTATAGTGACAGCAACAAAAAGGAGTATAAAGTTAGCAGGATGAAACGTGGCTGTCTGACCTTACGGGAAAACGCATGCTCTGTTCAAAATGATGCATCAGAACAAAAATTGTTCATTTGCAAACAAAAGAAAAGCAATCATTTTGATTCCATTTGAATATAAGGGAAAAAACCAACAGTTTTTGTGGCCCTGGGGGTTCCCCCTTCCCTATCTAAAGCCCATAAAAACAAAACTGCATTTGTTTCAGTTTGAAATGTTTGGTTCCTTTTCATGATGACTGCAGAAGTCAAAAAATTCTGTGGAAAATTTTGAACAAAACTAATTTTTTCCCCCTTTAAACATTTCCTATAGAAGAGCCTTCCCGTTGTTGACCTGCTCTACAAACCAGCAAGGAGGTCTCTGACTTCCTTTTTGCAGAATTCCTGGCCCTCATGTCCTTTAGCTATAAGGCAGGGCATTTCTTTCTTTGTACTGCTTGGAATCACATGGGCTCTGAATCAAAGCATCTTGAAATCAGTGGGGCTCTTTTTTCAGCCCCTAGTTATTCCTTTTTTAAGAAGGACCTCACTAGTAGCTCACTCCAAACAGAGCTAGAATGAAGAGTTAGGGATAAGTCTGCTCTGTTTGCCTCTGGTCATCCCTCAAAAACACAATAGCTGAGAAGATAAAAGACATCAGGTTGTCCATAGATATAAACTCAAGAAGTGCCTACTGCCCTGGTCAGACCACTTCCTCCCTCTATTATCCAACCAGAGGCACCTACTGCTGTGAAAAGCCACAGGCTCTGCCAATCCCCTAACATCGCCTACAAAAAACGCCACTCACATAAGAGGCCAAGAAGTAGAAAAATTACTGAAGCACTTACTACGCCCTGGTTGCTGCTACAGACATCCTAGCACCCAAGGGTCCTCTCCCTGGTCCCCCTCACACAGATCCTCCTGGGTCTCAGAACATCTACCACAGGAAAAGCAGGAAGGAAGAAAAGCCAAGCAATCTGGCTTTAAACCAGAGTCTGACACGTTTGCCACAGTCACTGAAGACAGAGCCAGGGAGAGAGAGACAGCTGCAGAGAATTCCTTAATAACCCCAGGTGATGTAAATAACCCTCGTTTCATTGAAGTCAATGGACCAGGTGCCTAGCTGTGTGTAAATCAAGGTCCCTCCACTGAGGTCACAATTTTATTTTACAGCATTTGTGCATGGATTTTGTTTTTTCTGTGAACAGTTCCTTATGTAGGACTGGATCAATCAGTAATACCCTTATAGGCTACATAAGTGCCTGGAAAACATAACAGGTAGCTAAACAGCAACAATATCTGCCTTTCAAAATGGAATGCCATGCACCCCCAAAATACAAAAGCTGAAAAATAAAGGAAAAGAAAAATCCTATCACATTTATTCAGCTTGACTATCTCACCCAGAGAGCTGTACTCCCACAATATTTGGGCAACATAGCATCATAAATCTTAGCACTATTAATCCACAGCCTCATTCATTTCTGCACAGCTATATAAAAGCAGTAACCTTGTCACTATAGGCAGGGAGATAGGGCTTTAAATTGCATTTAGACTTCAGGAGCACGCTCATCTCACAGTCCAGTGTGGAGCTCCAGATACACGTCTTTGCTTTCGTTGGTCAAAGTCAACACAAATTCACAGCATGCCATAAAGTCAGAAATGTTTCAGGAGCCCAAGTCCCTTCAGAAAGAACCTATAGCGAGCTCTGTTTGTAGGTAATGTGGGTGACCTTTCAGTGTGTGTTTGATTAGATGTGCCTAAAACAGTTGGACAAAGAGTTTTACAGTAGTTGACCAAATTTTATGAAAACAGAACCATACAGTGGCTCACAGAGTCCCCAGCTGAAGGTAGATGGGAGACAGTCCCTGCTACAAAGTGCTTACACTCTAAATAGACAAAACAGACAAAGGAGGACTAACATCACCCTTTTATATATGGGGAACTGAGATCTAGAGAGATTCGTGTAGGAGAGTAAAGAGTTAAAAGCTGGACAAGTGGTCAGGCCTAAACTACAGGGAATGGGGTCATTATACAAGCAGACCTTGTTTCTGTTACTTTGTGCAAATTCTAGCTAAGGTCTATTATCTCTCAAGGAATAAAACTAACAAATAATTATTCTCCCTCAAGGCCTTGGGTGAGAACAACGTTATCTTCTTTCCCTCCCTTGCAATGTAGTATATTTTAAAGAATATTAGTAAATTTCAAGGTAATGTGCCTATGCTCTGAAATAATCCTGTAAATAACAAACAGGGGCAGGTATAATTGTATTCATTATGTGGCTATTAATATTCATTTTATAGGTGTCAATGTAACCAAAGAAGGGTCTATTGGGAGTTGCTGGAAATGTATACAGTTACATACTGTTATGGATAAAAGGATTGTAAAGTAACTGCATCGTTGCTCACTCCCAGTGTGGAGGTGGAATAAGCAGGCAATAAAGGGTTCCATCTCCCCCATCCACCCCCAGGACAACCTGTTTGATTATGTCTAACAATTAAGTGCTTTGCCCAATGTCACAGAGGAAATCAGAAGCAGAGTGCAGGTTTCCTGAGTCACAAATTTCCAAAGCAGGTTCACCTGGACTTGGACTCTGTCCAGGGTTCTCTGCGTGGGGTCCCTATCAGGTTCTTTCCTTTTGACCCTCTCACCCCCACACCTGTTCCTGTTTTCTCATTTGTCGTTCCCTTCTCCCCCTGCAATCAGCCGAGTCCTGGGCCCAGTGACTCCTCCCCATAGGCTGGAGGAGGGGCCTTTAGCCGTGGGTGGGCACAAGCCTGGAACACAAATAGGACCTGGACTTAGTCTTTGTCTGTATATTCTGATAGCACCTCCATTTCTGTTCACTACCTCCCTTTCTCTTTTTGGCCTCCCCATGTCTTCTCTACTTGACTCTGAGTTCCTTGGCAAAGACTTTGCCTGGTCTAATCCTCCTGCTAACACACATTCACCCTCTCACAGGTGTGGTGTTGGTTTCCATCTCCTTGCAAACAGACACCCTTAGGCCTCTCATCAGGGTCACCATGGCATCTACCACACTGGGACATAATGCATATTAGCAAACCCTGGCTGGGTAAACCTGCAGGATTTGGAATTTTCTCCCTTTTCTTTTCAATCTTGTTTCATAAAACATTTCTTTTTAATTCAAAGTGGATGTGCAGAACAAGAGGGCACATTCAGCGCTTGCTGTCAGTCTTTTCTCTGCAACCACGAGGGCTAGAAAATGCCTTTTTAGAACGAAAAACTAAGATTTCATAATCACCTGACTCCAGAAGATGGGGCTTTGAGTAAAGCACCAAATATTGAAAGTCTTGTCATAAAATCACCAGAGTTGGCAACAGTCCCATCTGCAGAAGGTTTACGGAGTGCCACATTATGAAGCCCTTGTTCATTTTGCCCTTTTTTTTAATTTTCCACCAAGAAAAGTGAAATAAAAAGTTTTATCTGGGTCAGTTTGACCCAAATTGACCATTTTGGTTTGTTGAACTGAACCAGAACATTTTCTTTCAAGTCTGTTCAACATTAAACTGCATCTGCCTGCAGAGCTGCAGTGTCTCATGGGAGTTGTAGTTCGGGTGCCTCATGTCCTTATTCTCCCTTCTGGGCTTTTTCACTAGACTTCATCTCCTATGATGCACCCCCATCTCCTTTCTGGAATGGTGCTTTCTGAGAGTCATCGGTGGGATCCAGGTGCCCAAGTCCCAGTTTTGCTTCACTCTGACCCACAAAACTCCCGCCAAAACTGCTCGGTGCCTAAACTCACTCAATGCTTGAGGTTTCAGACTAAAAAAACCCTCCACACCTATATTTCTGTCTCCGGTCATGCACATTGTGTTGTCTCCCTCTTGGCCTCTGGATGCCTCTCTCCCCTCCTAAGCCCCAGAGCAATTCACAAACCATGGGAGGACAGGGGTTTGGCTGTGCTCAGAGGCCATCTACTGGAAGGGTTCCCATTCCAAACCTGGCCACAGCAGGAGATTGCAGGGTCCACCCCATAACTTTAAGACGCGTGCCTAACGCACTCACCTGGCATGTGGATGACCTAGCTTCAAGTCCCCGCTCTAAGGCAGCCAGGGAGAAAGGATTTGCACTGGGGTCTCTTACACCTCAGAAGCGTGAGACACACTGAACTATGGGACGCTCTGATGTGGAGGCTCCCTCAGTCTCTGCCGTTGATGTTGCTCCACTTGTGGATTAAAAAAAAACAAAACATGAAGGTGTGTTTGGGCCAGAGAGAGAATGACCTTGTAGTCCAGTGGTTTGCACACCCACCTGGGAGACCCTGGGTCACCTGCTCCAACCACTCTTTCATTACTGAGCCACAGCAGAACAGTTTCAACAGGCCAGAGTGAGGAAACTGTCAATCAGGATATCCCATAGCTCAGTGATTAGCCCACTCTTCTAAGAGGTCGGGGATTGCTGTTCAGATCCTTTTTTCCTCCTTCAGGCAGAGGGGGGACATGAATCTGGGTTTCTCACATCCCATCTGAGTTCTCTACCTGGGGCAGGAATTTAGGGGCAAATGACCAAGGTGACCCCCTGGGTGCTGGGTTTGGGGGAGCGCTGGTCTTGGGGGGTAGGGAGGCTGTTTTTGTTGTTAGTGACAAAAGGGAAAATTTAATGTTTTAAGTAAAATGTTTCACGTCTTCTGTTTGTGGATTCATTTTTCACTAACCTCCTAGAATGTTCTGGACCTTTGTAGCATCTCATGGAATCTTCCAGGCTTTCTGAGAATGACATTTATGTCAAACCTCCTAGAATGTTGTCAGCCAGGCACTCCTGGGTATATAAGGGGCTGGGAGTCGCCAGTCAGTCTGTGAGATGTAAGAACGAACTGAAGGGAGAGCCCAGCTGCGATATTGTGAACTTTGTTTTATTGTGTAGTTGTGAAAATGTACTTGTGTTTTAAGATTTGAAGAGTGTAAGTAGCGACTGACAAAGAACTTATTTAATGAGATGCCAGAGATATCTATTAAACCACTATCTTCGCAACAACACAAAAGAAATACTGTTACTTCACCTATTGTACCACTAATACAATACTGGTCCACCCAAGCACAGGTCAATTTCTTGATGCTAGGACATTTCAGTTATTCTTAAAATTAAAAAATTTCTGTAAGCTTAGAGGAAACAATTTTTTTTATTTGCTTATACGCGGCATGAATAAAGAGAGATTTACAGATCCTGCCATGGAAATTTATCATCTTATATGACACAGATAAATCATGTATGCAAATTGTGCATCAAAGTCACGAAATGGGCTACAAATGCAATAAAAAATAAGGTATTCAAAAGCTTAACAAATGGAGCTGGGATGGGAGGCACCAAAGACGATCCTCGCCTGGGGCACTATTTGGTCTAGGGCCAGCCCAGGCTTTATTCGGTGGACTAAAAGTTATAAGAAGGGCACCACTTCCTTCTCCGAGTATTTTGGCGGTAGCAAGACAGGTGCCTAATTCATTCCACAAGAAATGCCAAGGCACGAAAGCCATCTGATTCCAGGGGGCTGGTTCCTGTTTGTGCATCGCTAAGCAGAGTTAGGTGGCTCCCTCGAGCCAGGTCTTCGGTGTGGATCTCTGAGAGAGGGGCAGGGCTTAGCACATGCTCCACTGGTCAACATCTCTCGATGGCTAGCTTAGGCAACTCCCCATTTAGTGTGCTGGTTTTACAGATCACATTCTAACATGCCCGCGTCTCCTCACTCATTGTATAGTGAATCTGGCACTGAATTCAGCTTCGTGAATCACAGTGTTGTTCCCCTGATTTTCCTAGGCCCCTAAAAGTTAGGGGCTTCGACGCTCAGCATTGCAAGGCCTAAATCCTTTCATGGATCCCACCCCTGTGTCGTGAAAGCTACAGTCCAGCCAGGGAGTCTGGTCAATAGTGGACAATGGGGGCAAGGGACACCCTGCATACAACTCCCATGAGGCTGTGTAGCCAAAATAGGCCGATGCAGTTTAATGTTGAACAGACTCGAAAGGAAACTTTTGGATGCTTCAGAACTGAATGTTTTCCCAAATTTTCATTTCATGAAAAATGTGGATGATTTGATTTTTCACCCTGATTCAGAACAAAAGCAAATGATTAATTAGTGGAACTTCCTTAGGAATGGAAATCCCACCATTCACTCAGCTCTAGTTCACCCTCTGTAACATATCTCTGTATGTTCTTTGTTCTTCAGATCCTCCCTTGAATCCTAATCAGAATTTTGCCTCAGTAATAACAGGGTCAGTGAGCACCTCAAACTAATGGTGGTGTGTAAAAGAAACTTATTACATTTCAATGTGTCGCCTTGAAATTTAATTGGGTGACCCTTTGTTCTTGGGTGGTCAAAAATGTATTCTTGTGATTATTCCATGCCTTGATTCTCATTACTCATTATTTTATGTAGCTCTGTCATGCCTCCACTTATCTGACTCCTATCTAAACTAAACAGTCCCAGTCTTTTCAATCTCTTCTCAGATGGAAGCTGGCAGCAGAAGTGGTAGCATACCAGCCATTTTTGTCCCGTTCAAAGCACAAGGAAGTATTCAGAAGTATTTGTTTTTATAATGATCCCTTTCCTTGAAGGACTATTGAGTGCTAGTCAAGGGCAGGGCCTCTGGCTATGGCCCCAATCCTGCAAAGATGTTTCTTTACTTGTGCGAGTAGACCCACTGAGTATAATGGGTCTATTCACATGGGTTCGGTTAAGCCCACGTATAAGAATTTGTAGGATCAGGACCTATGTTTTCTGTGATTCAGGGATTTTTCACACTCAGCTGGCCATCGGGTTTTTATTTATTTATTTATTATGTTGGGGGATTTTCCCAGCTGTTTGATTTGGTGCCTTCTGGAGAATGGAGGCCTAATTCACCACTATGTTACTTCAGTTCTATGCCGGGGTAAATCCACTGGTTTGCGGAGCTGAGTCAACCTTGTGACATTATGATAAAGTGATGGCTGCCATCTTGTCAGACACACTAGGGACTGAACCAGGAACGTCTGCAGCTAAAGAGCCAGCAGTTGCCAGCTGGGGCTGTAACAGACTCATATCCTCTGCAGATCGGGCACCAAGACAAGGGGCCCTTAAACACACTCACTAGGGGGTTACAGTAGCATTTCTCCTAATAGTGACCCAGAATATATTTTTAATATATCGTGAAAGGTGAATGATATTTGAGCTAGGTTGCTTCTAATATTTATATGATGATGATCCATGTCAGTAACAGTAAGGTCCACCCAGGCCTGGTCTACACTGCTGGCGAAATTCGGCAGCAGTTGATGGGAGTTACTCTAGGTAGCTTGCGAATCTCCTTTCGACTTCCTAACTTCTACCTAGCGCAGCGCCCCTGCTGCACTGCACTAACAGACAATGCCCTCCCGTCGACACAGCATTATTCCTTTTATGGGGGTGGATTAACAGCTTCGACTTCCGGATCGACTGAGTGGGTCTCCACTGCCACTCAATCGATCCTGCAGAATCGACCTGGCAGCACCAACAATGCTGCCGTCAATATAGACATATCTTCAGTCTCTTGGAGATCCCAGTTTGTGCTTTCCAGTATTATGGGACCAGACCCTTTAGCTGCCCAGCAGGAAATGACAAGCAACGTGAAAATACCTTTTGCATTTTCACATAATGAGCATGTAAACCAGACTCGTGGAGAAAACTAGCAGCCATCTGAACCGCTGTTATCAGAAGAAACCTCTTTTGTGCTTTGCTGTTGCGGGTTCTCTGTGTTTACACAGTAACAACAGCCATCTGCTAATATGTGACTTATTTGTTTTTCAATAAGAGGCACCCGGCATGGCTAGATTTCCCTGGTAACAGGCAGCAACAGATCTTCTACATGTATTGCAAAAGTAATATGGGAGTTCTTTGAGTTCGGATTAAAAGTAATGAGAGTTCTTTGAGTTTGTTGGGCAAAATGTAACCACTGGACCTGAAGTGGTAATTCACTTAACTCTTGAAAATTCAGGTGTAGATCCCTGATTTATCATCCCAGATCCCATACACGATGTTCTGCTTAGAACACATTATGGAGAACATATTATTGGTGCTCAAGGCAACCCTACATATAAAACTGAATTTCCAGTGTAACAATAAGCAGGAAGAAAAATCTTTGACAACCCAACAACCCAAACCCTTCTAGTTTTTTAGAAGTCCCATCTAGAAGAAACAAAAAACAGGACCCATTTTTCCTTCTTTGCTAATCACACCCTGAGAGCTTGAGGAGTCCAGAGCGCTAATGAACCTAGTAATGCAGGAAAATTAATGGTTACTGTTTTCCTAATCCCAGAGAATGACAAAACAAAAGCCAAAGAGAGCTTTGGATCTTAAAGTCACTTTTTTTAATACTCAAGTAACAAAAACATAATGGAGCACAATATTTCCAGCATGCAAAACACAGACACAGAAGCAAAGTATGTATCAGAGCTATATGAAAATCTAGTCTTCAAAGTAACAAACACATAGGTAAAAAAATAAAAGCAACAGCCTTAGAGCCGTGTAACTAAATGGGCCAATGCAAATAATTGTCTTGATTCTCCACTGGTGTAAATCGGCATATCTGCATTGACTACAATACCACTATGCTGATTTACACCTTCTGGGGCTCTGGCCCAGTGACCTTCACGAAATGAGCATTCTTTGTACTTAGTTGGTGACGTTCACGTAGTCTTACCCCAAGGCAGCATAATAAGGTTTTGCTTAGGGATTTGCACTAGGGTTAGTGGATGGAATTCATCTCCACTGACCCTTATGGCTTGACCGCAGCCCGTCTGCTGCTGCTGCTGCTGTTCCACACCTGAATTACCTTCCTGGAACACTGTCTCCAAAGTCCCTTTACACACTATCCTATTTGGAGCCAGTGTGGAGACACACAAGGTGCACGGCCACTCCACCTGGGAAACCGTCCAGTGTGAGTCCATTGCAAGGCTTCAGTCTTGCGAAGGGCCATGCCCGTGTGTGTGTGTGTGTGGCCTCCACTCATGTGACTGCAGAGAGTCACAACGCACTGTGCTTAAGCATTTACAGACACACAGCCAGTGTGTATTGAAAGGGGACGCTGTCAATACCTGCAGACATTAGAAAGATCAGATTGCTTGGGAAATCTGCCTTCATTTCTGTCCCGTTTAAGTTGAGCTCCCACACCAGAGGATATCGAGAATTCAGAAGTTGCCAAGAATGAGAGTAAAAGCCCATCACAGCTAGCTATCAGACTGGCTGCTCTGAAGGGAAGGACTTCCAACCATTCTTTTGCTTATCCCTTTAAACCATCAAAGCCCCGCAGGAGAATGATCTTCTCTGTCAAGGAGTCTCTTTCCAGAGACCCAGCAAAGATTCCCCTTGAGTCATACTTGCCCAGGTGACAGACAATGCTTCCCATCCTTCGGACTGAGCCAGATCCCTTTACTGTGCTCTTGGCCTCGACGCCTCCCAGCAGATTTTATTGTCAATTGATCACTGAGAAGGTGACGGTGACACTTTAAGGGATTAATATTCAAATCAGCATGGGAAGAATTAATATGAGGCAGCGCTAATGTCAGTGATGGGAGTTACACATCTAATGCTCCAAATGTAACTCTAATTAATTCTAAATGAGTAATTCCTCTGGCTTCATTAAAGATGACATCTGCATGAATACCAGTTGTGCACAAAGGTTCTCAGCTCTTACAGCAAATACCATACATAGGAATAACAAAGGATTATATATATTCCCCATTGGGATCAGAGGAAATAAATACACTTTGGTATCACAGGTTACATCTAATGTCTAAGTAACATAAATCAAATTAAATATCACACCAAATCAGTATCGTATAGTACATTACAGTGCCAGGGAAAGAAGTGTCTGAGTACAGATGATGACCAAATGCAAACATGGGATCTGCCTATCGATGCTCAGTATGCTTAAAGAAAGGTCACTAGAATTTAGTTAAAGTACGAAGCATATAACACAACAGGCAATGATTTTTCCTCTCTTTTTAACTTGCTGTGGAAAGGCTAGGTTACAAAGCTAGGGCAAAGATACACTATTATTTCAGCAAAGCATTGCTGCTTTCTCTGACCATAACTACAAGTTAAGTTAAGATCTCCAGGCGCCAAAAAAAAAAACCCCAAGAAGCAACTCTATGTAGCTTGCATGAAATTCCATTTGAATGGGGAGATGGGGAAAGTAGCTGTGTTGTGCTGTTTTCATATACTGCTCAACAGCTAAGATCAGCCACCAACGTTTCTGGAAACAACTGCCTTTTGTAACTAGTCAGCATAGACATTTTGGTGTAGTAACCTGACTTGCAAAGGCCTTTCACGCCTGCTGTCAGTGCTATTTTGCTTTTAATCACAAATACAAATGTGATACATGTTTGATTTACATGTGATTGGAAACTCCAGCTGTGGTCTGTTATTAAACAGGAATTTAAATGGATTAAAAGAAACAGAAAATGCTGCATGGGAGAACCATGCTTTTGGCTTTCATAAGCTGTATTTCAAATACTTACCCACTCTTTTAGGGATGAGGACAGCTAGAAGAACACACTGCTTTTTTTAAATGGACTTCGTCATTCTGGGGGCACCAGCACAAAGCCAAATCAAGGTCACGTTAACAACCCAACAATGAAAATACACCACATTAAGCCGAACAAAATAAGACAGACCTACATATAGGTCTGTTTGGCTCTTGTTTGAGCATTCTTTTTTTTTTTTTGGACTAAAAAATGTTTTAAAATGATAGTGTATCTTTGACCCTGGAAGGGATTCTAGACATAATCGTATTTTGAAGGGTATGAGCGTTTCCCATCATCACTTCGAGCAGTGTCATCGTATGCTGAGATTTTTTTACTTTTGGCTTCAGATTCGTAGCCAGTACCAGCCTTATATGGTCCAGTTTTGTAGGAGATATTCCTTCCTGATGCATTGTAGGACACTGCTTTGTAACTAAAAGAGAAATAAAATACATCGGCAATGTGACAACTCCAATATCCACTCTGCTACGAACTTTATTCCTGTGAGTTCCAGAATGTAATGCAATTGATTAAGCACTATGCTTATTCCTATTATTTGTATTATAGTACCACCTTGGAGGCCCTGATTAAGATGAGAGCCAAAAGTTCACAAACAGATTGCAAAATTCTCTCCTTTAAATTTGTTATTTGAAATGTTTCACCAGTTTCTTCCATGAACAATTCCTGGTCTGCAGATTGTTTGAATTGCAGATTTTAAATGTAATAATGAACCATGCAGGGGGCAGATTCTAATCTATGTAAATTGTCCTAGCTCTTTTGGCTTCAGAGGAGCTATGAAAAGTTACACAGTTTGCAACTCATGCTGTAATTTATGTAACAAACCTGGCTAACCAACACAGTGCAAATTTTGAATTGTATGGTTGATTGTAAAAATTGCAGTTTATACCTTGTTGATACATACCTCACCCAGTCAGGGAAGAGAAACATTACCATGTGACTCATATAACTAATTGATCCGAACAAGTATACTGTATTCTCAAGGGGCCCACAGAGATCATGATTACAGTTTAGCAAATACCTGGTTTTTCAGTTCAGGGGTCAAACTGAAAAATTGCATTCCCCACCCCATATTGGGTTAAATTCAAATCTAAACAATTTTTTTTCTAAATTTTTCACTGAATTGAAAAATTCAAGAAAATTAATTTTTGGTCTACCCATTATGGGTTTTTCATTTTGGTTGGTTTTGGCTGTTTTTCATGGTTTGTTGTTGTTTGTTTGTTTGAAAAAATGGCCATCTTGTTTTCAGCCAAAACTGGTCATCAAATTCAACCTGAATTTATGTATATTTTGCTCTGAAAAAAGCATATTTCAGTGAAGTTACTATTCGCAGAAAAAAATTTGCCCAGCTCTAATCTTTGTAGCCTTTGTAACCTGGGTGTCTTACATGATTGCAGCTACTGTGCATATGGTCTGTAGGCTATGAAACATCTATATTTTGCACATTCAGTGCTTGCCAAGATAGTCTAAACTAGAGATCCATCATGCCATGAAATAATGAGCCTTGCAGAAGAGTGTCCATCACTTCCTAGTGCAAGATCAAACACTATTTCATTACCTATAAAACTACCAACTTAGAAGCATATGGACTTACTGGGTTTCTTCTGGCACTAGTCCCCTGCAGGCAATACACATCATAACACCTCCTACGAGGGCCAGGCCCCCTGCAACCCAGCCAACGAATAAGGCTGAACCAAAGGTGTACCTACAAAACAAAAAGACAAAGGGCCCTTAATGCCATGGTGGTGCAGGAATGGTCTGTGCTATTTGTTTTGAGTTGTATTTAAGTTACAGAATTCTCTCCTGGAACAGGGCCTCTCCTCTAACCTGTTAGTCTTGCTTAGCAGAGCCTTCTTCAGTTTTTACCTTCAGATTGCCTTCTTTTCCAACAGGACCAAGAGTGACTACATTCCACCCCAGCTGCACAAGCGTCACCCATGTTTTACAGTAGATGAGTGCATTCTCCCTACTCTCCTGGTTTGGCAACGTGAGCACAGACATCACTCAGCTAATTGGGTTGCTTGTGTATTCACCTCAATCTTCAGAGTGCCCACTGAAGGCGATAGACCGACTCCCATTAACTTCACTGGGCTTTGGATCAGATCTTAAAGCAGGATTAACTTGTCACAGGGGGACCTCCCTGCCTCCTCGGCCCCACCCCAAGCAGGGGACTAATAAGGCACTATGTCACCACCATAGTGACATCTATATAGAATCATAGAAGAATCATAGAAGATTAGGGACCTCGGGAGGTCATCTAGTCCAACCCCCTGCTCAAATCAGGACCAACCCCAACTAAATCATCCCAGCCAGGGATTTGTCAAGCCAGGCATTAAAAACCTCTAAGGATGCAGAGTCCATCACCTCCCCAGGTAACCCATTCCAGTGCTTCACCACCCTCTGAGTGAAAAAGCTTTTCCTAATAACCAACCTAGCCCTCTCCCACTGCAATTTGAGACCATTGCTCCTTGTTCTGTCATCTGTCACCACTGATCTGCCATCATGCCCCCTTCCCTGCAGCCACGCTAGAAAGACAAAATTGCTGGGTAGCAGCTCTGGGGGATCATTAGCAGCTGGTACAAGTTACATCAAACTGACTATGTGCTTGGGGAACTGGCTTTGGACAGAGTAGACCTGATATTGGGGGACCCCACAGGTGATTTAAAGCTACACTATGAACTCTTCTCGGTTAAAGATCTGGCCTGATAAATCCATCTAGCCATATCATAAGAACTGATCTGCAAACATAAACTAAATGCCACCACTACAGCACACCAGTGCTCACATTCGATGCCTGGACTTCCCAGCCACCCAATGAATGCTCTTCGCAAGATGAGAAGGTTACCTTGTCTGGATTGTCTGCATCGATCCTTGGTACATAGAGGCTGTCGACATCCAGAAGTTTGTGACCAGCATGTTGGCAAATACGGACACACCAGCAATAGCACAGAGACCTGGGAACAGAGAGAATGTGGGACTGGGCTCCATGATTCCCCACTGCCTCGTATTCAGGGAGTCATTCAGATCTCTAAAAAATGGGTGTGAAGTACTCCCTGCCATTCCATTTGCACTCATTTGCACAAATACAGCAAGGCAGTGGGCCCTGAGACCAAAAATTGTCAGGTTTCCATGTAAATTGCTGAATTATGGAGTGCTCCAGAATCAAAGCATTCATTACAATCCCTGCCCTCCAAAACACCTCTAGTAGAGCTGGCAGACTTTTTTTCCATTCAACCTTTTCTCAACAAAAATCCCTTTTGAGGCACGTAAATTTTCATTGCAGAAAAACCACGGGTTTGGGTTTTGTTTTTGTTTTTTTCTTCAGTTTTTAAGATTTCACTGTTTCAGTGAAAAACCTCCAAGAATGAATTTTCCTTTTGGGTCAAAAATTTTCATGGGAAAAAAACTCATTTCACACCCATTGGGATATTGTGTGCAAATGGCTGCTATGAAGGTTTGCTGGGGCTGGCAATAAGGCATTCAAACATCCCTCTGGCAAATCTGAAGTCATAGATAACCCTGCCCCACATGGAGAATGAAAAGACACCCATCCATCACAATACCAAAGTCCACAAAAGCCTCTCGCTTGCCAACCAGCAAAATGGACTCTTACACCTTCCATCTTCCTACCTACGTCTGGCTCCTCCCCTAGACTCTATCTGCAGCATGCTGACAACTGAAAATTTGGGGGCTGGGAAATCAAGTGGATTTTAACAGCCAAATAAGTATGCAAGGAGTACTCTATTGATGGCATGGATGAGAGCTTGAGGAGCCAGGGCCACAGAAATCAGTGGTGTATCTATCTTAGATACTCATATCAATCCCTATTATCCTAGTGCCTGGGCATGTCACAATCTTTAATGTATTTATCCTTTCGGTGCCTGGCTGATTTTGGGAAGTGCTATAATCCCCATTTAACAGAGGCACAGAGAGTTCCCTGAGCTCACCCAGCAAGTCTGTAGCACAGCAAGGAATCAAAGCCAGGTCTCCTGATGGCTAGGTTAAATCTAACCATTGAACTATCTTTCCTTTCGACATTGCTCTCCAGCTCTTACGTGCCAGATAGTAGCTGGGGCCTTGCCTGTATTTTAGATAGTCAATCTCTTCCATTCATTGTCTTTCAGTGATTTCACAAGTGTAGAATCTATGGGAGGGATTTGCACAGCCTTTCACTGTGGGCCTAACTCTGCTCCCTGTGAAGTGGGTGTGTAAAATTACATATATTTTAAATGCAAAAATGAACCCACATTATATGAAGTTCTACCCTTTATCCAGACGGCGTATACTGTACGTGCTTGAACTGTATTGTCTTAGGTCACAGGGACTACCCGCATTAGTCAATACTCAACTTGTGTAAGCGCTGCAGAAATCAGGCCTTCACAGAACCATAGAAAGGTAAGCCTGGAAGGGACCGCAATAGGTCATCTAGTCCTGTCCCCTGCACTCAACACAGGACTAAGTAACAACTAGACCATCCCTGACAAGTTTTTGTTTAACCTGTTCTTAAAAACCTCCCATAATGGAGATTCCATAGCGTCCCTAGGCAATTTGTTCCAGTGCTTAACTACCCTGGCAGTAATTTTTTCCTAAAGTCCACCTGTGCTGCAATTTAAGCCATTGCTTCTTGTCCTGACCTTGGAGGCTAAGGAGAACAATTTTTCACCCTCTTCCTTGTAACGACATTTTATGTACTTGAAAACTGTTATCGTGTCCCCCCTCAGTCTTCTCTTCCCCAGACTAAACAAACCTAATTTTTTTCAATCTTTCCTTATAGGTCATGTTTCCTAGTCCCTTAATCGTTTTTGCTGCTCTCTTCTGGACAATCTCCAATTTGTCCACCTCTTTCCTGGAATATGGCACCCAGAACTGGATACAATGCTCCAACTGAGGCACAATCAGCATGAAGTAGAGCAGAAGAATCTCTTCTCATGTCTTGTGTACAACCCTCCTGCTGATACATCTCAGAACGATACTTCAGTGAGAGTGTGGACTCGATTTCTTTACTCGTCTGCAACGGCTTGTGCGTAAAGCTGTGCTGAAGGAATTCCTTTAGTCATCACCCCTTTCAGGGTTGGTTACTTAGTGCAAATACAGGGGTAAATTCTGCTCACTTGCTGATGGACGTCATTTTACTAAAATCCATGGGATTGCCCATATGGGGAAGACGAGCATGATTAGATTGTATTAGCAATCCCAAGTATTCAAAAGCTATGACTCAGGCCCAAGAAAATCACGAAACTGGCTTACAAATCAAGAGATTTTACAAATAATCATTTCTGAGTTCTTCTCATTTGTGCCTGGGTTTTGAACCTTTAGTGTTCATGTTTCCATGCTGTTTTCCATCTCCATGAGGGCTAGACACTTACTTTTTTAATTAAATAAAATGGATAGTCTCATAAATTTACATAAGCAGAGGAGCGCGGCTTTAAAAAAAACACCAGAAAAATTGCCAGAGGAGGTAACAATGCATTTTGCAACTCCAAAACATT
The DNA here is from genome assembly GCA_007922155.1 of Mesoclemmys tuberculata. Classification (NCBI taxonomy): domain Eukaryota; kingdom Metazoa; phylum Chordata; order Testudines; family Chelidae; genus Mesoclemmys; species Mesoclemmys tuberculata. The sequence continues at coordinate 44,279,998 of ML675649.1, read as the reverse complement.
TGTTCCCTGTGTATCTTGACTGTATTTGTCCTTTCGGTTTTTGTCTTACAACAGCTTCCTCAATCTTAAATTCAGCTGATGGCTGCGCTTTGCACACAATATAAGAAATCGTGTAGAGCACAATGAGCCTTGACTTACCAGCCACAATAAACATGATGCCAGAGGTCAGTGTCATGTTGGCTTTTGCAGAGTCCTCCATATTGCCAATACGAATGCATTTCAGGGCAAAAATGGATACGAGGAGTCCAATGGCACCCAGGACGATACCCACAATCATTAGGGCTCTCACAGCCTGGAACATTGCTGCAAAACAAGCCAAGAAAAGAAACATTTAACTACATAACATGGGGTTGTCGCCCCCCTCCTGGAAGGCTGGGGACAGCCAACATGGCCTACGGCAGGCATTGCTGTTTCTAACCCAATGAATTCTCAGAGAAGAGCCAAAAGCCATGGAGTTGTTTGGAAGTTTTCCATCAAAAGGATTTTTCAAAGGCAAAATGGCTTTTCAATGCAAAGGAAAACTTCCTCCACCCCCCAACTCTCCCCCCCATCAGGCTGTTTTTGTTAAACCATTTTAGACAGCCTGCTCCCCCCCCCCCAGCCCCTGCAGATCTAGAGAACCTCGTTAGCCCCAGAGAGGAAAATGTGGAAGGCCAGCCAGCTCACAACCCTAACAGGCTCCCAACCTGCTGACAGGCAGCTGAGACTCCCTTGGACCTGCTGATCCTGAGAAGTTTGCAGAGAGTGTGAGGTGATTGTGAGGGTCCTCGACAAGCCTCAAAAGTCTGGCAGGAGACCTCGGGCTCTAAGCAGAGTGAGGTGATAAGTTTGGACCCAGATGACTCTCTTAAAGCTCATGAGCCTCCTGGGTTTGCAGCAGGGATGAGACACTCCCCACTCGTGCTCCCCTTCTCCGCTGGGCTCTTCCTCCTTCACCGCTGTCCACACCAAGTTCCATGCTCTCCCCAGCTCTTGCACTTCACTCCCTTTCATTCTGTTTCCCACTCCTCCCTTCTCTATGTCCTTCCCAGCTCTGCTTTTCCAGCCCACCTCTCCCCCAGTGCTGGAACAACTGGGTGGGAAGGGAGAAGAGCGAGGTGCCGCAGGAAGGGTGTTCTGCACACACTATTTGAATGGAGATGATTATTCTACCACATGAAAATAAATTCTGTAGGATATTTGGGCTGGGTATTAAATGTGCAGGCAGGGGGACTGTCACAGGATATCATAACAATAGGTCTCATTCTCCACTGCCTTCATCTCCAGTCACTACATCTGTTCAAGGCTAGTGCAAAGTGTGACTGAAATCAGGAGGGTAGGATTTCACACTCAGTTTTCATGGGTGTGAATGGCAACACAAGGTGCAGGGCATGGGGGACAATGAGGTCCTCTGTCTTTCAGCTATCAGACTCGTTCCATTGTTGGAGATCCAGAGACAAAACTAAGGATTCACCAGGTAAAACCTTTTTTAAAAATGCAATAACAAGAATTATGGCCACCTCGTGGCGGCTGTATTCTATTTGGTTTTTTCTTACTGTAAGCCACAGGGGTGTGCTCTGTTTATTTCACTGCATGGCAATGAGGTAAGCAAATTTTTTTTATACCAGATGTTGGCACTGGTGGATGTTGCTCATGGCAAACGAGTGTGTGGAGTGGTGCATAGCAAAGAGAAGCAGCTTGTGATTTATGTGGGAAATACTCAGAGTGCATTTTAGAAAGTTATGCCGATGCTGAGAAGTCCCACAAAGAACCTGTTTTCACAGGTGACTTCACTGAGCAAACAAACTTTGAAAACCAGATTGAAGAGTCGACCCGCACTGTCATACAAAGCTACTGTACACTGATTCCCAGCCATAACTCATAATTCCCTTGGTGTGCAGGTGTTCGCAGCAGGCACAGAGCTAGCATAGCCAGCTTCTACTCCACTCTATCTCCTAGCCTCAGAATACAGAGTGAGCCCAACAATGGAGGGAGAAGTGGCTGGAATGGTACTGTGTTCTGGATGTTCTCAGCTCATGCATTGCTCCTTGTGGGTTGCCACTGGCTGGTGTCAGCTGTTGTAAAGACTCCTATTGACTTGCATGGTCATGGGTTGATGCCATGTATGAGCTGACAGTGAGGGGGAAGGTTTTTTATGGGAAGTGAACCATGTAGCATTGCACAGAGGGGAAGCCATTGTACAGAGGGTATTCTCTTCTGTACCATTTTCTTGTGAGTTGAATATTTTTAAAGCGTTTTTCTTAGAGTCTTGAGGTCACCTTTTTCAATTATTCTTGTCATACTTGACACTACCAGCACAATGTGTTGTCCCATAATCACAGAGCATCTGACAGAACTATGTTAGAAAAATTACATCACCGAACAAGTTGCTCAGGAGTGAAAGGGAGATCTTTGCAATTCTTCCAACCTTACCCTACCCTCTCGAGCCACGTCAGATGGGGAGGTGGTCAGGGGACCATGTAGGAGAACATCAGATCTCCCTGCCATTAGGGGGGTTAACTCATGTTTCGATAGAACCAATAGCTTTATCAGATTGGTGCAGGGACTCACCTACAAAGGAACATGACAAACATGACCGGATGCATGGAGAGACCCAACCTGAAATAACCATGGCTTTCAATGGGCTTGGGCTGTTTTGACAATCCCAGTCTACGGCGGCTGCTGCTATGACTCATTCTGATCATCAGGCATGTCCTTATCAATTGATAGCATGTGTTAACAAACCTGGCTTTTTCAGCCTCCCATTCATCAGCACAGAGGTGCGATTACACTATTATTCATCAGAAAACAAGAGGCTGAGGGATAAGGTGTTATCAGCTCCAAAGGGTGTTCGGGAGGCATTTGGGGCAGAGCTGGAGGAAATAGCAAGAAGAAAACCACAATCTTCCTTTACTCACTCCTCTTTACAAAGGCTGACGTTTCATTTCAACTGTTTTGGTTTCAGTGAAAGCAGAAATCGCCCGTGATCTCACCAAGACAGGCGTGTGCTGTCGGCTAAGTGACATCTGGAGAAACCAATACTCCATAGCAGTGAGCAAGCCGCTATGGAATAGAATCTATAGCTCTAGTTCCCTCTCAGGGAGTGGGAGACATCCTTTTATTGCCAACAAATAAACCCTTTTGTGACCCCTGAGACGCCTTTTTATTTCCTACAACTGTCCTGTGAAGGATTACAATATTTGGGTGCAAGTAAGGTGATAGGAGGGAGGCTTTAATTCTATGACTTCACTAGCACATTTTGGATCAGATAAACTGGTGCATTCCAGTTGCTTTGTGTCTCTCTGGTCTGCTGTGAAGGAGCCAGAGGATAGCCATGGGCCTAGCTCTCCATTTCAATAGGCTTTAGTCCCAAACCCTGCACTCCTCTGTGGAGAAAAATCTCCCAGTGATGCCCAGCACAGGCTGGAGGATTGAGGCCAATGGTAAAGGGTTTACTCACTTGGGGTGCTAAGTCCTTTATTTTAAAAACAGCAGCAGAGCCCTGTCCCTGCGTCGCTGAGCTGCAGAAGGCCAGGCGGGCGGGATATTGCTTTGCTACGGGATGACTGGGGCACGTCATGCGTTTTTCAGATTCGGTGCTCACACCCACAGAGAAAAAAATGCATTTTTATGCAGTAAGTTATATCCCACCCCAGGTGGGTATAGAAGGGGCGTGTGAGAGAGAACAAGATACCTCACTGCCTTCTGTCCCATACCAGGGCCAGGCACAAGTGACCTTGCTTTCGTCTCGCTCTGACCTAAATCTCTTTGAGGGGCAGGGCTTATCCCCCCCTTCTTCATTTCCTTCTCGGTTTAGTTCAGCATGCTGGCATTCTTAGGCACCCTTACTCTCCCCACACATTGTATAGGAAGCCTGGGGGCCTCCCTCAGCCCTGTGCATTCCATAGGCAGAAAGATGCCTAAAAATTAAGTGTTGCAATGCTGAGCTAACAGCCTCTTTGTGCCTCGAGTCCTTTGTCTTTTGACATGGAGTGTGTTAGGGACTGTGTGATGGGCCAGAACCCCAGCTGGTGTAAATTAGCGTAGTTCCAGGGACAGTGGTCATTGTCTACATGACTGCAATGGACCTATGTTGATTTACAGCAGGCTCCGGCCCTCTGTGTGCTTTCTGCAAATTCACATCAGGCAGAAGGCAGCAGAAAAAGTGATCTCTGAGCTCATGTAGCATTACATTCAGATTAACGTCCTTGTGCTATCACTCCCCTTGAACATGGAATGTAAAATGAAAACATTGCGGATAGGAAGCATTGTAATTTTATGTGAAAGCAACAATCAGAAATCATTTTAGTAAAATTACTGTTTGAAAAGTAGAAGGGGTGGGAAGTCCTGTCCAACCTGAGAGCATAAGACATTTAAAAGGTGTCATCAGGAGCACTTAGTAATACATGGCCATGTTTTTAAAGCTAAACACATGAAATGCACATACACCTATCTTGCACAGAGACCTGAAATGGATATAGACCTGGTATTAGAACACACATGGAGAGTCAGCTGCATCAGTGGCTAATTGCGCACCTTACTGGCATATTGTGACATCACGTGTGCACAAATTAGGAACAAAAAATACATTGATGCAATTGCACGTACCTCACTTTGAAAAATCCAGCCAGTCAGATAAATTAACCTGAAATTGTTAATAGTCATTCAAATATTTTAAAATTAAATTAACCAATTCTCCCACCTTTCCCAGTCAGGAGCAGTGGAATTATCCATCAGGCATGTCATTATAAAATGAAAGTGTCAAAATGATCTGCTAGTCAACCAGTGTGATTGGCTGAACAGCCTTCAGTGCTCTGTAATAATTAGCATAGTAGCTCATTGTTGTATTTTTCAGCCCATGGAGAAATTAATGAGTTGTTTTTTAATGTTGGAATGAATAAATGCATTAAGGTCCACATGTTCAAAGATATTTAGGCACCAATAGGAGTTGGGTGCCTAACGTCTTTGAAGATTTCGGCCTAAATGCTGAGTAGAACAAATGATATAACTTGATCTAAACAAGCATAATCTGTATTCCTTTCATCAGTACACACATCACAATGAAACCCTACTACCAATTACATTTCCTGGAACATGGATATCTTAAGAAAATGAACCAATTTAAAGCCAGGTCATTCCAAGTTTATATCTCAGCAATGCACTATGAAAAATAGAGCCGATAGGACCTCTGTTTTTGCAATATGATCTTTCTGTGACTGTTAAATACATTTTCTTGTTCCTAGACATGGGCCAGAAACAGTTTCCCATCCTGCAAAAAATTTCTGAAATTTTGAAAAATGTTCCCAACTTGAATTGGGATGGAAAGTTGAAATCTCTAAATTTTCACAAACCAAATATCCAAAAACAGTCCGATCAAGTCAATTGAAACGTTTAATTTAATTTGTTTCCAAAAGCTTCGTTTTGATTTTTACCTTTCTCGTTTTTGTTTATCATTTTACCATGAATTAGTTTAAATTTCTAAACGACAAATCACTTCCAACTGAAAACCAGAACTTCTTCTTTCAAACACAGAGACGCAGGAAATTCATATGGAAATTTTTCCAACGAAAAAGTCTTTCATCAAAAAATTCCTGACAAGCTCTACTTATTATCACATTACTTAAAGAGCAATCTAATTAAAAATTGGCTCCTGCTAGTGATAAATTAGTGCAGCCAAACCTGATCCTCTCTGTCACTAAAGGAAAATATATTTCTCTCTTAAACCATAATCATTCACATACAGCATCATTAGAGATATTTATTAAAATAAAAGCAACTCCAGGGCAGCTAGCTTCAGATGCTTTTTTCTCAGAACGAACACAACATTGTCTACCATTCATAAGGCAGAGTGAGCACGGATGTATTTATTAAATCGTATCTTTAAAGATATGTCTGGAACTTAAGCAAGCAACGAACGCAAAAGCAAAAATGTTTGTCTTCAACTGTACAGTCTCTGGTGACTTCTCAGTAACGAAGCAAGTCAGTTATCAAAACAGAGCAGCTGAGAAATATTGGGATCTGTCCTCTGTTTTACACAAGTCAATATGTACACAAAAGGTACACAAGAGAATGTACACAAAAATAGGTACACAAAAGGCCGTAATTTGCCACAGCCCTGCATCCAAGGCAGTCATTTGCACCTGTGCAAGGAGAAGTGCAAAATGGGTGTCAAATGCTACTGAATCAGAGAGGCAGTATTAATTTTTTATTCCACACTGCACAGGTATAAATGAGTAATGGAGAATCACACGGATAATTCGATCAATTTTAATGTTGATCTAGCCTCAGTGCTTGCTAGTGCTTCATAAATTCCTCAAATGCACAAAGGCAGAAGTGACTTCTCTGATGTAAAATGTTGGGATATTTGTTTAAAAAATGGTTTCGGTAAAAGGGAATGTACCCTGATTTCAACACTCCTGAGTTGGTTACTGACCTCTCTCAGTACCTTGCTCCAAGTTCTTTACTGCCCTGCCCATTTACACCTGAGAAAACTGACAGTAAATTGCTACTAGATCACAATAGTTTTGCACTGAGTTTGCATTCACTTTGCATGGGTGTAAATCATTATGCAAAGGGCACGGCAGTAGAGAATCAGGCCCTGGGTAAATAGCACAGTAACCAAATGATCCGATGGGATGTGGGTGATGCTGTATTGTAACAGAGACTTTCATACACATCTTTCATCCCTAACCACCCAGATTAGCTTTAGGTGAGATGCCTTAAAGGTCATAGATCAGCTTGATCATTTTGTCCCAATTAAAAAAAATAGATTAAAGAACCAAAACTAAAATAAAAAACAACCAATCAACCGCAACCTTCCAGTAGAACTCCATGTACAACAAAGGGTCAATCAAAAGACCATTTTACACTCCAATTCCTCTATCCTTGCTGCTCATCACCAGCTTTCTCAACAAGAAAATTCAGGATATCCTCTTTCCTTTGGGGGAAAACATATCACCACTGGTTTCTTGCTGTGGAATTATCAATATGATCATTCAATAACAACAGAACAATTAAATGAAATAACTGAACAACTCTTATCCCCGATTTCATACGTATTAAAATCCAAATAGCCAGAATCTCAGCTGATTTAAATCAACGTGCTTCCATTAAAGGAGCTATGCTGATTTATATCTAGCTGAAGAGCTGCTCCTGTGACAATGATATTGGTTTCAGACAAATATGCTTCAATTTATAATATCAGCCATGTAAGATTATTATTTATGGTAATACAATATACGTGTTATTACACTCGTGCTAAGTACTCTAGATATTCTTTTCCCCTTGCAAAGTGCTTTAACATATCAGCTCCTCCTATTCAGTGAAAACTGTATTATATTATGCTTCAAGAAAACTCCAGGGGTTAATCTTGGTCCTTCTTTTGCCCCTACCTGGTAGTCCAAGAATGGTGTAATAAGGCCGGCACTCTGTGAACCCCGAGCTCTGCCTCACGCAGCTCCTCCAGAGGCCCTGATACTGGAACACGGCCGTGACTGGGTTGTCATACAAGTCCTGTGTGCTCCACATATCCATTCCAGTGGCTGCGATGCACCCCGCAAAACCCAAAGCTGAGACAACAAAGCCCATCACTTGGCAGATTGTCGTTGACATGGTGGCTCCCCTCAGCCGGGATCTGAGCTAGCTCTAAGGAAGCCGTAGACCTTATGGGAACACTTGAGTCCTCTCGAATGAGCCACCAGAAATGCAGCTGCTCTTATCAGATGGTGTCCGCTAAGCGGCTTTGTTTGCTCAAAGTGTTTTTGCAAGATAGCCCAGTTTCGGTCTCGCTGGGTAGGGTTGTGTGTTTTTTGGTTGGCGAAGCAAGAGATAGGAGCTTTTGTCCTTTAGAAGTACTTCTCCTCCGAGAGCTAAGCAGTCGCTGCTGGTCAAGTGTAAGGCGAACCTCTCTGAAGAAAGTTATGAGGTGCATTACCTTTTCTGAACACGCTCTCCCCATATCTAAATACTCTGGAGTCTGCTAGACTTATTCTGTGTACTTGGCACATTACTGTTGAGAGGGAAGCAAGGGAGGACTAGACACAAATGAATTCCTCATTTCTGAGTAGAAATTACCGTACCAGTGCTTCCCAACACAGCATCCCCCAAAGGTATTCACATACTACATGGATCTCATTCTTGCTGCCTTGCTTCTTCTCTAGTTATTTACCCCTGTCCAAAATGGGAGCAAAACATTACCAAATCAGGTTGGTAGTAGCAATGTATGCCCACTTTACATTTACTTGGCACAGGTGCAGATGTCCACACTAGGTGAAAGGCAGGGGAGAATCAAACCATGTGCGTTTTACTTCAGTTCTTAGGGCTTCAAAAGGTCTGCCACCAAGAGAGGGAGAAGCCATAGTCTTATCAGAACAGCAGTGAAAAACGAAAGACGTTTTAATAAGAACAAAATGGAATGGGCTACCTCCCCCAGGCCACCGGAGCTTCCCCCGGCACATCTCAAGGGACCCACCTTTCCTCATCTTCAATCCTGAGTTTAGGCAGGAGCTGAACTGGGGTTGTTCTTACTCATGCTGGCTGTAAACAGTCCTCAGGAGGCTGTTCTGAAAAACAAAGCATGTCCTGGCCAAGCCCACCACCCGTGGAACAACCCCAAGTAACAGGGCCGCAAGAACACGTGCAGCCTGAATCCAGTTTTCCACCATTTGGCGAATCATCCCGCTAAGATACAGTTACCAAATCGTCTTTAACTCTTAATTCATGCGGGAATGATCCAAATGGGGAGATAAGTTGCCCACCCATCTATCGACCCATTCAGGTATCTCTAAGGTGCCCGCTACTGTGATATGTCATCACCAACTGTACACGTCTGGCACCTGTCAACATCAATGAGCGTTACCCACACATGCACTGAGGGGAGACTAGGCCACTCGGAGAGCGCCCTTTTATGGCTCATTGTTTACAAAGGCCGAGGGGATGCAAGAATTGGGAAATTCATTATCTCGTTCCGCTGTGGTGAAGTGCTCTGCTCAGGGGAGCAATATAAATTTGCCATGCTGCTCTGCCAAAGCACTGCTGTGAGTTACAGGGACCTTCCTGACTTCCCACTCATCAATTCTGATCTAATACACTGTTCCAACTGATTTACTTCAACCCTGACCTAGAAACAAATTCTACCTTTATCCAATCATGATACCTTTCTTTGCTGCAGACACAGTCAATATGATCACCTCGTTATGAAGCAGAAAGAACCTCACCTCTCTTCCTGGTAGCTTTATCACAAGGATGGATGATTTACAGGGGAGTTATTATGTACTGGCTATCGCCGCTGTGTCCTATACAATGACTACCCAGAACATCCCTTTTAACACTTCACGTGCACTGCTGCACTGCAGCAAAACACAGCCTGAGCTTGACAAGATCTTTAGGTGTACATGCAGGACTATTAGGAGAAGATTGTGGGCCATCTAGGTCTATTTTTATAATCGGAAGAAGCACAAAATATCATATGTAATCCTGATAGAGCAGCCACAAGAATTGCAGCTGTGCCTTTTGTTTAGATCACTCTCCCTGCAAAGGCTAATGTCAGGCTGCCCTTCGAGCTGATTCACGTGGCTTTCTCTTATTGCTCTAACGAAGGCCACGGTAGCTTGTTTCAATTGTCCAACCCATGATGGTTGGGAACATCGGCTCATAGAATAGCATCCTGTACCTCCGTACAATCCAAGGCATCTAACTTTTCAAATTAATTGCTAGTTTATGCCTCCAGCGACTGACTGGCAGCAAATAGAATCCTTTCTAGCCTGTATTTTATATTTTCTGTTATAGTAGCTGAGAGCCCTGTGAAAGGCCCGGTATGAATCTCTAGCACAGTACAGCAAAATCTGCTCATGAATTGCTTGTCCACTAGCGGATTTCTCAAGCAGGCACTCACCTGGTATAAACTGGTGCAGTTCTAATAAAATCAGTGAAGCTATGCCACCAGGTGAGGGTCTGATTCCCATATAGCTAAGGTCAGAAGTGGGCCTTAAATTTCCCCAATGAATGAAATGAATGGGAGTGGTGTAATGGTAGAAGTGCTTGTGAGATGAGAAGGACAGTGATTTATGGTTGAGATATTGACGTCCTTTGTTAACCTGCCAGTTCAGTGTCTGAACCACAAAACTGGGGGGAAATAATTGTTTCAAGTTGACCTGAAATAATTTTTTTTTTTAACTTTCAGTGAACGGAAAAAGTACAAAACCTTTTGTTTTGGGTTGAACAAAGTATTTTGTTTCTCTTTTTTGTTTGTTTGTTTGGTTGGTTTTAGCCCTTTTCGTATAAAACGAAAGTTAAACTCAAAACAAAAAGTCGTTTTGATTTAAAAAAATCGAAACATTCCAGTTAGAAAGTGTTGAAATGGAATGTTTTTATTTTTAGGGGAATTTTTTGTTTGTTTGTTTCCCACTGACACCATTTGGCAAATTCAGCATACATTTGCAAAAATGTTCCGGCGAACCAGAATCTGCATTTTTTTTGGCCAAAAACATTTTGTCTGAAAATTTTTACCCAGCCCTAGCTTTAGCAAGAAATTACAGAACAGTTTGAACAGTTACAAAGGAAGGAAGTCCCAGTAAAAACAGTTGTTGATACAGAGAATGTAAGGGAATACTTGAAAAATCTGAACATATATACAGAAATTAGCTGATCTGGGTGAGCTAGAGGTCTTGAACCCAGGTCCAGAGGCAAACTTCACATTCTGGCTGTATGCAGGTAGTTAGGAGACTTATGGTTGGTGGAACCCTGAGCCCACCAGCAACACCGCCCACAGGTGACCTGATTGGAGGAGCAACAGGCACCATGGATTAATCTGGCAGTGCTATTTACACGAAGCTGTCTATGCAGCTGAGTGAATATCTGGTTGGCTGCTACTTCATTGGTCCCTGTCTTCTCACTGGAGCCCGGAGCCCTGCTCTCTTGCCTTGCTCCTGGTTCCTGCTTCCTTGCCTTGATCCTGATCATGACTCCGACTCTCGTCTTGACTCACTGATTCAGATTCCAGCTCTGGGCGTTGACTTCCGGTGCCGACTCCTGCTCTGATCGGTCGGGCTGACGCCCGAGCTCTGCTCGTGACACTACAGTGTTAAAGGGATTCGTTCTGGAACTTGCTGTGCCACTGACAATTCATCTGGAAAACTCACAGCTGACTGAGGAAGAGCCAAAAGATGGGAGAACAATAAACGGCATGCAGGGTTAGGGTCTGGACATGGTGGAACCTCCAAGGCTACTGCTAGCCTGGAAAAATCACTAGCAAATGCACTGGGGGAAGCAAGGAGGTGGGCTGAGTGATCTAACAGGGCGTTGCCAGCAGTAACAACCCTAAAATACCAATCCAGATAGTGACCACCCACCGGCAGGGGAAGAGAGGAAGCAAGTGGCTGATTACTCCAGTTCACTTCCTTTCTCCCAGGAACCACAGGCTCCCACACAGCCCAGATCCTCACGGTTACTGCTGTTTGTACAGACTCTACCTCTAGCCTTTTCTCCAGCAGGATTAGTTTTCCTTGGGGTCCTTGCAAGGGTTCTGTCTGCCATTCTCCCTTTGCCCTCAGAATGCTGGGGCCTACAACTTGCAGGATCTGCGACTCCCTTCAGAGGCAGATCTGCCCCCAGCTCTTCCCAGCCCAGAGACGGGAGCCGTAGTCTGTAGGGGTTTTACAGCACCCAGCACACAAAACCGACAGTTACCCACAGGTCTGCTGTGGCTTATTGTCCCTCTCACCCACTCCAGCCCAGCCAACTGTGTACACTAGGCTGAACAGATAATGAGTGTGAAAAATCAGGATGGGTGGAGGTTAACAGGTGCCTATATAAGAAAAAGCTTCAAATATCAGGACTGTCCCACTAAAATTGGGACATCTGGTCACCCTAGTTGTACACACACAGGTACCTGGAGAAGGCAGATACCCTCTGAAGGGACTGGTTTTTTTGGCAAAACGCCCCCACTCCCCTCCACAAACGCTTCCGCCCCATTCTCTCTCAGGCCCCCTCAACCGGCTCGGACACAAAGGCCTAGTGGGTCTGGGATGCTCAGTTCCCAGAGCAGTCTCATGGATGGCTTTTCTGCCCCAGCCATGCGCTCCTAAAGCTTGCTCTGCCGTCACAGCCTAGTGGTAGAAGCTCACATGACTACTGGTTTTCCCGGCATTTAACTGAAGCTGGGGAAATAAAAGGGTTGGTTTGTGAAAGGCTGGTGTAGGTGGGGAAGAAGAGTCATGCCGCCCTTGATGGATCTCTGAGAGGAACTGTACCACAACGAGGCGCAATCCTATCCCCGTTGGACCAGGGAGGCCAGCTACATCTGGCCTATTCTGCACCTCAGAGGACAGTGGTGTGGGGCCAAGGCCTTGCCTCCTGGTGGTGCCTAAGGGAGCTGTCTCTGTGCCCTCCCCAGAGCAGGAATTGCAGTAATGGCACAGCTGTGCAAGGGTTTGGGGAAGGAGCTCTTGTGCATTCCCACACTGCACAGTGCCATATGGGCCTGTCGCAGCCTGACCCCGAGAGGGCAGGAAAGACGGTATCTTTTCAAGCAGTGTGTTCAGAGAGATGAAGACCAGAACGGACGGCTATGGTCACGTGGTCTGACCTCCTGCGCAACACTGGCCAGAGCACCTCACCCAGTAATTCCTGCATCGCACCAAGGACTTCCATCTGAAGGAGAACAGATCGGTCAGAAAGATATCCAGACTTGATTTAATGGTTTCAGGGGATGGCAAATTCACCATGTCTCTAGGTGACCTGTTCTGATGGTTAATTACGAGAGCCGGTCAAAACTTTTCTGAGGTAAAATGCTGATTCGAAGAAAGTGCCCAAAGGTATCCATTTTATTGAAATTTTCACAGGAAATAATTGAAACTTTTCATTTTGACCTTATCATTGTGACGATTAGATTAGATTAGATACACACCCTGTCGCTGGAAGCCCTAGAGAGTCAGGAGCATGCTGTTGACACCTGTTGATGAAGCGGGAGAAGAGCGTCTCAGACCTGCTTGAGAACTCCAGATGGACAGGGGCTCCATACCGGAGGGAGCTCTGCTTCCATCTGTTAGCGAACATGAGGAAATGACCAAATGAGCCACGTCTCATTTGCATTTCAGTTATGTGAGATCCTGGGGGCATTTTAGTTAAAATACAGTTAAGGTTTGAGCTTGGAGACAATAAAATGCTATTGTCCTTGTTGGGAAATGACAGAAGAAACTATATCACATTTGCTGGTGGTGAGGGGTCCCCCTGACTAAACTGACCACATGGACTTTGTTTTGGGACTTTTGTTTTGGGACAGCAATTACAAATTTCAATTACCTCCATGAATTACCTTCATGGTTAAAAAATAGCATCTTTTTTCCCATTTGTACTTCACTGACTTCATCTTCCAGCCATTGAATTTCATTGTCTTTGCTAGATTAAAGAACCTTATAGTATCAGATGTCATCTCCTGGGTAGGTGCCTATGAACTGTGAGTAGGTACTTCTAGGCCATCCATTGCAATAGCTTCACACAGAAGTGTAGGAAGCTGCTGAAAAGATGTGGGTAGCAGTGAACTTGGGTACAACTGTTATCCACACATGTACCAGAACACCAATTTAAAAGCAACACTCTCACTTACTTAGCAGTGCTGTTGCTTAGAAAGTATAAAACTCTCTGTATGTTTCTAAGTGAAACAGGAAGCTGCCCGAGAGCCATTCAGACAAGACAGGATGTTGGCATTTTCAGAAAAATAAAGCTCCTTTTAACAAAATCTATTTTCATACAATTGTACATGCAACAATTTGATACTGTATTATTCCAAATACACAGAGGCAGATCACGTTCCTGACTGCACTGCCTGGCACACTGGGCCTTCATTAACTCTACTGGAAAGTGAATGTAAAATATCATGGACCATATTTTCTCCTGCACAGAGATATTCCTGGCACAAGGGTGGAGGAGGTCTCAAATTGCTCCAACTCCAGCCCTGATATAAGGGAAATTACAACAGCTAGCATGGGAAAAAAATGAGGTTGTTTTTTAAACGTGCTAACTAACACCTTATAACTAGAACTGGTGAAAAATTTCCCAACAGAACATTTTTCCATCTGAAAAATGCCAATTTGTCGAAACTGAAATGTTTTGACAGAATATGCCAGTTTCAATGAAATTTTGTGAAGAAAAAACCCTGCAACCAAGCATTTTGATAAGAAAAGAAAAGCTTTTGATTTCTCAGGTCAAAACAACTTTTTGATTAAAACTTTTTTTTATTTTGTATTATAAATTATAGAACAAAATAAAATACAATATACAAATGTAAAATGAAATAAAAATGTCAATATCAAATCAAAACACTGCAATTGATCTAAAATAAATGTTTTTTTAAAATTGCATTTTGCTGAAAATCTCAGCCTTTTTGCTTTTTGTACCAAGTCAGATTTGATTTGATTTGATTTGCAAAATATTGAGCTTTCCTGAAGCAGAGAAATATTGGTTCCTGACAACTGCTAGCCGTAATGAACATGCTTTAACTTTTTTTCATTTTTTCTAAATTTTCTATGAAAATAACCACATTTTCCCAATCAGCTGTACTGAAAGTCTCCACCACTATGAATGAAGAACAAGAATTTTAAATGACAAACAGCAATTCCCGCTCCCCTTCCCCCCGGCAAATCAACCATAAAATCAATACAACCTCTCTCTCTCTCTCCCCCTCTCTCTCACTGATGCACACCAAAGAACACCACTGTTTTGAGCCAACAAGGTTTTTAAAATAACATGCTAAGGAAGGAACACTAAAAATGTGTTTTCTACCTCTGTTGAGGGAGACGACTGTCTTACATATAGCCCTCAAGTTAGCAGGGCAGCTGATCAGGGGGTTTCCATAGCATGGACTCCCAGATGTCCCTGTTCCTACGCTAATGAATGGGAGGGGGAACTGGCGTGTGGACCGTTGGCCAGGCTCTCTGCTGGCGTAACTCTCCTGACATTGAGAGTTCTACAAGGAGGGAGTTTGAACTGAGTGTTTGTTTTACTCAGCCTGTTCCTGATTCCCCCTCCATTCCTTCCCCCTTGTAATGCTGCCAAAATGCTGCCAGACGCAGATTGCTAGAGAGGAACTGTGCAGGCCAGGGCAGCGTGACTCCTGCTTTATTTCCCTCCCTCTTGTTCTGCCGTTCTCGGCCGGCCCTCAAAACCCCAGTCCTGACACAGGCCAAGCTGCCCAGCTGCATCCTCTCCCTCAATTCCCCACTCACTAGCACTCCCTGTTGCAACTAAAATACGTGCCCTGGTCCGAGACCCAAGTGAGCCAGAGGATATCTTTATTGGCAGGGTTTATGTCTCCTTTAGTTCCTGGAACATCTCCACCACTTGCTGCTTCCTTTGCCAAAGGCTGGACAACCGCCCCTTCCTGACCTCTACTGTGTCTGCCCATTTCCCTAGTGTTCCCCTTTTCCTCCTCTCCCTTATAGCTCCACTACCCCCTGTCCCAGACAGCCTGCAACCCCTCTCTCTTCTTCCATCCTCTGCTCTACTGCTCCTTCTCTTAGCTCCTCTCCCACCTCCCTCTGATACCCTTTTACCTCTCCCCTCACTCTATTGCCCCTTTTCCTTCCCTTCTCAGACTGTGCCCCTTTTTCTCCAATTCACCCCAAGTCCGTTGCATCTTCCCAACCTGCTGGTGTCTTTTGTCTTTTCCCTCTCACCCTTTCTTACCCCTCACTGCAAGTATCTGATCCCAGTGCATCTCTCTTCTACATGCTGTTCAATTCCATCTGAAACATAGTCAAAGATGAGCCAAAACACTGTGACCTTTCTGCAGACACCCCTAACGTCTGGGTTTTGAATTGGATACCAAACTGGGAGGGGCGTTTTTTTGTTTTCCAGCATAGATGAAACTTTGCATGATCTGCTGCTCTTACAAGAATTTGGGTGTTGTGAAATCCAGTGAACATGGTCCTGGTACTAAATCTTTGTACCTGATCTCCAAATCATAGCCTAAATCTAAGCCAAGTTCAGACACTGCTATGTCAGCCCATTTCCACTTACAGTATGTTATAAGTTACATTGGGTAAAATTTGCAAAAGCACCTAAGTGATGTCCATTGCCTTTCAATGTGACTTACATACTTCAGTCCCTTTGGCTTTTGAAAATGTTACTCATTGTGCAACTGACCTTACAGGGCTCCATGTAGCACAGTGTGGAGAAACAAACGTGCTAAGGGTAAGTTTGGGGTCCATCATAGTGAGGAACAGGCAGCAGAAATCAGGGAGGTGGGGCGGGAAGGGATAGGAGAGGCCAGATCCTTCTATTCCTGCTGCTAAATTTTCTCATTGGACAGCAGGTTGGAGAGAAGGCAAAAAGTACCCCAGGCATTGGAGAGTTGCAGGACTGTTACCTCCTAGAAGCCGATTTGTAGTAAGTAGTGTGCAAATTAGCTTAGAGCAACTGAGCTGTTTAAGCTCAGAGGCAATTGCCTGAAGAGAGAAGCAGAGCAGGTGCCTATAGGGCAAGTGGTAGGGGTCAGTGGTCCATCTGAATGCCCTTGGAAATCTGTGTTCAGCTAGTCATTTGCCATTGGGGCAGGACTGGCACCGCGGTTTCCTGAACCTTTCTAGATGTCACAGTCTAGAATGGTTCCCTAGCGCTCACGCTGCTGCAGTAAATCACAACTCATTTCCTTGGTTAGTCATGATGTGGTCCCCATCAAATAAATGCAGAGTAAAATACACTAATACAATAGTACCAACACCCACCAAACCCTGAAGACGTGAACCAGTGCTCTGATTCTAACCTGGCTGGCATACTGCGAGCTTTGTGCTTTTTAACATCTTGGGGCCAAGCTCAACTGTGCTGGAGGTACATCTCTACCAAAGTCAAGGGGGTTGTGCTTCCTTACACCAGGGCTAGACTTGGCCCCTTTCTTTCTGTCTCCTTCCTCTCTTCAAATGTGTCCTCAAACACTGCAGCAGAGGAAGCAAGTCCAGAGTCTGTGGGGGAATTTTTGAGCCAAATGGTAAATCACTTCATTTTTAAAGAATCGTTGCATTTCTCAGGGCTTCACTCACCCATCTCTGAGCTTTTAGGATGTAACCGTAATCAGCCAGAAGTTACCTGCTTGCCATTTCTTATGCCTTGATTACCATCACAGCTGTAAATACTAGCGACTCAAAGCCCACAGAAACCACCTGTCCCAGTGGTTGCTTGTACTAACTGCTGCAGTTAAAATTGCAGACCAGTTTAAGCTGTTTCCCCTGTTTTCCTTTGCTGTGTCCTTCTGAAAAATCATCATTTTAGGCTGAAATTACCTACGCTCCATCTCAGATGAAATGTGATCCCTCCACCCCATGCACCCTGGAGTTTCAGAATAATCCATGTAGTCATTTCTGAGTTCTTCAAGGTGGAAAAAATGTGTAAAAATGCATTCTCCCCCTTTCTGCCATAAAGATAATGGAAAAGCAGCTGGATTTTTTAACTTGCCCATGTATGGTGCTCCTTGAGCTGAAGGCTCACAACAAAGCTTTTGAAAAGCTTGACTGGGTAATTATAAAACTATAGAAGTAACTGGAAAATTATTACTGAGCGTGCTCAGTGGACATCTGCTGAAGATTTCTTTGCTCGTCATTCATTTGCACCAGCCCCCTAGAGGACGTTCTACTGCTAGGAATAGTTGGAGCTCAGCCAAGAGTTCTGGCTACACCCTTCTCTCCAAGCATGGCGCTGGGATGTCCTCTGCTCCCAGGGTTCAAGGCTGATCGGTTTTAGGAACATGGAACCTGCCATCAGGGACCAAGCTAATGACCCATGTAGTTCAGTGTTCTGACACCAGCAGAGTTCAGTACCAGCTGCTTCACAGGAAGGTACAAGAAACCCCTAATTATGAAACAACCCTCCAAAGATGAAGCATCTCCATCACCCCATGCAGCTAGCGACGGGCTTTTGCCTCAAAGCATAAGAGCATTTATGGGGCTTTACCAAAATTGCAAAGCGAGAAGTTGCTTTGTAACTGCACCCTTCAATAATCTTTGTTTCAGGACACGCCTCCGTTATCTGCCCAGTGTTAATTTATCTCGAACCTAATCACCGGACCCATTACAGCCCTTGAATGTTATCACTGCTACTCCCTTGAAATTACCTAGCGCTCATATTTACTTTGTTGTTGGCACACCCCAATAGTGATTTCACACAGACTGATTCAAGAGAAACCCACGCTCTTCTTCTCCTCCATATGACTTGCAAAACTTGAGTCACCACAACCCCCGAGAGAACGTGACGGCCTTACAGGACATGGTATTTGGGGAAGGGGTGGGCTGGTTTTTCTGAACCTCTGGGTGGGGTTTTCAGAAGCATTCACTGTTAGCTTACCTCCCCTCTGTCCCCCTGTGCATCAGTGGGTGGTTTGTCTCTAGTTTCAGTGGGAGGAGAGTTGAACACCTCTGCGAGTGCCTCATGGGGCTGGACGTGCTGTGGTCAGTCTGGTGGAGAATGAAGGCACCTTTTCCCGCTCCTGATCCTGGGCTATTCTGCAGGCGGCTTTATTTTTATGACAGACCCAGAGACCTGTTCAAGGCTGAAATTCTCAGAGACTATTTTCTGGAGCCCCCCCTCTCCATACCCCGCTATAAAATAAAATAAAGATGCTATAAAAACTCCAGGGCCTGGTGGAGGATTGCAGCTTGGGAATTCAGCCCCATGGGAGGTTCTGGCCTTCAGGCCCAGCGAGTTTGAAAATATTTATCAGAGCTCTGCTCTGGATTGCTCCAGTTGAATTTCAGCCCTGGGCCTGTGTAAGTTACATTCACCTCCCTAGGGTACCCCATGGGCCTTAGCATGCCCCAGGTCACAGTACTATGTGCTGCCAACCCAACCCAAACATAGCCTCTCCCACCTCCAGCCACACCCCTACACCAGGGCTTGTGAAGGGGTCATCTCCTGCCAGCTTTATGGCTGTCTCCACAGTGCCTGCATTAGAGGAATCTTCCGCATGGAGCAAGCAGGGCTTTCAGGGCCCCTTTACACCCCTCCGGCCCTTTTAGAGAGCGTGAAAGGTCTAGGATAAGGGAGAGGAGCTTGTCCAAGATGTCTAGCTCACCATCCATCCTGGCTGTGCTCAGAGCCATTCTAACCATCAGCATCCAGAGCCCCTGCTCCTTGTAGCCAGCATCTTTCCTTCCCATGGTGCAGACGGATGGTGGCCAGATGGGTCCCCAAGAGCTGAGCCAGTGCATGGTGGCACACAGTGCTACTCAGGACTGGGGTGGTGTCCTGGCCAGCTTCTGAACATTTTAAGCTTTCATTTATAAACAAAGGCCCAGGTCAACCCTACACACTTCAACGTAGCTCTACCAATTTACGGCAGCACAGGATCCAGCCCTGCAACCGTTTAGCTATTGTGGATGAGAAGAAAACCTTCTGAACATGACCCATTGCAGAGCGAATGAAAGAGCAGCTCTAAGTGAGGCATGAACTGCCACCATTCATCACACCTGCTGGTGTTAATTCTGGAACCTAACGATGACACTTAAAACACCAGCGTTCACTATTTCATTGTGGTCATTTGGGCAGAAACAATTGAATTGAGAGCGAATTGAGAGCCGCATTGAGAGCGGGGGACTGTAGGCAGAGCGGGAAAAGAGTACCACCACGTCCTCTGCAGCCCGACCTCTTGGGGTGTCTGAGGCAAGGCTCGAATGAGCAAGGACTGGCTGAAAAAGCAGAGCGTTGCTCTTACACTTTCTGCTGCGGGGTGGGAGGGGAATGTGTCCTTTTAGAAATGGCAGTTTGGGGGAAGCCCCCTAGCTTTCATTGTGAAAGTCAAGCCCTATGACCAGACAAGGAGGTCTTAGGGGAAGAGACTCTTCCTGCATGAGCCAGGCAGCGTAATTCTCTGATAGTTCGAAGAGCTCCCGTATTAGACTTTGTCAAGTCAATGGGCTCCCTAGCAGACGCCAAACCCGGCCATCCACAGGGATCGTCTTGGAAGATTTTAAGCCAGTTGCTGTAGTTTCCTGCTGACGTTTCAAAATCCTGAGCTGAACTGACTGGAGTAAAGGATTTTAAGAAGCGAGCAGGCACAGCTTTGAAGAAACACTGTTGCATTTCTTGTCAGTTGAGGATCAAGATATGCCAATTAGCACTGCTGTGATCACTTACTGACTCACTGGATAAAAATAGCCCTATGTAGCAGAGATGCCAGCAGTTTTCCTTGAGATATGTACCATCCTACCCCCAACATTCCCAAAGAGTTTATGAAGGCTGAATTCTAAATATGTATCAATTACATAAGAAGGAAATCTTAGTGGAACGTTGTAAATATTTTTGACAGACAGACAGACAGACAGACAGACACACACACACACACACACACACACACAAAAGTTTCAGAATTCCAAGGATCAAATTCTGCTCTCAGGATATATGATATAACTCCACTGACTCATGCTGGTATAACCGAGAATAGAATTTTGCTCCAAGGATGTGAAAATCTGGTTATTGATAGTTGTGATTCCATGAGCAAACTTACCTCTAATCAAAGCTTCTCCTCCACCCATCCACTCCCAACCCTTTCACGCCCTGCCTCCATATTGCCATACCACAAAGCTTCTCCATGCTTCCCATACACACTGCAATCCACCTTCCAGAGTTCAAATCGAGATCTGCACTTGTCTGAGCACATCTCATATGGGCCACTAAAGATAAACTGTCCTCTGCTTCATCTACCCACAAATAGCCAATAAGAATTAGCTCGTCTCTTGTTTCTTTCACCGTACTCAAGAAACAACATTTCTATCTGCCAGTTTCCGCCACCCTTATTCACACTGATTAAGAGCTTACTCCAGGAGTAATGCTACTGACGTCAATAGAGCTACTTGCAACATACGATACTTAATAAATGTGACTGGGCTGGCAAAATATGGCTCTCCGTGACTACAGAACTTCTCATTCGCCTCCTGATATGACAGACGCTGCACCATAGAATACTTATCATAGACCCACATGAACTCCCAAATGTATGACAAAACACCATGAGTGAAAACCCAGTCCCACTGTATCCACGGGTGTTTCACCACTGACCTCGGTGGGGCCAGGATTGCACTCCAAAAATAATGATGATATACTTTGCTAGACCCCAGCCCCTGGCTAACTCGTGGATATGCAGCATGACAGGCAGGAAAGGGGGGCTAAGTGATAATGCTTGTGGAACCTTAGCTATGAATTCCTAGGCTTTCAAACATCTGCTGTTCTAGAATTAAAATGACCTCATACAGCTTTGTGTTAAGTAACTGATGTGTATTTTGAACCTTGTTATTTATTATTACACCCAAAATATCATGGTAAAAGGAAGCAAAATCAAGGAACCGTCAGTTAGGAGATGCCAGAACTAAATTTGTCCTTATGCCTTTACACAGGAAACCTTATTTCTGGCATTTCCAAACATTTTCCATGCTTGACTTTGCAATATTACTGTTCTTTTAATGTAGAATTTTAATGTAATTTCCTCCTTTAAAAAAATAAACAGAAGATATAAAGATTCTAGCATGTGGTGCCATACTGACACACATCTTTGGTCATCAGCAGGGCTGGAATATTTAGATCCACCATACAGAGCTCTACCATTTGAGTTCATGGTGGAACTGGTAGCAGTAGATACTGTTATCCTCTGTGTAGGCTAGCCACTGCAGGGAGACGGGACACATTTTTTCCTAGTGGGTTTCATAAGTCTTTGCTGACAGCAGGAAAATAGAGAGACTCAGGACTCCTTGGTTCAACTATAGGTTTTGGTGGGAAGTGTGATCTAGTGGTTACAGATCTGCACCCCAGCCTGTCCCTCAACCTCTCTCCTTCTATCCAACCCACCACCCTGGTTTCTGCCCCTCTCCACTCCTATCCAGTCCCTCTCCTGTCTCCTGTCCCCTCCCCAATGTTCTCTCATCCCTGCAACCACCTCTCCCTTTCCCCATCTCACCACTCTGCATTAAAATCAAGCTGTATCCTCCTTCCTATGAACATTGCCTGTGTCCCTGCTCTCAGTTTTGGTACCCAGCAAGACCTCAGCCAACAGCAGCAGCTGCAGGGAAAGTCCAGCTCAACCCCTGCATCCCTGGGATGGAACATGCCTTGTCACTCTGTGGGGATGGCATATGCGGAGTATGGTCACACACAGCAGCTGTGAGCATGGTGGGTGCAGATGAAATCTTTGCATAATTTAGCTGCCAAACTCTAACAAGTCTCTACTGAGTATATATGAATTTTTCTTTGGACCAACTTCTGTTGGTGGAAAAGACAAGCTTTCAAGCTTCCCAGAGCTCTTCTCCAAGTCTGGAAAAGGTAACTTGTCTCTTTCGCCAACAGAAGTTGCTCCAATAAAAGACATTACCTCACCTACCTTGTCTCTCTCTTACGCTGGGACCAACAAGGCTTCACCAACACTTCAAACAAGTATGAAATGATTTTTTTTGAGGCTTATAGTTTGGCCAAATTTGGGCAGATTTACATGGGCAGCAGAAGGCATCTCCCTGATACCAGGGTGACCTCTAGCCCAAGCCAAATTTCAACACCCTGCTCCAAAGCACAGAAAAGCTAGAGCATCTCAACAAAACAGTCGTAAGAGTGTTTTGCATATGGGCATAGCAATCTAATTCTCCCCAATCCCCCATTCTCAGAAACAGCTGAACCAATTTAGTTGAAACTTCCCAGAAAAATGTATCCTGAAACAGGTGCCTGGCATGGGAAATTTTGTCCTGAATTATTAAAGTTTTGCAAAGTTATCAGCAACTGATAACGGGGGCGTATAATGGAATGTGCGTGGCGACCTTTATTATAGACAGCACTGGTAGCTCTGAGTAGAATTAGTGATTGTTATTTATTTATTATTTATGTGTTTAAATCCAGATAATGTGCCTCAGACAATTATTATTTTTGTCCTCGAAACCAAACAGCAAAAATAACATTTGGAAACAAAATGAGAACAAACAAGCTTAGCTCCTGGATGACAAATTTCACCCCACATTGAATATTTCTAACTGAACTGCAGAAGTAAGAGCAATAAACTAGAGAAGTTATTTCACATTTTCTTTTTTGATTTTTCCTTAGTATATTTTAAATGAAAATGTTCACATAAATTAGAGACACGTTCTCAGGATGGAAAATTACAATTCCTCTGTTTTTCTTATGCTTAGAGTTGGAAAGTGAAAAGTAAAATACAGCAACCAAAAATTCCATAATACACTCAAGTCCCCTGGTTGCTATCCTACAGTTTTACTATTTTTATTCACCACGGCACTATTGTTCACAATATAAATTGCCATTGTCAGAATAATAAATAGGGGTTTATAATAGAAATGCTGACATATCATTAATTATGGTATGGCTAGCAAGATGGCTGTAATGCAAATCAGCATGTGACAAAGTTAAAACAAGCACCGGGCTGATCAGTTTAAATAATACAGATAGATTTTTTTTAAAAAAAGATTGGTTTTGTTTAATTTTTAAACTCTTTTTTTTCTAGTTAAAATGCAATTGCCTTTGTTAATTGCAGGAGCAAAGGAAGCTCATCAAAGTACAGAGATCACAAGTTATAACGGTACAAGACCTATATCCACTTTTCTTTCTGTGCTGATGGAAGAAAAGAGCCTCAAGGGTCTGGCGAAAGAGCCTGTTTCTTGCTCATATAAACACTCTGTGCAAAGCCACATGACTTTAGAATGATTTCTAACAAATGCACCCCTAGAAAGGTTGTCCCAGTCCAGTCCAGTTTGTTGCTAGGCCACAAACAAAAACACAATGAGGTGAATATTCAGTACAGTGCGTGGCAACTGAGAAACTCATCTTTTATTCACATTTACAAGAGCTGTGCCCTCATATCTGCCTCATTTGGCACTGAACATTTAATATGAACTAATGTTTTCTCCTCATGTCCTGCACAGGGCTGAGTTTTGGGGGCAATAATAAACAGTTCATCATTCTCCATGATGTTCTATTTCTGCAGGAAAGTCAGCTGGTAAGGTCAAGGTACAATACGGCAAATCCTTTCCATCTATGGATGGATCCCCACAAGTCTCCCAGGTTGGGCTGTGAGATAACTCACATTTTTTAGTGTTGCCAAACAGGAGTTGGGTAATTCTGCATGGATGGGTTTGAGTTATCTACTTGTCCCATGTAGAATGGCTAGTCCACGTTTAAAACGGTACGGTGAGGGAATCCGTCCTAAAAACGTAGCCTCGGGAAATTATTCACTACGAGTCTTATCTGATCCATTTTTTAAAATGTTCTTCAAATAGAGCCTTCACAAATCATTTGTTTTCATTATTTGATCAACTGTGATAGAAAGTATTTTAAAACAGAGTCTGTTCCGACCAGAAATAGGAAATCTCCTAGCCCTGCAAACACAGCTCTGATTTGGTGAAAAGAGTAAAAAAAGAATATATTTTCCTTCACCCCAATATGTCCAGATGTCATGAGAACTCTGGAAGAGGAGAAAGCCCCAGTGAAGGACAAATATTGAATCAGTCACTGTAGGACATTTGCAAATGCTTGTTTGTGTTATTTTTGATCACCCAGTCATCCCCTTTCTACCTCTTCAATCTATATTTAATTTAAAAATAAATAATATTTTTTTAAAAAATTATTAATTTAAAATTAAATTAAATTAAATTAAAAAAATAAAGCCTTAATATTTCAAGAAAAACAAAAATTGAAGGCCTTAAATCATCAAACGTGACCAGTGCTTTTTGGATATCCAAAGTGAGGCATCTTAATGGGACCTGCTTTTCAGAAAGTGCTGAGCACTCCTCTCCCCCCTGAACATTCAGCCTTTTAAAGATACTTCAATTTGGACACCCCAAAATCACGTGTCACTTTGGGAAATATAGGCCTCAATTACTATAAGAATCAGGGTTAATGGTAGAGGGAAGAGAAAACAGATGGTGGGCCCAGGCGCTTTAGATCTAGAGCCCTCCAGACCTCCACCTCTGCCCCCAGTGACGTTATAAAACCAGCAGGCCCCTACCTGGCAGCCCAAGGATGGTGAAGTAAGAGCGGCATTCGGTGAAACCTGAACTTTGTCTGACACAGGTGCTCCACAGGCCTTGGTAGTTATACACCGCTGTCACGGGGTTGTTGTAAAGGTCTTGAGTGCTCCACATGTTCATGCCTGTCGCCGCTATGATTCCAGCTACCCCTAACGTTGACACCACAAAGCCCATGGACTGGCATATTGTCACAGACATGATGGCTTCTAGCTCTAAAAATGGGCGCCGGAGGTGCAAAATCACTATGCAAATCTCGTCTGAGAAGCCCGACTAGCACAAAGGGAATTTTAGCTGGAGCCCCACGTCGGGAAAGCTCTGGTCTGTACCATGCAGGCCTGCCCTGTTCCCTTTATCTGTTTCGGGGAGATAATTTTCCTTAATCGGTACCAAGAGCCATTTGTTATGCACAGTGTTAACGCCTTGCTCTCTGTTTGCCTTGCAGAGTAGTTTCACTCTGACTAATGAGGAGCACCGGCGGCTGCAGTCACTGAGGAAGGCGGGCGATCAGTGTATTCCAGCCAGTTGGGAAAGATGCGTTTGGAGAGGTCTTGAACGGAACAGGCATGAGAAGGGCCAGCAGTTTCACAGGCAGTGGGCCAGATATTCCTAAGGGCTGCCAGGGGTCCTGAATGAAGTCCAGGTTGGAAGGAAAGGCCCCTTGACAGCTTTTCTGTGCTTTCCTTTGTCTCACTGCGAGAGCTTCTTTGATTTTGTCTGACATGAGCAGCGTGTGGAACCCGGGTTTGTGGGCATAAGACTTGCCCATGGTCAGGATTGAGTACGTCAGTGGTTTGGCAGTAAAACATAACCAAACTCTGCCTCCTCATCTGCTGTCCTAAATGCTAAGTCCTGGGAGGGTCCCTTACATGGGCAGTTAGTCTGAATTCCTTCAAACTAGGGAAGACAACTTGTACAGTTCCTACATTGTCTTGATAGTGCTTCCTGGGCTGCTCATGTCTGCACACCCCACTCCACACCAGCCAGCACAGCTCACTGGGCATGCAAGGGAGTGTATGCTGCACCCCATCAGAGCAGATGAGCTGGTCTACACTTGAAATGCTACAGCGGCTGCGCTGCTAGAGCGCTTCAGTAAGAACACTCACTACAGCAATGGAAGGGGGTCTCCCACCAGCATAGTTAATCCATCTCCCCAAAAGGCGACAGCTGGGTCAATGGAAGAATTCTTCCATCAACCTAGTGCCGTCCATGCCAGGGGTTAGGTTGGCACACGTAGGTCTCACGCGGCGTGGATTTTTCCCACCCCCGAGCGACATAGCTGGGTCGACTTAACTTTTGAGTGTAGACCCTGACAGCATCACGGTATGTTAGTGTTCCAGCCTCTGCATTGGTTTCAGTGCCAGGCTGCTTTCAACCACAGTTGGCTTGGTTCTAGGCACAGTGTGAGCTCCTCATAAAGGCAAAACCGGTTTTACCAAACAAGGTTCCATCTGTGGAGTGTGCGTTGTGGGGGGGAGGGAGCTGCTCTTCATGAGTGAAATACCAGACCTTCCCCATACTCATGATTCAGGGGACTTCAGGCCAGTGGGGTGAGCCAGATCCCATAAGTTGTTCACAAAGGGTCTGGTCCAAAGGCGTAGCTTCCCAGTCTCCCCCCTGGGTCCTGGATGAAGCCCAGACACCTGCCTACTGCAACGTTGGATGATACACACCACCTCCCGCATGTCTCGGCAGTGAGAACTTAGAACTATAGAGTCATAGAAGATGAGGGTTGGAGGGGACCTCAGGAGGTCATCTAGTCCACCCCCCTGCCCAAAGCAGGGCCAACCCCAAGGAAATCAAACTACTTCTGCTATCAAGCGACGCAGACAGCAGTTTCATGAATCACAGGAAGTTTCTCTGATTCCACATGATCCAAAATAGAGAGTAAAACTAGATAACAAATACAGCTGCCTTTGTTTGTCCGTTCTGGGCTTTCCCGGCTTGGGGAAGGGCTCGCTGCATGTGGGGTTTGTTTTGAATGCATACATAATAAGACTTGTGGCCCAACAGCTGTGACACCAATTCAATGTGCTGGGTGTTGGTCACCGGGGGGATGCTCCATTTTATGCCGGTGTAACTCAACCAGGCCCATTGAATCCACAGAGGCAGCCTGGTCTAAGGGGATGAACATACAGGGGGTGGGGAATCACAATCCCCCCAAGTTCTAATCGTTGCTTTGCCACTGACTCATGTGGGGTCTTGGACAAGCCCCTGAGGGTCCATGTACAGCTGCAGAAAGGGAGTGGAAAGGTGGCTCTCTCCTTGGGGTCACACTCTGCAAAAAGGGGCCAGGACAATGGGGGCAGGGTCCATTGAGGAAGCACTCCTCAGGGCTGGGGGTGCTGTCAGTGATACAAGCAGCATGGAGGAATGGAAAGGGGCCACGGGTTTGTGTTCCTGTCCTTCCCCACGAATGGCCCAGCAGCTGAACTTCCCACACCTCTGGGAGGACATACTGCACCTCTCCTAAAGCTCCAATAACTGCTGCTGCAATATCCCCAACACTGGGCAGTCCTTGAAAGCAAAACTGAACTTAGTGCCTCAGTTTCCCCATCAATATGGTGGGGATCATTTAATTCTTATTTCCCAATGGGCTGTGAGGCTAGAGGCACTCATTCCCAAGATCACCCAATACACCATTACTTGTGAAACAGCTGAAATCCTATCCCCAGGAGTGCTATAAAAGCGAGAAGGGTCAGATCCTTAGCTGGTGTAAATGAGCGTATCTCCATTTGTTTCAAAGTCTATGCTGATTTAAACCAGCTGAGAATCTGGCCTGAAGTATTACTGGTGTCATTCATAACCAGAGGTCTCCACTGTGGCAACCCAACACGGTTTTATCAATTGACAATGTCTTACAGTGAGAATGCTCAAGGATTTAAGCCTTCCAACCACCTAAAATGTCAAAAAGATGTTACAGTTCCCTTTGTTCTGATTATTCCAAATTCATACCAGACTGAATAAGTTGTTTACATGCTTGAGTCATTGTTCAGCTCTTCCCCATGTAGTAACCTCCTGGGAATCAAATCTTGTGATTTTTCCCCTTCCCCCAACAATCTGTGACAACATCTCTGCTCCGAGTGATTTCTCACTGTAACTCACCGGACTATGACAAAACAGGTTCTGAGCAACTGACACTTTTCCATAAAAACATCTTCCTTGACTTAGTGTTTTGAAGAGTTGCTTCCAGAAGCATGATGCCAGCCCATTCCCCAATGAACAGCAGCGGAAGAGAATCCAAAATCAACAGGTTCTCTCATTCTAAAGGAGCAGATTTACAGAGCAGAGAAGAGGGACTTAAAGTTCAGTTATGCTATGGGAGGGTTTTTTTGAGATTTAATCTGTCATCTCCCAAACCATTTAATTTTATAATTTAATCTACTTGAAAAACAAAACTCTGACTCCAGGTGAAATTCTACCTCCTCCAACCCCTGTTTTTTATTTCTTGTATAAAAACTAGGATATTTATTTTTAAAAGAGGTGCTGTCCAAATCAGACAGCAATCTGCTATTTGATTTACTACCAAATGCCTTTAGTAAGAAGAAACAGCAAGTGGTAGACATATCTCCTAGGGATATCCTCTGGGTCAAACATCTCACATTGTCCTAATTGTTCCCTATACGTAAATATAGCATCATAAAAATGGCTGTAGATGCATTTTCTGACTATAAATAAGATTAAGAGATGTGACCATGAATATTCATTGTGCCTACTCACTGGGGACCTGCTAATCAGGACAATGGCTCATGTATTTTGATGTTTGTGGCCCTTCACTCTCAGAAAGTGGTCCATCTGGGAACGGTATTGTAAGCAGGCCAGACAGCAAGTCTAGCAGAAGACGGGAGGCACAGTATTTTAGTATTCTTTCTGTATGTCTCCGCTCAAGTGGGCTTTCACAAATAATGGCTTGTGGGGAAAGAGGAGTTAAGAGGCTCCAAAAGTAAAGGAAAATTTTAAAGCAAACAGAATTTGGTCAAGCCTGAGCTACAGTTGGCCAGGACATTGAAGTTAACAACCTTAATCCTGTGAAAAAGGCCTTGTGATGGGTAATGGCCACACGTAGTGTCATTTATAAATCACATCCTAAATATGGTACCTCCATCAACACATTGCTCTGTAGAATCTGGATAGAACAGATGCTATCATGGATCAGTGTTGACTCGAAGAGCAACTTGCTAGTGGTCTACAGAGATCTATCAGGTCACGTGATCTTGGTCTTCCTTATTGTTTTTGCAGCTCCATTGCATTAAAGGAAGCTATCTCCCAGAGTATCAAACCTACCAGGTTCAAGAAAACTGGGATTTTGACTAAAAGAATTTTTGGGTGAAAGTGTCTGCTTTCCTCTTCTTTTTTGGTGCCGGTCACCTCCTTTTCCCCCACTCAATCATCCACAACTGATTTGGGCTTTCGGCACTGAAACTATTCACAAATGTGGCAAAAAGATTAGCCAAACAAAGCAATCCAAAACAAACAAACTAAATCAGAAATGTCTAAACGGTTTGTTTGGACATTTTTGACACCATTTCATTTCCTTTTGAATTTATATCTTCCAAATGAAATGTCAGTGTGAAATGACATTTTGAAACTTTTCATTCAACCCAAACAACATTTTTTTGGCTTTCGGTTTCCCCGAGAAAAGCTGGAAAAAAAATCAGCTTTTGTTTGAAACAAACCTTTGTTTGGTTGTTGAGTCACCTAGCTGAAAAATCAATGATTTGCTTAGCTCTAGGGGTTTTGGGGGGGGAGGGTGGAGAGGGGGGAGGGTGTTTTTTTAAAGAAAAGTACAGGGAAAAACTATTTTCTGACCAGATCTATTACTTACCCATGTTGAGTCTTGTGACTTATGCTCTAAAGCAGTGGTTCTCAACCTGTTTATCACTGTGGGCCGCATATGCAACTTTCTCTGTGTTAGGTGGGCCGCATCCACACAATATATATACTGCCTGTATTGCCGTGAAGATGCCACATGGGCTGCAGCTGTGTGCTGATTTGGCAGCGGCTGAGAAGCACTTCTCTAAAGTGCCTAAGGGGCACTTTGGAAAATGGGACTTGAAAAAATGTCACCTGCAAGCTATCGCTACAGGCGCCGTGGGGAAAGTGATGAGATTGTGAATGGTGAAGAGGAGCCATGTGGTCACAGCTGATGGGGAGGAGACCATCTTTCTGTTGAGATCTGGTCCTTGCTATGAAAAGGTGGAAGAACTCCTGGGCTAGGATATTGGTTTAATGCTGACTGAGTGAACAGTGCTATTTACTAAGTCACCCACCACCCCGATTCCTTCAGCTGCTGGGTAACCTTTGGGAGGGTTCCCGTTGAAGTACAAAGCAGTCCCAAACTCATCTAACGTATTCATGTGAGTTCACAAAGTGAACCTAGACATCCCATAATGTCTGTTGAAATTAATTATGATGAAACCACCCAAAAGGAGGTACGATATATAGTGAGGTAGGTGCTCCAAAACTACCACGATGGGGACTGCGTGAGCAAGGAGTGAGAGCTTTGAGCAAATCCAGTTCAGAAGCCAGTTGAAGGACGGAAGGACAAGGGTTTTCCTCGGGACTGATTACCTTTTTTTCCCTGAAGGATGAAAGACCATTAACTTCATCCAAATACCATTGCCTTCTCCAATTTAGGGACAGATTTCCCAAAGTGCCTAGTCATTTAGAAGTGCAAGTCCCATTTCAATGGGCAATCTCTTAAAATCTCCCTCTGAGCTAAAATGCCTCTTTAACAGGCCCCCCCCCCACTAGCAAATCATCTCTTAATGACTTTAGGGGAGATCCCCTCTCCCAGATACTTGCCTAAGAGGAACTTTTAAAACCTGCCTTGCTGTAGGAGCGACAGTGACCCTAATAAGGGGACAAATGGAACTAGCACAGGTGAGACTCAAAGCACATTCCTTATAGTGCCGTATGCGTCTGATCCCGAGACAAGATTCCAGCAGGCGTCTTTCCATTCGCTTCAATGGGTTTTGGATCATGCCCTGCACATGTATATTTTCAGTCAAACGTTATCCAGTGTTTCCTTTATCCAGGCTTCCCCGTGACCTCGCTAGGTTTCTTTTTTCCTGCCTTCCCTTGTGTCAGTGCAAGTAGATCACTCCTGAATGCCAGATTTGTCCCTGCCAGGGAGGGCGCTTTGGATGGCTAATTATTTTATTCATAAGTCAGCTGTAATTCCAAAGACATCTTGTTGACCTATCTAAAGCCAAGTGAATCGCTCGCGCCCGAGGAAGCTTTTTCTGCTTGATCTCTCCGGGGACACAGCGAGGTTGGGTGGCAGGGAAAGCCTCAGAGGAAGTAATATCCAACTGGACAATGAGGAGCACATTGACAAAGTGTTCACATCATTGGCTGATAGGTCTGCATCAGTCACTCATTCACAAGCACAAGGTCTAAATTGCAGAACCAATTAACGGCACTAATAGCCCTTGCCTGAATTAATCTTTGAGACAAAAGGGGAGAGAAGTGGAAGTGCTATTAGCAAATCAAGCTGTACCATCCTAGCTTTATTGCAGGAATCTAAGTGTCTGCATTTGGCTATTATGAACTGACTGCAATTACCGCCCTCATTTAAAATGATTAAATGGTTATAATTATTTTTCAATTAAACACTTAGATCTTCCATTTATGCTACAGCGCAGGCTTCAATTAAAGTTATTTTTTTCCTAGAGAAAAGTGCCGCTGTACCAAAAGATTCCTGCTCCTTCTCCAGCCGTTAAGAGCCAAATAACATGCTAATAACGTTTTTGTTTTTATCCCTTAGTCCCAGCCTCAGTGAGCTTGTGCTCAGGAAGTAGGATTGACTACCACGCACGGTATTTGCAATACCTGCTGGAGGTCAGCAACAACACACGTGGAGAGAGTTTTCCAGGTCTTAGGTGCCTGAATGTGGAGCACCTTTTGGACATGGGCAGGTGAAAAGGCGTAATACACCAGCATATGCATGACACATAAGAAGCTGAAGAGGTCTTGAAGGCTATTGCCTTCCCATATCAGCAGTTGTTGTAGTTGACTTGTGACCATTATGCAGTCACCAATGGGACTGTTCACGAGGCTGTTCACGTGACCATGAATGACCAGAGTGGTGCTAATGAGAGAAGGGCTCCATTAACTTGGCCCAAAGTTTGACAAGTTTTGCCCTAGAAATTTGAGCAGTTCTTTGGGGGGTCAGTGTGTGAAAAACGTAAACGAGGTGTGTTGCAGAGGAACTGTAAAGGGGAGATGTGGGGAGAAGGGAAGAAGAGAAAGTAAAATGGAGCTAAAGGGAGAAAGAGGAGAGATAATAAGAGACAGAAAAAAAAGGAAACAGAAAAGAGGAAAGAAAAATAAACAAGAAATGTTCAACCAGCCCAAGTAGCTGGTGCCTGAGGGAGGTCCACAGAGGGAAGGGAGAGAGGAGTCCATCCCACCAGGATGCAGAAAAGTGGTGGAGCTGCTCCACGCAGGCTCCACGCAGCAGCGTCCACAGAGCACAGGCCGGAGCAGCACATCCCGCAAACCTTGGGCCATCTGCTTCACCCCACACTTCCCCACATGGTGCCAAGCACTGAGCTTCAGCAGAACCTGGATTAAACCTGTGCACCCCCCAAAACACTGTCCTCCTCCTTCAGCAGAACCTCTGCAGCTTTGATGCACTGTGATCCTCCTCACCTGTGGAGGGCTTGTGATTGCCCCAGAAGGAAGAAAGATGAGGATAACAGAGTCCTTGGCCATCACAGGAGCCACTTAGAAAGAGCTCATTAGTCATCACAATGCACAGGACCAATAGGGAAGGTAAGAAACAGAAGAACAATTCCGTTCTCCCATCCCTCAGACTGAGGTTTCTCCAAGAAATTCAGCTTCTTCGCCTCCCTAACCTTTCCAAATTGCAAGAGCAGCTTGAAAATAATGGCCTGGTTCCTGAAAAGCACCAACCACTTGGGACTCCCACTGCAATTCATATCTGAGTCACATGGAGAACA
This sequence comes from Mesoclemmys tuberculata, assembly GCA_007922155.1. Lineage (NCBI taxonomy): Eukaryota > Metazoa > Chordata > Testudines > Chelidae > Mesoclemmys > Mesoclemmys tuberculata. Next base: position 44,247,060 of record ML675649.1, on the reverse strand, counting down.
GAAATTCCATTTCACGAAGAATTTCAGAATTTGCTTTCATTTGGATATGGAACGCCACTTGGAAATTTTCAAAAATTGAACTAAAAAAACCCTTTCAGAGAGATCAAAATGCCTCATGCGGATTTTGGCTTTTTCCGTAACATATAATATTCTACAATACAAAACAATTCGAAACGGAATGGGGGTTCAAAATGACAAATCAAAAGTTTGGTTAAAAAAAGGCAAACCACAAAACTGGAACTGTTAGAACCTTTTTCTCCCCTATTCTGAATGAACGCTTGGCAACATCGACATGATTTCATGAAGTGTTTTGATTTTGACAGGCCTCCAATTCCAGTGGAGAACGGTTCCATCGAAGTTTTTCTGACCGTTCCAATCAACGGGAGCTGCAGGCTCTCAACAACAGCTCAGAGACTTCTTGGGGTTTGCCCCTCTATACACAATGAATCGAGGACAGGGATGTATTGGGCCAGATTTCCTGAACTATGCCTTAATACCTTGATTGCTTGCAGAATCACTATAATAATAACCATGACTGAGCATGCAATAATGGTAATTGTGCATGAAAAGAAAGCCCATTAATTCCAGCATATTATTGGAGGGATTTTGTAAAGCATGAGACTTAATATGAATGTTTCTCAGGAATGATCAAATATCCCAACTGGGCTGTGCTGTTTATAAACGCTGTGAAACTGAAAGAAATAGCTCCACACGCTGGTTGTCCGCCAGCTTGCTCATAGAGATTATAGACACTGATTATGAAATGTTCCCCTGAAAAGAAAGATCCTTATAAAAAGACTTTTCACTGCAGTTTGTAAGTTCTCTGAGTCCTGAACAGAGAAGGAATTGGTTCTGCCACCTGGACTGTAGTGCACCTCTTCTAACTTTCATGAGACAAAAGCTGGGTGGACAGTGGAGGCTATACAGTTATATCACTTTACAAGAGGACCTTAAAAACAGAACTAGTAAAGAACTGTAATTGTTTTTAAGAAAAAGATCATTTTCAATGGATTTTTCATTTCCAAACATTTGAGAGGAAAGGGGGGAATTTTGTCAAAATTTCCTGTTTTGACAAAACAATTTTTCTTTTAAAAAATTTCATCCCAAAATGGCTTTTTGTTTTGAAATTTAAGCCAAATGTAATAAAAAAAAAATGAAGAAAGGTCAAAATCAAAAGGAAGCAGTTTGATTGACTCAAACCAATTTTTTTTCAGGCTGCCTGTTTGCAAAAATGTTTGAGATTTTGACTTTTTGTCCTGATTCAGAAAGGGCAAAAATTTTGAAACCTCGATAATTTTCCTAGCAGAGGAATACCATTTTCTGCTGGGCTCCACTTTTCTAAACTTCGTGCACTCAAACACTCAGGGGAATATTGTAATTAATCACAAGAGGTGCTACAGATGGCATTTACAAGGTTCTTAGGCAGAGAGAAGTCACCCATTTAGCTAACTAAATATGGACCTTGGGGTTCAATTTTAGACACCAAGCATGAAAATTTTGTCTCAAATCTGTATGATTATCTATATTTACTGAATTAGCGCCACAATTTTGTTTAGCAGCTATTAAGTCTGCTAAGGAAATCACATGGTTTGAAAAGGTTGCAAATACAGAAACAGCACAGCTGACGTAATTGATAGTTACTGTTCATCATCTCAAATGCTGGGGATTGTGTAGGATGATGGATAACTGGGACCTAGGAGGATCACTGTGTTCTAACTATGGCTAACCAAATTCTCGACTTCTTTGTGCTTCAGACCCTTAGCGGGAAAACTGGGTAAAAAGTAGGATGCTGACAAATAATCAGATTCTGCATTTCAGCTAGATTTTCTTTAAAGAAAGAATTTTTTAAAAAACCTTGTATATTCCCATCTGCCAGGGGATGTTTTGTATGACCCTTTTTTTTTTTTTTTTTTTTTAAATAAAGCTACTTTTTGACTTCCAAACCTTGTTGCGAATTTGATGCTCAGTAAAGTGAGGCACTAGGGCACACATCAACACGGGGCATGAATATCTATGCCCTCCAAAGCGCTGCACTGCAGCTCCTCTGTGTGGACGCTGTAGGCCTGGGGGAAAAAAAAGGGTTCCAACTTTGCATTAATTTAACCTTGTTTGCAGAGGACCATGTTAATGTGAACTAGGAACCTTTTACTTCACACCCACATGGAGGAGTTAGAGCGCTGCACCTTGGTGTGCGCTGTTATTCCTACCCCCATACACAGAACTGCAAAGCAGCAGAGATATGTCACAATCTACAGTTCTTTCCAGGTTCATACAAGTATCTACACTGCAGCTCTTCCAGCTCCACATGCCTCATGGGATTCTTGGTCTCCTCTTCCCACCGATGTAGCAGCTAGCCCACCTCAAACTCTGAATGAGATGGAAATGTTTAACAATGAATGTAATGCACCACTGGAACAAGATACCGAGGGTTACGGGAGATTCTCCATCAACTGGAGTCTAAATTGAGACTCTCTTTCTAAAAGACAGGCCATAGCCCAACCATAAGGTATTGGACACAAAGCAGGACTCACTAGGTGGCTTGCACCATGCCAGTGGCCAGGCTAGATGATCGGAATGGTTTTGTCATCCCAGACGAGTAGTGAGTGGAGAAGGAAACATGCAGCAATGTAGGGAGGCTATGAACAACGGGCACCATGGGTATTTCAGATAAAGGACATATCCCTTGGGAGGGAGCTGTTTTACAAACACGGGTGCGCAGATAGCCCTGGAGACAAAGCAGAAAGGTGAGCATGTAGGCAGCAAATTAGCATAGGAATTAATTCTAGGAGTTCAACGAAAATGGAGGCAGCAGCGATTCCTTTGAGAATGACAAGGCTGAGGTCTTGCCTTTTGAGCGGGGTGAGATGCGGCACATGCTTGGTGGCATAAGGGGGAAGGTTATTACGGTTTAGTTCTATCGTGCCGGTCATTGGAAACCCAGCTCCCTGCTCAGCTTCAAACAAGCTGCTACTCCCGAGTGCATCGTGGCAGTCTCCGGATTGGTCCTAGTTAGGCCCATCCATCCCAGAACCGTTGTTATAGCTGACAGCGTATGCCATTTTCCCTTGTACCAGAGCATTTGCTTCTTCTCGCTTAAAAAATTGCAAGAAAGAAGGCTTTAGAAAAGTTAGTGTATGTAAAACGAATGTGACTATTAAACAGTCAAGGTCATTTACTTGCATCAGTTCCGGGCTCCCAGTTGGATTTGTTCATTACTAGAGCTTAGTTCCAAGGATCCAAGCACTCATGTTGAGCAGCAGCTATTCAATGAGGTAGTAGATTGGCCACCTGCCTTTATCTGCTATGGATTCACAGTTCAGGCCAGCAATAGGCCTATGTTCTCCTGCACCAGGTCTGCTCCCCCCATGTTCATTAGTGAGGCTTTCTTGTTTACGTGCCTGTTGCTGTTACTACTGGGGACAGTGTCAGTACTGGACTTCCTGTATGGAGTACGAAATGACAGTGTGGTTGTAGGTGAACATAGGACTTTCTGTAACACCTGCTTTTCCGAATATCCAGATTGTGTTTTCTTTTTTTCAGGTTTAGGCCACTAGTTCTTTTTTTGCCACCTTAAATAATTCATCTATCATTTTAGTGCTATCTCCTCTCAAGTATTTATACACAGATATCCTATATGCCTCCTTTGTTATCTTTTCTCTAGGCTGCACATGATAAAATTCCCTTAATCTCTCTTCATGAGCCATATCCTCTAATCCTTTTACCATACTTGTCACCCATCGTTGGATTCCCTCCAGTTTAACAATGTTTCTTATTTGAATAATTAGATTGAAAAAACAAACAAAAAAACCCCTATGTTAATGCAATGTTAAGGTTGCACACGTAAACACTCCAAAGCCAGGAAATGCCAATGTTAAGGTTGAACGCACAGCCACGCTTACGATCTCCTGGCTGTGCATTAAGATCCAGGGACTAACCCTGCAGTCCTCATTCCAGGTAAGCTTCTATTCAAGGTCAATAAGGGTTTTACTGAGTAAGAACTACCATGAAAGCTGCGGGCACAGTCCTTATATGATCACCTTCTATTTCTCAAATAATACAACATGGACTTTACAGCCTCGCTATAGATGTTTCTCTAAGAGGGTGTCCACAAGAACAATCAGTTCACCACAAGCTGAGATGTGACCACTCTGTCCTAGCCTGCTACAGACTAACTGTCCATGTGGCCCCTGTTGATGGGCACTAACAGTTGGCTCATGCTCTTTGATCTTGGTCTCTTTTAAATGGTGGATTAGTGGCTTTCTTCGCAAGCGTTTTGCTATCCAGATTCACTAAGGAAATTGGAGGATATGATTTGCAATCATCCCAGTCCATGCCCTTTTTCAGCATGACAACAGTGCTTCCCTCCTGACAGGCATTTGGAAGTTTGCCTTGTCCAAGAGACTGCTCAAACATCTGGAAGAGCCCAGGAGAAAGGTAATCTCTGAAGATCTTCTAGAATTCATGTCTAAAGCTTGGTCTGCAGTTAAAAGCTATTTCAGCATAGCTATGTCAGTCAGGGGTGGGGAAAAAACCAACCCTGACCAAAATAGCTATGCCCACAATTCCCCTGCTGTAGACTTCACTATACCAGAGAGGAGTGATTCTGTCAATGTAGCTAACATCTTTCCAGGAGACGGTGTTCCTAAGCCAACATGAAAACTCCTTCTGTTGGCATGGGCTAGTCCAGTGTAACTGTGGTGACGTAGGCCTCCGAATGTAGACACAATCTAAGCATGTCGGCAGCCGGAGACTTGCCAATGGAAGATTCACTCCTACAAGTTTCAGTGTTGTCTTCTGTCGCTCTGACTTCGCATCAGATTTTCTGTTCTGAAATGTGTAGGCGGCCTTCAGAGGACCTATTAAAGTGGTGAAAAGGGTACTGGATAGATCGCACCCTCAAACTGTTTATCCAAAGCTGAGCACAGGATTCTGAATGGACTTGAGAAACATACGAGGGGTCTCTCATCAGAGACTATCGTGTCTCATAGGAAGAGATATCTGTACTAGAATGAGCACACACAGTCACTGAATGCATCTAAGATACAAAGGAACTGTCATGATCATGAGACCGACCAATATGGCCTCCATTCAGGAGACGTATAACCGATTTAAGACCGTTACCCTGTAGACTGTATCCCGAGTCCAGCAAGATAGTTAAGCATGTGCTTAAACGTTGACATGAGCTTAAACACCTTGCTGAATGAAGGCCTATTTCCCTAGAACTTTGAGGAAAGGTTTAAAATAATTAAACCAAACACCTGCTAACAAAGTCCCTATGAATGCTGGGAGTTTTTTCTGAACTTGGCTTTCAGGACTGCACTATTCGCTATATGTTTTCAGAGAGAGGGTTGCCTTCTTTGTGCAGTTAAAATTATTTGGTTTGAAAGGTTTACTAAAAAACTTTGGCAAGAAGTGCTGTAATGACTGCATATATTTCTATATACAGAGGTTAGGAAAAATCAAAAGTATTCTTGGGAAGTGGTACTTGTTGACAGTGTTTTTTGTATCATCTTTTTATTATTTGTATTATAGTAACACCAAAGGGCCCCAGCTGAGATCAGAACCCCATTGCGCTAGGTGCTGTACGTTTCCTGCCCTGAAGAGTTTACAGTCTAAATAGGTAAAGGAAGGGAGGATTATTATTGCCATTTTACAGATGGGGAACTGAGGCACAGAGGGATTCAGGAGCTTGGCCAAGCTCACACACTGAGAGGGACAGAGAAAGGTGTTCACTTCATTGGGTGCTCCTGGAGAAACTAGAACTGGGAACATAGGAAAGAACCCTCAGTTCAGCTCCTGCCGTGGGGTTAAGGAATGTCAAGTCTAAATAGAGCTGGGTGGGAAAGACCTTTTGAAGTTTTCTGATGAAAAAGCCAGAGAGAGCAAGAGACCAGAATAGCCTGATGGTTAGGTCAAGCTCCAAGTCCTTTCCCTGCTGGATTTAGAGCTAGGATTTGACTTTGAGGGTCTCACGTCTCAGGTAAGCCCCTTGACCACTGGCCTGTTGGCTATTCTGGTGTGGAGCACTCTCAATTCCGAGCCACCTTCCTCACAAAAATGTCATCAAAACTGACCCCTTTGTGGGAAAAGTTTCATGTCAATGCAATGGCATTTTCCAGTGAAAAACGGCGTAGTTGAAATTTTCCTGACTATCTCTACTTCTAAATGACCCTCAAACCCCTGACAGATCACAGACCGTCACTGGGAGGACTCAAGACCTTAGCGACAGGAAAGAAGACGACGCCAGCCTGCAGATTAGGCAGGTTATGTAGATCCTTCCCATACGATTCGCTCTCCCTGTTCTTGATAAATCTGGAGGCAGGTTTCCAGTACGCTCTGGGCATGTTCTTTCAACACCCAGAGCTTGTCAATGGCTCTTTTGCTGGTGCTAATGCTGTCTCTCTCCATGGCTTGCCAGAGGAAGTCACAACTCTAAGGCCCTTGTTGCACCACACAGGGAAACCCTGATCAGCTTTATCATTCTTCCCCCGCTGCTGTTGTGATAGCTGCTCCTCCAGAGACGGCACCTCCTCCCTCGTTTCAGGTCCAGCACCCCGATCCACCGCGCTGCATTCTGGGCAAACGTCCCCAAATCACCCCCACAGCTGCAGGGAGCTAGGCCAGGAAGGGGAACGGCTGGGGAAGAGATATAAGGCAGCACCTAAGGAGCCTTTCTGATTCTTGACTCCACATGGGATAAACCCCTGTTGGAAGGGGTCACCCCACAGTACTGAGGGGGACAGGAGAGAGGAGGTCTATCTGAGGACAGGTGCAAGCCGCTGCTGCTCTACACAAAGGGCCCCTAAGTGAATTCACACTCATTCTCGGTCCGGGTGTCTCACATTCACAGAGAAGAGTAATTTACTACAGAGTCCTGTTGACTTCAATGGGGCTGTTTGTACAGTAAGTTATTACACTCAGACTGAGTAAGAGTGGCACAACTGAGCCCTTTATTAACACCTCTCCCAATTTATCCTACACCTCAGTTTTTCCTCCTATGAAGGAGTCCACATTGCACCCTATGCAGCAGTGATTACTGTTAACTTAAATTCTAAAGCTTAACCAGGCAGTAAATTCCCTGCTTACGGTTTTGTCAATAAAATAGGAAAGCTCAAAGCATCTGTCACAAACACCATTTCACGCTCGTTTCTTCTCCAGGCCTTTGTCTTCATTCATTGCTTTGGTGCCATCAGATTTCCCCTGGAAACCCCGGAATTGTGCTTGCAAATAATACAGCCCCTGCCTTCCTGAGACCATAAGCCTGGCATTGAACAAAACTGTTGTCTGCCTCCCAGCTTTTTGGAGAGACAATATTTATGTTGGCAGCGCCTCTGAGTTGGACAGAGGACGCCCAGCACTAGTCCCTGTCATTTTCTCTCTCCTAAATCTTCCCCTTTTTTGCACTGATACTTCACCTTCATCAAGGCTTGTGCTACACGCTAGAAGGCCAAAGAGCCAGGAAAGGACCCAGCTCGTCTTTTGACACTGTCCCCACTAAACTTTAGCTGTCAAAAACTCCAGCCTTGGCAAATCTGGAGGACTTTTCCAACTGTTCTGTCACCATCTCCACCTTGGGCTGGGTTTCCAGGAGCATCCACCCAGGTGATATTTTGCTTTAAGGAAACTGTTTGGTCACTGCTTATCACTGTCATTTGCCTGGGAGGGAACAGCACTGCAAGTCTGGATGCAAGTCAGATCTGCTGAGGCTGTCCCAGTTGACACACAGGAGACTGCAGCTCAGGGCCTGACATGAGAGTGGGAGAATCATGGGATTTCATACTCGGGGGGTGGGGAAAGCAGGAGGAATCCAGGTCACCCAGTAACTGTGACAAACTCATAGGGGTCCCCTAGAGGAACCTTTGGAAACGTAGGAAACCCCCAAATGGAAAGGAAACGAGGAGGCTTGAGCCATCGGAAGACTGCCTCTCCTGCAGACGATACAGACAAAAAGATACCCCAACGGCACTGAGACTAAAAAGTGCTGGCAGTGCCAAACCAGTCGGGGGAGCAGGAGATGACGCCTACAAAGATATTGCTGTCACTTCCTATGGAGTCTCTACTTTCCTGAATGCCATGGGAGGAGGAGGGGGGAGCTTTCCAAATAAAACACCAGATACCAAATTGTCCGTAAGTGCGCTGTAGACATAAAAAGAATAAATATTGGCCAATTGACCTAGATCTGGTAGAGATCTCAATTTTCCCAGCGAGTATCTGCCAGCCGAGGTCCATTTAAACTTACCTCCCATCTTCCCTACTTGATTAGGTAGTACTCCTGATGAGGCATGTGTCTAGCCTTCCCTTCCCAGTTATCAGCTGGACAAATGTAGGTGCTTTTTCCTGCTTAGCTGAAGTACATCTTTAAGCTCCCCACTATCCAGCCTGGTGTAGCCTATGCTGAATGTATTAAAATGACCAGATTCAAGGCAACCATGATAAATATTTGTGAAGAAAAGAGAAATGTTATTACCAATACTAATATTTTTAGAAACATCTGTAACAATATTTATAGGGCTTTTTGCCTCCAAAGCAATTTACAAAATGAGCCTAATGAATCCTTACATAACACTCAATCCAGTGAACTCATAAATGTGAGTAAATTCACACATGGGAATGGACCCATTGATTTGAATAGGACAATTTAAATGCTTAAACTCACACAAACATGGTTGCAGAGTTATGGCCTAGGTACCTAGACAGCGAGAATTCGTGGTATAGATATCATCACAGTGTTACCAGCTCCTGTGATTGTATCAGTTGCGATACTGGGTGTTCTCCTTAAATATCCAGCTCCTGGAGTCATGTGAATAGGTGAGAGTCTCCGCTTTTATTCTTATTTTTTTCAGTAAGATTCTATCCCTTATGGGTTATAAAAAGAAAAATCCCTGAAAATGTGACCCAGGTACTTTTACAAAGGTAAATTTTAAAAAGCCCAATTATATAGATATAGATATAGATAATGATTTCAGCCAATCTCATGATTTTGGAGGCTGGATTTCTAATCTTTGAATGGTTTGGGTTGGCAATATAGTAATCACAACAAGCAGTGATACAAAAATACCAGTGCCAACATGGCACGAGCCTTTGCCCGATCTGTAAATACTGAAGGCAAAATTAATTGCTACTCGGAAAAAAAAGAATCTTCCCTTTCTCTCTTTGATGACAGTCTTTTAACGGCCGATTTCCCTCGACAGGAGCAGCAAAGCAACTTGAATCACAGACACTAGATGGCAGCAAAAACGTACTGATGTCGTGCTGACAAGGCCTGCCCTAAATTAGTCTGCTCTGTGCGCTAGGATGGACTCTCTCTATTAGAAGCAGTAAATTGAACCATTTCATTGTCTGGAAGAATTTTCTGCGGTTTTCAATCCAGAGGGTCCCATGGTAGCCAGTGCTGCCGCAGCGTTTCAAGGAGGCAGAGAAAAGATAAAGGAGTGTGATATTACCCGCATGTGCCGTGCCCCCGGCGTAAGATTTCCCTATCACGTGGAACCAGCGCAGCCAGGCAGGCGCCTACAGGGATGTAGGGTTAATTGATGAGAAGACTCGAATACCTCGTCGGAGACATCACAGCATCACTGAGACGGAAGGTAGAAGACATCTGTTCGGTCACCTTGTCCATCCCCTTCCAGCACAGGATTTTTCCCCTGTCCCTGTTCCTGGGGCCAGACTGATGTGAAATATCTCAAGCAGTGGGGCTTCCATCTTGCCTGGGGGAACCATGCCAATTCAACAGACCGAGCTACCGGGAGATTTTTCCTGCTGTTCCCCCTCAATTTCCTTGGATCCGTTGAATCCCAGTGACTCTTCAGCTCCCTGTCGAGAATTTGCCCTGGCGCTAGACTTTTTGCAAGCTGCCTGCCCCGCCCATCTCAGTGCCCTGCCTGGTCAGGTACGGCGGCAAAGTGCACGCTCAGCCAGGGAGCTGTCTGGTGTTTGTTCCTCTTTGGTGCCCAAGGGAAGCTGTGTGTTGTGTCTCCATACAGAGCCAGCGCTGCATGTCTCCCCTTAGCTGCTGCTTAACCAAGCTTTACATACTTAGGTCTTTCAGTCTTTCCAGCCCATTTCATATTTTTTGTTGCCCTTCCCTGGATTCCCTCCTTTTTATTGACATACAGGACTCCACCAGTTGATAACAGCAAGGCAGGTGGTAAGTTACATTGTCCACACAGCTAGGCTACATGAAAGCAGGCTCATATTATTGTACCGTCCCTCTCCCCATTCCTACCTGTTAGTTTCTTTCACCTACCTTGTGCAACTAAGAGGTGGGTGACGTGATGTTCGTGTCTAAAAACATCACCATCATAAACTTTCATGCACCTATTGCGTTCTCTGCCCAAGCTCAGTTTTGTAATAATGCTGATCATAATAATTGTTCTCGCATGCCTGCGTAGTCTGCCAACCCAAACGAATACCCCGACACCCGACCAAAACAAATCATGGCCCACGGTTCTCCCCCAGAGCACAGTCTCAGGCAGGGAATGAACGGCCCATGACAGATGTTACCCACATCGCTTAATGCTCTGCTGGAAGGCGCTCAGGTTACGAGAGTGATGAGCAAAAGTCAGTTACAGGGTTAGCTGCACCTCTGGCCTCTCTGAGTGTACCCCTCTCAGGCCTGAGACCTCAGGCCTTTCCCTTTTTGGGGTGAAATCCAGCAATTCTCCCATTCTTAGACTAGGTCCCAGGCTACGGAGGCTAGGTGGACTAGCCCCGCTCAGGGCATATCCTGACATGTCCAGCAGACTCTTCTCTTTGGGAGCTTGTGACCTAAACCAGCCTTTGCAAACCGAAGGGTTGTTTAATCTGAATTGCAGGGATAAAGCAGACCATAAGAGAAAAGGCGTTTTCAAGCAATAAACAGGCATGCCATGTCTATTGAAGCCCTACCCCCTGGTATAGTGATCTTAGGAAGGCCCAGCTTCTTTTGACCTCTGAATATGTATGTGTGGGTGTCAATCTGTTCCCTGCAAACAGCTCCCAAATGACTACCTGACCCTGAGCCATAGGGAGTGCTTTTAACCCTCTGTAAGTTGGCTGGAGTCGAGAAGGCAGGCAGTGTGGCCTGCTTGATAGAACACAGGAGAGGTGGGGACTATTCCCCACTCTGCCCTGGCCTGTTGGGTGACCTTGGGCAAGTGGAGTCAATGCCCCCTTTTCCCCTTCTGTACAATGACAATAAGGACATTGACTTCCTTTGTAAGTTGCTTTGACATCTACTGATGAAAAGTGCTAGACCAGAGCTAGGTTTTCTTATCTTCCCGGTTAATAGCTCAGGCACTCTTTCTTAGCCCCTCTGAAGTGTTTACCAAGAGGAGTCTTCTCTGGAACCATTGCCTTATTCCCCTGATGGTTTTTTTCAACAACCTGCTATTAAACTAATCCAGCATCTCCTGATAGCAGACATCCCAGACACCAGGCCATGTACACTACTCCTAAATTATTACAGAGCAGTTTCAGGGGGAACCAGCTGTGCATGGACAACAGGAGCGAACCTGAAGGTGTAATTCTCCTATTTTTGTCAGTGCGGGTGTGGGTTTGTGGGGGGAGTGGGAGAGTCTGAGAAGGGGGCCGCTCACAAAATTGTAGCTTTTCTGATTCAGGTCTCAAGCTGAAAATATTGAGAAGTCCTGCCTTCCTTGCAACATACCTTTGGTTCCAGAGAAACCCAGAAATGCCATTGTGCACAAAAAGGGAAGTGTTATCAGGACATCTGTATTGTTATAAATGGTGGAAATTGTCTCTCTTCTGTTTTGGACAAAACTGGCACTTCTCCAGATTCAGATTATTGTGGATAAATCTGTCCTTTTCCACTTGCATGGCTACCTGAATTTCCTTCCCTAACTCCCCTTCCATGTTTCTCCCCTCCTCATTTCCTACCCTCCCCCCAGATGCAAAGGAGTGTAACAGGGTATACTCACCGCCAGGATGCCTCTTCCTGGCTGCTCTGGGAATTAGCACCCTCCAGGCCCATCACCCCCTTCTGCCACTCCTTCGCACATCCCGCTGCGTTCCTCTCTGTGACTCAGTGCGCCTTCTCTACATAGCTTGGCCCTCTAGCCAGGTCACAATAACCCTCCCCTTCTGGCATTACAGAGTCCAATCAGACAGGAATCCCAGGCCCTCTTTGGCTTTACTGCCCTGTCTCTGCCACTTCCCCAGTGCCAAGCTCCAATCCAGCCACCCTTTGTATAACACCTTTCTCCCAAGCCCTGTTGCGAGTTCCCTGGACCCCTTCCTACATCTTCTGCACCCTTCCCTCATCTCGGGGTTCATTAGCCCAAACTACCCCCTTCCTACAGAGTAACTGCAGATTACTTCCTTCTCAGATGAGCTCCATCATCAATCAGCCTTTCACTCCCTGGCTTTCCCCCAGATGCTGCCTATCAGCTTAATTGAACTAATTGAACCTGCTCTGCCTCCTGTAGGGTGGAGACCCTGGCACAAGGAGGTATGTGATGACCTTCTCCTTTGTGGTCTAGAAGAGTGAAATAAGCTTAGTATTCACAGCTGATGGAAATTAACAGTGAGATCAGTACAACAGGACAGGAAGACCCACAGGAAGGAAATTTCAAGGACCATTTGATGCCCAGGGAATCACAGAATCATAGAAGATGAGGGTTTAAAGGGACCTCAGGAGGTCATCTAGTCCAACCCTCTGCTCAAAGCAGGACCAAACCCAACTAAATCATGTCAGCCAGGCCTTAAAACCCCCTAAGGATGGAGATTCCACCACCTTCCTAGGTAACCCATTCCAGTGCTCCACCACCCTCCCAGGGAAAAAGATTTTCCTAATATCCAACCTAGACCTCCCCCACTGCAACTTGAGAACGTTGCTCCTAGTTCTGTCATCTGCCACCACTGAGAACAGCCTCGCTCCATCCTCCCTGGAACCCCCTTTCAGGAAGTTAAAGGCTGCTATCAAATCCCCCCTCATTCTTCTCTTCTGGAGACTAAATAAGCCCATTTCCCTCAGCCTCTCCTCATAAGTCTCACCAATGCCGAATAGAGGGGAACAATCACTTCCCGCGATCTGCTGGCAATGCTCCTACTAATGCAGCCCAATATGCCATTAGCCTTCTTGGCAAACAGGGCACACTGCTGACTCATATCCAGCTTCTTGTCCACTGTAACGCCCAGGTCCTTTTCTGCAGAACTGCTGCCTATCCTGTCAGTCCCCAGTCTGTAGCAGGGAAATCCTTCCTGTCTCACTTTAGTGATTGGCATGTAGGATCAGCTGACAAAATATCATCCTTTGGGTTGGATCCAATCCCTCTTTCTGAAGATAATTACATTTCAATGAAGTTGTAACCAAACTCGCGCCAAGCAGTCAGCCAGCATAAAGTCAGCCTGCGTGAGCACAGATGGGAGAAATAAGCTTATTTTGTTGTTCTTAGTGTGGGGTGGATTGTCCCCGTAAATTTGGGCGGATGGTAAAGCCCAGGGAACTGGTTAAACGTGCTGTTTAAACCCAAGGCTTATGCTTAGCCTTAAGTATTGCCTTTCATTTTAATTGTTTGCTGCAGATTTTCCAAAGACCCCAAGGAAATTGTTCCCTTCGGAGAGTGAGTAACGAGGACGGTCTTGTGGATTCAATGTCCTGTGGATTACAGGAGCTGAAACGGCTACCTGTGGAGTTTATCTACAAAGGATCCCAACGACACTTCTGAAGACTGTTAGATTGTGAATTTATCACTTGCTGGACTCTTTAACTTGGTGCTGGCTTTGCAGTGTATTATAGGTTTATCTTGTTAATGTATTTTGTGAATGTTTCCCGTTTAACGTCATTCCCATACTTAAGAGTTGGCTTTGCTTATGTTCCTGTATGTAAAGAGTCTCTTTGTTAGTCCCTTAAAAGTATATCATGTCAGGTTTCCCTCCAGCTCCGTGCTATATAGAGAAGCAGAAGCTCTCCCGAATTCTTCCAGCAGGAGAAGTGGTTTGCTTCCCATTCGGAGGAAAGTGAGGAGATGTCTCCCCAACCCTTCAGATCCCAGGAATATTTGGGGTCACAGGGTCAGCATTATTCATGTTATTTACATTGGACTAGTACATTCCATCAGGCATGTCTCTGGGGGCCCAACTGGAGAACATCCTGTGAATATCCAATAAGCAGCAGCTGGTGGCATGGCCTCCTCTATAAAATGACCAGGGGCGTAGCCTCCTCTATAAAATGACACATGGGCCATCTGAAGAGGACGTCAAGGTGAATAAAGACCACCTTAGAATCAGTCTTGCTGGAGGAGGTGGGACTCGGGAGTTTTGGTCAGTGGTTCATCCAGGAGAAGGGAAACTCCAGTTTCAAAGCACGGGTGGCAGGATTGGACTACTGCCCTGGAAAGCTCACTCAGTCGCTCTGCTCATGTGAACTGACTTCCACATTGCCAACCACACATCCAGGGGTGGCAAGAAAGACGAAGTGACTGGAGTAGCACACAGAGGCCTCAGCTGGTGGAGTTACTGTACATGCACATACTTAGAGACAGTCCCTGCCCCAGGCAGCTGGCAGCTGAAACACAGAGGGGAAAGCCCAGACCTATAAAAGTGGAAGTGAGGCACCTCGATACCTTGGCTGATCTGGGCCATAGCCACAGCAGGAGAGTGGGAGTTGATCCCCCATCTCCTGGGTCCCACTGTAGTGTCAGATGCTTTAAACTACACGGCCCTTCTCAGCCAGCCCATGCTCTTTGGTCCTTTGTGTCTTCTGCCACCGTTCCCATGCACCACAGGTCAGGTGGTGCTGCGCTTCCACGTCAAGCCTTTTTCTTATATAGACACCTATTACACTATTACACCCCCCCACCCCAATTTTTCACACTTGCTCTCTGGTCACCCTGTGCTGATCTCCAGCCCACCCTTCTGCAAAGAGTGGAGAAAGGAGGGTTGAAACCAGGATTTCAGCCTAGGTGTTTCCCACTGCCATCACAGCACCACCTGGAGAGCTGTGAAACTGGATTTTGTTCTGGCTTGTGCATAATCCAGGTTCATTAACATGTCCCTGTTGCTCCATCTTTAGTACCGGGGATGACAAACTGCATCTCAGAGACTGACCACCCGTCTGGAGTCCAGGTTGAGTTGGCACACGTGGAAGTTAGAAAAAATGCCCAAGATTTTCAAAAGTGCGTAGTTGATGTTGGGGAAACCTCTGTTTTGGAGGCTGTGGGAGCAATTCAGTCACCACAGATGTCCCCTCATGGCCAGGTGCGAGCATAGCAGGCTCACCTCCACCACCCACTGCGGATGGCAGCTCCGGCCTTGCAGTGACCTGGCTCCTTTCATGACTCTAGACCTCCTGCCAGCTCACAATTTATATCCCCACCTCTTTGGGAATAAAATATCATTTCAGTCTGGCTCCAAGCCCTGGTCTCCCAGGCTGACTGTCTGTACTGTTCTGCCCCTTTCGGTGGAAGCAGGGTTATAACACCTTAAGTCTTTAATCTGCTCCACTCACACACAGGCTGTTGGACCATCCTTCATGGATGAGGTGTCTGGCATTTCCCTTTCCAGAGCCTCCTCTCAGGAGACAATCCTACGGCCTAGTTTACTTCTGAGCTTCCTCCCTGACTGGAAGCATGACCTTTACAGTGGCCACCCAGTTGGATTTCAACCCAGATTGGTTCTGGCCCCTCATCCAGGTGCAACTGGATGAATTTATTGAGCTCTACATCTCCTTGTCAGTGCTAGTGCAAGATTTACACTTCATCAGAGGTGCCCAATTTGAGACAACTCACAGCGACTGGATTGTCACCAGACAGGTGCTCAACACTATGAAAATCAGGGCCCTATAATGCATCCCAGAAACTGAGTCCCCCAAAATCATACGCTGATTTTTAAAATCCCAATCGACATCATGAACTAAACAAATGTATTATTTGGCTTGGAAGGATGAGATTTTTGTCAGGAAATGTCAGTAAGCATCAATTTCACCGCAAACACAGAAATGGATGAAAAAATATGTCCATCGATAACCATCAAAATTTACAGACATATAGAAAATGTAAGAAAGTAAGAAAAATGCTACTTGAGACCTTATTAGAGTCAAAATCCAGTGATTGGACTGTTGAATTAGGCTTCTTACAAATGGACTTGCTCATGAAGAGTGAAAACAGCTATGATTTGTTGTATATTTTGACATAGGATGTTGATAACTTGTGGTTTAACGATGTATAAAATTTAACTTTTTGAATTTCAACATCTACTGTCATTGAATAATTGTCTGATCCCCCCCCATGATTTCTTCCCACTGTGAAAATTTCAGACTGGGGGAGGGAGGCAGAAATCTCTTCCTGGGGAAAGTGATTTCCTCCTTTTTTTCGTAGGTGTTAGCAATTTAGCACATTTTTAATGGGATTTCTTAGACCCAAATCAGTGGTATCCCAGCAGCACCATCTCATCAGTCAAATGGTTAGTTTAGTCTCTATGTTCATTCAGTCTTGAAGCTTTCTATTGATAATATATAATATAATAAATTATGATATGGACTCCTGTCTTTGTTCTGTGTTTGCAACGACCACAGTGGGGTTCTGTTCCATGACTGGGATTCCTAGGTGCTACAATAATACAAATAACAATTAATTGTGTTCAGTAGAAACTGGGTTGAGGCTACCATTGAGCTGGCCTGGATTTGAACATGTGTCCTAATGGTGAAACAATCTGTAGCCTGGAACCCACAGTGGCACATTATCTCTTGTAACTGATGGACAGTGGTAGTGTCCATGTAGATTTTATTGGCTCTATCAGCTGCTTTTCTTGCCATTAACCATGAGTTATTATTGACTAACTCCCCAGTGGGCACTTGAAAGGGCAGATGAGGTGAGTTTGCAATGGTCTCATTTTTGCCTCCTGAGATATCACTGACTTCCACTCTCATTTACCATCTGGCATAACAGCTACACGAGACTGCTAGGTGAGATTGCATGCCTCTTGAGCTGCAATGTTGTTTACTTCCTTCCTCAGACATCCCGGACAGCACCACCATTTTACCTGTCACTCGGGCCCGGAACCTGGTATCATCTCAACTCAGACTTCTCTCTAGGTCCTCACATCCAGTTATGTGTAAGTCTTGCAGATTTGTTCTGCACAACATCTCTAAGATATGGCCTTTACTATCCAGGCTCACAACTAAAACTCTTCCCAGGCCTTCACCATATTGCATCTCAATGACAGTAATACTGTTTTTTCCGGCTTTGATAAACAAAATCTCATCCCACTCATATCCATTCCAAATGCTGCTGCCAAGATCGTTCTGTTAGCCCTTGGCTTTGACCATCTCACTCTGCTCTTTGAATCCCGCCACCCACTCCCTCTTCTCTATTGTGTCAAACATGACCTACTTGTCCTCTCTTCCCCTACCTCTCATCTCTCATTCAGGATCGCAAGGTCAGTAGGCACAGGATGTCTGCCTCTATTGACTACTTATTAAATTTTCGAACAAACATCTTCATGCTTTCTCCCAGGCTGCCCTTCATGCCTCAGACAAGTTTCCATAAACATCTACAAAGCTTACTAATTATCCTTCAAAACCCTCCTTACAAATCTCCTTTGCTGTGAGGCCTACAAAAACATTGACAAGGACTAGGCTGCCAGTGTGCTGAGATCACTGCCTACCATGCTGGCCATATAGTCTCATTGTTTCCTTGTCTGTCCATTTCCAGCTGTTGTCTCTTGTCTTAGACTGTAAGGTCTTTGGATTAGGGACTGTCGTTTTGTTCTGTGTTTGTATAGCACCTAACACAATGAGCTGGTGTAAAAATTGTTTTGTGAGTCAACCAAAAAAAGGCCAAAGGCTGACTCTTAATGATATGGGGTATCACCCTGCTCCAAACACAATAGTGGGGTGAGGCAGGTGGTTACCTTCTGAGATCAAAATGTCAGAGTGGTAGCTGGATATTTCAGGAGAGGCTCTTCTGCTGTGAAACTGCATTGATGTGCAGGCCGGAAAGGACCATTCTGATCATCCAGTCTGAACTCCTGCATAACCTGGGCCAGAATATTTCACCCTGCATCTGGTCTGACAAATTAGGGGCTGCTGTCAATGCAGTGAAAGAGACTTTTGTTCCAGCAGGCTATAATGGAGGCTTTTAGTTGAAGCATTCGTGTGAATCTTTTACTTGGGGACGTTTGCTGTGATGTAGCTTTTGCTCAGCAAAACCATGGGTCTTGCTTTCCTCCCATGTCCATGATTGTTATTTAAATTATTATACTATATCAATCATTATAAATAAAACCGCGTGGCAGGGATGGCTGTTTGCCAGAAGCTGGGAATGGGTGGTGGGGTGGATCACTTGATGATTCCCTGTTCTGTTCATTCCCTCTGAAGCACCTGGCATTGGCCACTGTTGGAAGACAGGACACAGGGTTAGATGGACCATTGGTCTGACCCAGTGTGGCTGTTCGTATGTGTCCTTTGTAAATCCGAAATAACACGAAAAACGACGTGCGAAACAAAATAAAATGAAAAAATCATTGCAATGCTCGCAGCCTGCCCCACTTGCCTCCGCAACCATTGCTGCTGGCAGCTGGGCAGCAACCGCAGTACAGCAACTGCCCCAGTGCAGCTGCAGTACCCAGTATTCGCTCTATCCACCTCCCCTCTATGGGGAAAAGGTGACGCGCCACTTTCACTCAGTACTTCTGGCCACACGGGCACATGTGATCCCAAGCTTGGTGGAAACAGAGAGATGGGGAGAAGGAAGCTCCGTTGCCAGGAGCTCCCAGGTGGTCCCCCATTCATGGAATGAAGCTAAGCAATCCCAGAGAGGGGGCACTGGAGAGACAGAGCACTGTCCCTGCTTGCTGTTGGGGAGGAAAGGAGGCCCTGGCCCCTCAGGGAGACCCCACTGCTCTGTCCGTAGGACCCGGGCACTGGGCTTATCCCAACAGCCTCAGCCACTGGCCTGGCCCACAGGTGGGCCTGGATCCTGACAACAGCTCCATAGATGGACAGGGAGCAGTAGCCCAGATTGCCCCAGCCAGGATGGCACTGGGGGCCCAGGAAGGGCATAGCCTCTCTCTCTCTCTCTCTCTCTCATGCACACCGAAGCCACATTGGCATGGAAATCTGGGAGTAGCCTGTTGGAGGCCAAGTGCAATTTGAGTGGCCTGGCCACTGTCCTACATAGCTTCAGCTGCTTACTTAGCTATTCTGATCCCTGCAGCATGACATCTTCTGGTTGGCAGAGATGAATGGGACTACTGAGTAACCTTGCTGATGTCTCCCTTTCTGCATACCATGGCACATTAAGCCTTATTGATCTGCAAATCGGGCGTACCGTGTCTCACTGGCACTCACACTGATCGCTAAGTGTCCAATATCCATGTAGCACAGTGCCCATCTAACACTGGAAGGCAGCTGTACCAAAATCAGCAGAGGATTCCATGTTTGTCTTTCAAGGGCTCCGTAATAAATAGCCTGGGCAGAATTGGATTTTAAGGATTTCTTTAAAATGTTGATGGATAATGCTGATGTTAATGGCTAAGCTTTTTTATTTCTATTGATCTAAATGCTCACAGCTGCAGAAAATGGTGGGGGTTAAGCATTATTTTTTCCCCTGCTTGTGGGAAGAGACAGACCATAGGAAGGGTCTGCTGGAACTGCAGGTCTTGAACCCACGTCCTCAGGGTTGCTGAGCAAAGGCCTGCTATAGAGCCTTATGCTCCAAGAGCAAATGAACAAACTGCAACTGATCTCCCACACACAAGGGCTACACCTGCTGACTCAGGGAAATCAGCTGATGAGCAGCAGGCTGCTGATTGGATGTCTCTTAGTATAAAGCTTCCTCTTCCTGTTCCTCTCCCTCCCTTTTTCCGAGCAACTAGCTGCTGGGCCTGCTTTTGATCAGCTTTGCTGAGATCAAATTCCTACCTCCTTGCCTGATTCCTGCTCTCTTGTCCTGACTTCAGTTATTGACTCCAGCTGTGACCGTTGGGGGTGGGGGAGGGTGACTCCTGGCTGTGATCAAGCTCTGTTCTGGCCTCTGATCTGTCAGACTACCCATGTTACAGGCCCTGATGCAGTCAGACAATAATTATTTAATGACAGTGGACACTGAAATTCAAAATGTTTGAGCTTTATAACCATTATGAGGGAAGCCTGAAAAAATTGGGTTTCTTTAGTCTGGATGAGAAGATGCATAATAACAGTTTTCAAGTACATAAAAGGTTGTTACAAGGAGGAGGGAGAAAAATTGTTCTCAACATCTGAGGATAGGACAAGAAGCAATGGGTTTAAATTGCAGCAAGGGCACTTTAGGGTCGATATTAGGAAAAACTTCCTATCTGTCAGAGTAGTTAAGCACTGGAATAAATTGCCTAGGGAGGTTGTGGAATTTCCAGCATTGGAGATTTTTAAGAGCAGGTCAGACAAACACCTGTCAGGGATGGTCTAGATAATACTTAGTCCTGCCATAAGTGCAGGGGACAGGACTACATGACCTCTCAAGTCATCTAGTTGACTTCCAGTCCTACGATTTTGTGATTAACAGCAGCTGCCAACATCACATGTCAAAATATGTGAAGTAATATCCTGAAATCAAACTCCAGTAAGCTGTCAAGCAGCATTTTCTTACTTTGCCTATTTGTAAATTTTGATCGTTATCGATGGAAATATTTTTTGTTGGTTTGTGAGTGTGAGATGAAATCAACTTTTACCAACACATACCGATAAACATCAAATCCTTCCCAGCCTAGGTATAACTAATAACCAGGTAGAAGTTAGGTTATTGTGGAAATGAGCTTGACATTGCGAAGGACAGTGCATATTTGCAAGGCTAGTAAAATTGTGCTACCTACCTGAAATGTTTAACAAGCAGTGAAATAACTGAAGTGCATGTATATGGATGCCAAGAAGGAAAAGGCAATACAAGGGTAAACTAATGGCTGACATTGTACAGAATCAATCACAATGTAGCACACCACAAAGTCATGGCTGGCATAAAAGCAATGATTTTGCAAAGGATCTGTGCAAAAACTGCGAAGAAAGACAAAAGCAAAAGGCATTGGTGAATGTACAGCTGGAAGAGAAAGCACTCCTGCTGTGGATGATGCAGCAACCGAGTTCTTTGTTGAGTCTTTTAATACGTTCACAAAGCAAGATGGTACAACAGATTGATTTGTGATGACATAAATGAACAAAAAGTGAATGTCAAGATAGATACTGGAGTTGAGTTCAGAATAAGCACAGGTGGGAAATACAGATTTGTGACCCCTCACAGTTAAAATTGAAAACTAAGCTTGTGCATATAACAGTCCGAGCCCATGGCTCTGTCCATGCTGAAGTAACATGGCTATGAAAGGACAAATACCACTCAGAAGGGTTTGCAATAGTGGAATCGATAATCCTATGTCAAGTTAGGCTGAAGAGCAGTCTGCTAATGCAGATGATCAGACAGATGTGCAGTTTGTCCCCAGAACAGAACGCAAAACATATTCTTAAAGAAAATGGAGTAGGCGTTTAATGGACCAGGACACATTAAAGACATAAAATGACACATTGCTATAGGTGCGAGTGAGCCATCAAAAATTCACACACACACACCATGTAAAATCCCATTACCCATTTCCAAAACAAAACCTTGATGAGATCGAAAGCTGACCCAAAGCTAGAATCTTTCTCCTAGGGAGAAATTCTAGATGGATGACCAACAGAAAAAGCCCGGCCACCTCTGAGTCTAAACACTTATTGGGACTGCGTTGAAGAAATTCCTGCATGTGATAGGATTCTGTGCTAAGGACAATCCCAGAACAGCACAGATGAATTCAGAAATGCTGAGCAAAACCTCGAGTGCCCATGTGGCTATAGAAAAGGCTGCCCAGTATGAATGTTACCTTTGAGGCTAAGGTACCATGTGTGAAATCTGCAATAACTATGGGAGCAAAACACACAACAACCTGAAATTATGTGAGATTTTGGATTATCTGTTAATTGTTCTTAGCTTTATTACACAGGAACATAACATAAGAACCAGTGGCATCCACAGTCAACTGGTTTCTTGGGGAAGACAGTCCTTGTTACTACTGGATTGTTCAGGGACTCAGGAAGGGTTGGGTGACTGTTTTTGTCCAGACATTTCTGCAGATACAGCAACACAAAAATATTTTTCATTTTCATGTCAGTTTCACTGAATTGTTCATTTTGATCTCCTCCTCCAACCCCAAAATTCTGAAAAAATTCTAAGTGTATTGTTTTGAGGTTTTCCAAATGAAATATTTTGATCTGTCAATTTCAAAATTACTTTTTGTTTAGGAATTGCCTTTCCTTTCTTTTTATTTTTAAATTTCAAATGTTAAGAAATATTGAAATCAAAACCAGATACTTAGCTGGACCCAAAATAAACTTTTTTCGACATTTTGATACACTGAAATTTTCAGAAAATGTCATTTTTGGTTCAACATGAAACACATTATTTTTCCTGGGTTTTTTTTAGGATTTCCAGTGAACTGAAAAACCTGTTACTTGCCCAGCTCCACTCAGGGAGAACGGGGATCAATTTATAGTTCTGCCACAGACTTTCGGTGTGTCTTTGACATGTTGCTTAATCTCTCTGTCTTAAAAAATGAGAATAATATTACTTCCCTCTCTCATCAGGAAGTTGTGAGGGGAAAAATAACTAAAGCTTGTGAGGAACTCATATAAGTAGGTATTTGCACCCACAAAAATTGGCCTTTACCAAGTGACATTCTTACATGAATCACAAGGTTTGTGAAATGTGTGCATTATTTTTTCTAGCCATTTCAAGTTCCTTCTTGCTCCCATGTTACTCTCCAGGGTCTGTGGACATGCCAAGCCAGCAGACTGGACAGTTTACCATGTCTGGTTTCTCTGCAATACCCCTGCTTCCAGGTAAATCTGGAAGAGTTGCAACCAGCTCCTCCAGTTCTTTGTCAAGTCCTTTTCCACACTGGGGGAACTCTGGTGGTTTCATATGCCAATTTTGAAGAGATTTAGTTTTCTTCTGACATCAAATGCTCAAAATGTGACACTTAGGACCCCAAGTCATCAGTTGGAGGGCAAGGTTACCTAAGGGGACTGTCCTGTTCATATAGAATCATAGATGATGAGGGTTGGAAAAAACCTCAGAAGATCATCTAGTCCAACCCACTTCTCAAAGCAGGACTAACCTCAACTAAAGCAGGGGAATAATCAGGCAGTATGTCACTACCCCATAGTGACATCTACATACAATCATAGAAGAATCATAGAAGATTAAAGACCTCGGGAGGTCATCTAGTTCAACCCCGTACTCACAACAGGACCAACCCCAGCTAAATCATCCCAGCCAGGGCTTTGTCAAGCCAGGCATTAAAAACCTCTAAGGATGGAGATTCCACCACCTCCCTAGGTAACCATTCTAGTGCTTCACCACCCTCCTAGTGAAAAAGTTTTTCCTAATATCCAACCTAGACCTCCCCCACTGCAACTTGAGACCATTGCTCCTTGTTCTGTCATCTACCACCACTGAGAACAACCCAGCTTCACCCTCCCTGGAACCCCCTTTCAGGTAGTTGAAGGCTGCTATCAAATCCCCCATTCTTCTCTTTTGCAGACTAAACAAGTCTAGTTCCCTCAGCCTCTCCTCATAAGTCTTTTCTGCAGAACAGCTGCCTAACCAGTCTGTCCCCAGTCTGTAGCAGTGCATGGGACTCTTCCATCCTAAGTGTAGGACGGTGCATTTGTCCTTGTTGAATCTATGACAGAGGATCAATGTCCACTTACTCTCATGGCCACCATTACCGTATTTAGATGTTAAATGCAAATATAAAAAATTCTCAGCTTCTTCCTGGTTAGGTGCATCTCCTGGGTTTCTACCTCACAGAGGTTTTATTGAACCAGTGCTTCTCACAAGTCGATTTCCATGGGGGGAAGATTACCTGCCAACCTATATGTCTCTCCCTTTGTTTAGGGAAGTTCTGTGCAAAGTGATGTCTTCATTGTGCTCTGAAAGTTTCTAGGCATCACCTCCTGTGGGGATGGAGATTCCACTCCTGGGCTCCTTTCACAGAAGCCATCTTGTTCTCGGCTTCGTTCTGGATATAGTCAGCAGCCTCGTCCCTGCAGGCAGTAGAATTTCTGGTGTGGTGCATAGGCATAGGCTGTAGTCTCTGGTGGGAGCTGGGCTTCCTGTGGAGGGCTTTGAGCATGAGGACCAGGATCTAAAACTGAAAGTGGTATGGAATGAACAGCCAGCCCAGGGCCAGGAACACTGGAGAGGCTTCCTGTGGAATGACCCCTGTTCCATTTATATGCAATAGCCAGCTAGTTCCTCACAGGACCAGCTGCAGCTTCTCTGTAGCTACCACCATCATCCCTAGGGAGAAAGCATGACAGTAGCCCAGCCTACAAGTAGGAGTGGAATGGGCACCACCACCAGGTGCATCCCAGAGGGGTAGGCCCAATCTTCTTGTGGGCTGCAGATGGAAAAGGGCATTTTGACAATTGCTACTTCCTGGTGTAGAGTTTAAAAGACTCCAAGGCTTCACGCATCCCTGGCAGTCAATGGCCTGATAGCCTGGCAGTGAAGGATTCCCTTTAATTACCAACCTCAGCTCCATCTCCTCCAGGTTCAATGCAAGAGATCGCCATTTCATGCCTGTGCTTATTGCAGCCAGGCCCAGGGAGCGGCCTGGTGCCAACAGTGCATTAGGCACTGAGCTCCACGTTGTATCCCAGTTTCTTTACTTGCTTTGACTTGTGAAAAATGTATTTGACAAAAGGACCTGAGCCCAAGGTGCCTTTGCACAAAATTAGATGCACATTCAGTTCAAAACTAAAGGCAACAGCGGCTTTTCACTCCCAGCTCAGAGAAAAAGCCAACCACAGTAAAAACAAGTCCAAACAACTACCTCTTCCCTCACAAATATCCTTAGCATCTCGCTCTCTTCCCAAAAGGCTCAATGAAAGGATGCTCTAAAGGTCAACAAACCTGGGCAACGTAGGACCTGGAGAATAAGGACCTATGTGAAAGGATCCTCCAGATACCTTGCTTTTATCCCAGGATGGATTCCGCTTGGGTACTTTCCCTGGCGGCAGCTGAGGCATAGGGAGAGCAGGGAGAGAGGTGGTCTCCCAACTTGGCAGAGCCTACAGGGCTTTCATGTACAGCTGGGTGGGAAACAGTTGTTCTGTCCCATGACTGCTTTTGAGATTTCACACAAAAGTTCCTGTTTTGTATCGAAACAGACTTTTTGACATTTTCCATGAGTCAACAAGAGCGAGCGCCCACCTCACCCCAGAAGAGGTAGGTGGGCAGGCCTTTACTGGGATGTGACAGATTTAGGTTTGAATCCTTAATTTGTAGCAGGAACTTGAACCAAAGTTCCCCACAACCTAGGTTAGTAACCAAACCACTGGACTGTCAAGTCCATGCAGCTCACTGGCCCAATGGAGATTCAATTATTTATTCACAGAGTAACAGCTTTGACTGAGAAAGAAACTGAGTCTATACCCTGGTAGTTAGGATACCCTGCACCCTCAGGATGTGGGAGATCCACATTCAAGGCCCTACCATTCCAGTTTCAGAGTAGGAATTTGAATCCAGTTCAACTTTAATGTTCAAATCTGACATTTTAGACTCTACGCAGAAGCCTACGAAGAATCTGTATGAAGGCACATAGAGAAGTTACATTGCATCCAACAGCTGACTTCGATAGATACTATTCAGACACAAAAGCTAAAGAACAAATGTAATGGGCAGTAATAAAAATGTGGAGACTCAAGCAAACTAAACAATTAAACTAATGCAAGCCACAAAAACATATTGAAACCGAACTTTACCAAGGCTTCTCTTGAAAATGTCCAAAGAAGACTTATTTTTTGCACAAAATTGGCAAAAGAAATTAAAGGAATATGAAGTAGATCTTAAACATGATGATAGTAAAGTTTGCACTTGTATTTGTCAAGTAGACAATCAATGCTTTGAATTTCCTGATAAAAATAAAGATATGCTGAAAATAACGGCAGCATCGCAGGGAAAATATTCAGTCTAATGACTCACAATTTATTCCTCCTCACCCAATTATAAATATGCTCCATGCCTCATCTTGATTTTTCCCCCTTTGTTTTGACTTCAAAGAACTTCTCAAGATTTCAAAATATTTCTCCTTCCTCACTTCCCCATTTCTTTCCTGTAGCTTTCCAACAATGTTCTGATCTCCTAGATAAATATAGATGCGAGCATGAAAAGTTGTACGATATTTCAATGATGACTAATCACTGGGGCAATCCTTGCATTGTATGAACAACCATACCTATTGTGGCGCTTCTTTAACACTTCTTCAAAGAGGAAATACTAGAGCAAACACCTGATGGCTCCCCACATCCCCCCGCCCCTTAGATTTGATAAGATTTGTTTTGTGGACCGATCAGACTTCAACTTCGTATTGATAATAGCATCCTTAGACGAGAAGAGGCTTTCCCATTCTAAATTTTGTCAGGCCCTTGCAGATTGTGAAAACCTGCAGGCTTTAAGGCAAAACTGAATGGTATCCAGCAAACAGATCCAGCTCTGTTCCATTTAAACAACAGGATGGATCTTAGGCCAGGGGGATGGGTATTTTTCAACAATGCTTAAAAATGTTTAAAGCAATTTCTTCTTTAAGCCATCCAGGCAGCACCCTAATGACCAGAGAGCCTAGAAATCCCTTTGCCACAGAAAAACGCGTAATTTGCATTTTTACAGAGAATCTTTAGGGTTTTTTTTGTTTTATGAAAAAAGAAAAGCATATAATAACTCTTAACTAAATTTAACTGAAAGAACCAGTGTCACTTATTCAATGTACAGCCTCCCCCTCTAGAGGTTGTTTTTTGAATGCGCTTTAAATTTACATAGCTAAATGTACTCTGATAAACTGCTTCCGGCATATAGAGGTTATTCAGCGGGGTACCGGGGTTCATGTTTTAATCCATCTCAAATTTCACTTCAGCCTCCAGATGTGAATGAGTAAAAGGATGAAATGATGCCCAAAACTTTAAAAATCATCCCTATGGGCTGTGTTGCTGAGTTTGGCCAGGACAAATTTCACATCGAGAGTAGTGTGCTATTCTGTCCTGCAAGCAGCCAGGCTGCAGATTATGTTCAAAGGCAGACTGTTGTAGAACACATGGAAAGCACTAAATGTAAATTGAATGAAAAGAAATGGAAACAAAAGGTTGAAATAGTAGGGCCATCCACAACAGTAAATCAACAATGCACTGTGACTGGATCATTCCAGAGTTTTACAACTGTAAATACGTTCGTAAAACACTGATACCTATCTATATGGTGGCTGGGGAAACGAAAGATCAGCATTTCATTTTAATCACAGAAAAACACAGATTTTTGTTTTCATTTTTTTTTTTAGGAGAGAACGTTGGGTTTTTTTATTGTGGAAAACTAGGATCTCTGCTGCTAACATACCCTCTGAGCTGTGGGTTGCCACATTCTGCATCAGATTCAGCTTGTGGGGTGCCTTAAGGTGTCTCTGTATGAAGAACCCCACTCCTGCGGTGATAGCAAAAAAGGCCTGCATCCAGAAGGAACTGAATCTATCTCCCAACCAGAAGCAGATGGGGAGAAAGGCTTCCTCCCCCACCTGGTGCTGTACTATTTTCCCACAGCAGCTGGGGAATCCAACAACACCATTAGGTTGCAAACTCTAATGTTGGTCAATACATTTTCCTAAAGATTGTCAGCAGCATCCTGGTCATCCGTACTCCAGTGCTTAAGGTGAAGACACATATGCAGGAAGAGAAAAATGTTGTGCAAGGTGCAGAGTAAAGGAGTGCCAACAGGAGTCTGGTCTGGCATTCTAGAGTGGAGGGAACATCTTCTGCAGGCCAAAGGGGGTCGTGCCTCTTGCATAAGTGGGCATGGTTCCCACAGAAACCAGCTAGCCCACGTGCGGCCATTGATTGTAAGCGCCAGCCAGCTTCAGCAGCGGTAAGCGCTTTGCTGCAGGAGACAGCAACTGCAAACAGTGTGACATGTCTGCCTAGCAAAGATTTGATTCCGCCTTCTTCTATTAGCATAGCGTGGGTGCAGGAGCCTACACTAGCCGGCATTTACCTATTGAAGGGATTCAGCTTTGTGTTCAGCCTTGCTGGCTAGTGCCAGACAACACCTGTCAAATCCCTTTCCCATCATGCCTTTGCTCAACCTAAACATGGCCTAATTGATTAACACACAGGGCTTCTCTGAATATTCCCTCTAGGAGAGGGTCTAGGGCCTGGACAGTGTGGGGAGGCTCACATTGTGGCTATACTTGCTTGGTAGATGAAGAGAGGATTTTCACCTCCATTGGCATCAATCCTTCCCCTTCCAAAGTAAAAAATATATTTTAAAAGCATTGGAAACGCGGCCCATTTCCCACCAAGATTTTTGCCCTTTATTACCTAAAAAAAAGGGGCTTTCGAGCCCCAATCTTGTATTTTATAACTTGTTAGTCCAAAAAAAAAGCCAATCCTTAAGAGGAAAGAGATTTTTCCTCTCTCCTGTTTTCTCACCCCTTTTCATTAGGCTATTATTTTTTCTCCTAAACTGTGTATTTTCTCCTCTTTTTGCCTCTTGCTTCTATTCCTCTGAGAATGAAAGCAAGGACAGGTCACTTGCCTTTTTACATCAGCATTTGGATGAGACGTTCTGAGAGGCAAATAAAAAACACCAAAAAAACAAAAACCGCCATTTTTAATTGGAAGTGTTTTGTTTTCCTTGGGTTTTTAACTTAGAGAGAGGCTCACAAATACCCTCTCAGGCTGCACGGCTGGGCTGTTTTCTTCTGCCATAGACAGGCTTTCATGGTATAGCACAATAGCTTTTGTTTTAGAAGTATAGGGCAACAAGGACCTTGAATGCCAGAGGTCTGTATTATATCCATAACTGTAGATTTGGATGGTGGAACGGAGGTTGGGGGAAGGTGAGAATGAGAGATTTCTCAATTGTACAGATGGAGTCCTTCCAGCAAACGCCAACACAATGGGAAGCACATTCTTAAGAGCTGAAGCAGCCTCTGGATAAAGACTCACTCATTTTGTACATAATGGTCCCTGTGCTTTAACCTTGTACAGCTGCTATGACACCTGCTTTTCAGAACCATTGTTGCCGAACAAGCAGAGCTTCCTCTGCTGTACACATACAGAACTATATATGTTAACATGTCTCCCTTTTTTTATTTACTTTTGTTCCCTTTCCCTTCTCTCCCTTTTTTTTTTATTACAGCCATTATGAATGGCTAAATTAAAATGCCTTTGAGACTTGATTCCAGCAAAGCTGAGCCCAGTTTGAGCCTTTGCGACTTATTGGTGGTGGTGGCAGAGAGGAGAGCCAAGGGGAGATATTTGGCTGGTATCTGGTCTCTCAGATGGCACTAGAGTCAAAAAGAAACAGGGCTTGCACAAAAGGTCATTGGTAGGGAACACTTTTTATATGGTGTCACAATTATGACAGCTGCGGGGTTCTGATTTTATAGACCTACTGTTTTCCTTTCTCTCTGTAACAGTCTCTCTGCATCTCCTTTTCTTCTTCTAAGTTTCCTACCTTTTCTCCTTCTCCTGTTTCTCCTTCCTTCCTTCTGAAATTTCTCTCTTCTTCAGGGGGACTGGATACCTAGGAGTCTTGCTCCATGGAGAAGAGACGGGTTTGGGAAAGAATCAAGGGCCCCCGATGCATAAAAAGGTGGAGCTTTCTGGTAGGAAGGGCAACGTGGGAAGAGCTTTCTGAAAGAAGAATGACGGGTTTTTTTAAATTCTAATGCAGTCTTCTCATGTGGTGGGAATCCAGCGTGGTGTGAAGAAGCAGGTGTGGGACATCACTAGATGACAGTGAGAGAATTTGTGGTATCTTGAAATCCTTTCATGATCTATGCACTAAGTCCCCCTTAGCCAGTAGCACAGAGCACAGAGACAATATTGCAGCAAGTAATGTGGAAGAGATATTAACTCGTTTGGGAAGCATTCAGTCTGAGAGAGGGTGAGCGCGCTTGCCTGGCTATTTTAGAAATTATTAAACA
The DNA here is from genome assembly GCA_007922155.1 of Mesoclemmys tuberculata. Lineage (NCBI taxonomy): Eukaryota > Metazoa > Chordata > Testudines > Chelidae > Mesoclemmys > Mesoclemmys tuberculata. The sequence goes on along the minus strand of ML675649.1, from coordinate 44,217,084 downwards.
GGGCTGTTCCATTTACTGATCTGGAAGGAGACAAGAGCAAGATGTGATCAGAAGCTGTTTGTGGTGTTCTTGTTGCTAGAAATCGCCTTCTTGAAAATAAATGGGTAGAGATTCCAGAGCTGTATGGGGTTCAGTTGGGAAAAATTTTGCATCCTCGTTCTTCTTGGCCTGGTCCATGCTTTCTCAGACCAAACAAAGTGAACATCTAATTGTTATGTTTTCCCTATGCAAAACGCCCTGATGAGCATGCAGTAAGAGTAACCTTTTCCTTCACAGAGAGAGGCTTGTGCAGAAATTAAAAAATAGTATACTATGCTGCCCATATCTTTCTTCCTAACTTCTCTCCCCTCCTTTCCAATTGTTGGCAATTGCATTATCTAACCTGTCACAGCCCCTACTGTTATCTTCCCACACTGAAGCTCTTAGTGTTGATAACATTTCTGAGACCTGCTTTTTCTTTGTTGGACCTCTGACCAGAACTCAGGTTCATGCATTGATCATTTTTTGCCTTGACTATTGTAACCCACTCCTTTCTGCCTTCTCTTCTCTTCGCATTATTTCTGATCCCGTCTAATCTATTCCAAATCATCTTCGTCTCCTCCTCCTGCCCTATCACTCACTCCCTCAGCACCTTTCACTGACTGCCTGGTTCCTTCTGCATTAAATTAAAACTTCTCCCTTTCTGGGCTCAACAGGGTGACTAAGCATTGGCTAAGAGGAGCAGTTACCGATACATTACAGGACAAAGGAGTTATGAGGCCAGCTTCTGGGAGCTGCTTAAATCCAGACCCTCAGTCAGTCTGAGTTGCACAACTATGAATTTTATTGATCATGTCTGCACTTTATAAGTATCCATAAAGCACGGCATAATCTGCCAGTGTCTCATCTCAGCGAACATTGAACTGTGTTTTACTGGGGATGGATTCTCTAGAGAAGAGTCTTTTAATTGTCCAGGATTCCAAAATCTGGAGGGGATATCCACATGGGGCAGAGGAGTTGGCAGGGCAAAGAGAAGCTGAACATTTCTTTAGATTCCAGGAAAAGAGCACATATCTCATGTTTAAATTCCCCTGGCTTGGCTGTTAGGCTGAGCACATGAGAGAGGGCATTTTAAATTAACCAATTGGGTTATCTGGGGAGAGCTGCAATCCCTTATTACTTCTGACCTCCACCAAAGCAAAGCAACCATAAAAGGTTAACTAAACTGAACTGAATTCCTCTCACAGCCCTACAGATGCCATGGTACCTAAGAATCAGACCTTTAGAGGGCAGCCCAAAGCAGTAGAAAAGAGACAGAAGGAAGCAGTGAGCTGGCGTATGTGGGCAAAGGACACCCAGGGTCTGTTAGAGACAGACAGACATGCATGGAATATGTACTAGTCTGGATAACAGAGTTGTAGTGTATAATACCCCATTATAGAAGAGAAACTCAAATCCAGGACACTGTTAATCTATCATTCACCTACAGACACCCTCCAACACTACGAAAGAAAGGTGCAGATCCAAAGCCATCATAGAAGATCCATCCACAGTCCCCCCTCTCATTTTGAAAGTGTATACACAAAGCATTCCTGATTAAGGCAGTGTGCCAATTTGTCGCTGCGCTAATTCAACCAACAGTCTCATTTGCAACAGCTTGTCTGCCTGTACATAAATTGCTCTAAGTCCCGCGGCCTCCTCACTCTTCTGTCTACAGAAAATAACACCTTTCATCTATTGTACAAAATGCAGTAGGCTGATATTATAATAGCTATATTAGCCAATGAATGCTTGTTCTAGGCCATCAGATATCTCTATTATGCTTTCAATCTCCCACACGCCACCGCAACCCTGAACCTGCGGAGCGTGCAATTGAATCAGTCACAGAGCTGGCCGGGAAACTGAATTTCACTTCCACGAAACATGTCAAATATTTGAAACAATTTTCATCCTGAAACAGGCCAAAAAACCAAAACAAAACAAAAAAAAGACCCTCAATATTTTGTGGAAGTGAAATTCCCCAATATTATGTTTTAGAAACCCTGACTCATCCCCACAGTGGAACATATGGTGCTTCTGAAATGCACCATGCTCTCTGGACTCTCAGCTTCCGTATAACCTGGAAGCCCTGGCTTTGCAGCCCACCAAAGGAGCTGCTGGGGAGCTTGGAGAACCCCGGCTCCTAAACTTCTTGCCAGGCAGGCTGCTGAGAAGCCAGGGAAGAAGGCAGGTGAGCTGGCAGGAAAATTTCATCAAAACAGACCCATTCCTGTGGAACTTCTCAATTTTGACAGATCGGCATTTTCTGGTGGAAAAATGTTCAGTAGGAAAATATCCAGTCAGCTCTAATCAGCATCTTTCTGAGTTTGTGTAATCTGGAAACTGTTTTATTAGCCAGGGTAGAGATGGGTGTTTGGGCCCCTCCAGAATCACATTGGGGATGGAGACAGAATTAATGCTGGTGTTGTTTGTGTCTACTCATGTGTGACATTCCCCTCCTGCAATCTGGGCGGGTGTATAACTGTGTCACCCCAACCCCTCATTCTTGGAGCCCGTCTTGCACTTGCTATACTGTGTGAACCCCCACTCCTGGGTCAGCCCACTCACAGCCTCCTGTGAGCAAGCAGCTCTTACCTTAGTGAATGAGTGCTTCTGGCCAGCCACTCATGGAATTATGCAATAGAATGACCCCAGTAAACACCCTCAGTCCCAGATGCATCCATAGAACTGCCGGTTTTAGAGTTCGGTGCTGCCCATAGGACTCTGCAAGATCATGTCTGCCAATTTATCAAAGAAATAGATATGCACTAGCTCTGTCACTCTAAATGAAGTCTCTGCACACACCCAAACCACATGCGCTGCTGTAGATAAAACAAACAAACACATTTATTAAGTACAGAAAGATTTTAAGTGATCATAAGTCAGAGGAATATAAAACAGATTTGATCAAAAGTAAATAAAAGGCAAATCACTTTCTAAATGAAGCTTTTAATGCTTTCTAGTCTTAGATAATGCTCACCACAGGCTGGCTGAGTCATTCTGTCTTCCTCCCTGTAGTCAATGATTCCTTGATGTTATTCATAGCTGGGTTGCAAGAGAGCAAAATGTCCCTTCTTTTAACATGTCCCTTCACCACCCTCTGAGGGCCCGTCCCTCCCCTTTCAGGGTCAGGTAACAAAAGTACCCATGCATAGTTTTCTCCATGTCTGGAGTCGATAAGCATCCCCTTATCAGATGCTTGGGCCAGTCCATTGTCCCTGGAAGAGCTGGGCTGTTTTATACATGCCTTAGTGAGGCGTGAGTTATCTCTCTACTTTTAGTGTTTGCCTGGATCTGCTTCAACCCATGTGAGACACATATTTGGGAATATTACATAGCAGAGCTTCATAACCATACACATGACACTGCAAGAAACATGCTACCATAACAATAATGTTCAGTATGTCATGAGCATTCAGAAAACACTTCACATGACCTACTTTGCATTAAACAATACATAGTTACACTATAAGGGTGAACATGAATGGTACACAATCACACCACAAGGGTGTACATGGGGTGCAGTGTGTCACACCATGGAAATGCCAGAGTTTGTGAAAATTCTAGAACCAGGCACTTTGCCCAACCACCCAAGATCCAGGCAAGCTCACCATCTTCATCCGGAAGTGATGCAGCCCCTCCACAACAGCTCGGCCCTGCTGGTCAGACATTGTGATTTAGACACAAAAGAGGAGCTCCATCCTGTGGACACCCTCACACCCTGTGCGCCAGGTGACAGGGTGCATGGGTCATTGCAGCAAAAACTCCCTGGACGGCTGGTTTCAGTCTTTGGCTGTGTTCAGGTACCATCAGAACACACTGTCCTGTCTCTTCTGTGCTTCCCTATGCCTGCTTTCAAAAGCTTCAGCAGCAATCTTCCTTGATGAGCTAGGACTGATTCATCCATTTTGAAAGAAGCACTGGGAAATGGTATCCAAACTTCTGGGACTCATGGGAATTTCACACGGATTGATGAGTTCCCCTGGGTTCCTGGAAGTTTCCCAAAAGGCCTTTAGTTTCTCCCAGAAGCTAGCACATCAGGAAGCTGTCCTGGGAATTATGTGACAGGCACCCAGGGGGCTGTGCAACTGCCGTGACATGGTAGAATGCAAGCATGACTGCAGAAGCAGCGTAGCTAGTGGAGACATGCTGCACCTTTTGGCATGTACTTCGGTGCTTCCCACCCATTCCGCGAACAACAATTCATTTCTCTAATAGAGATGCCCTGGTAGGGTTGCCGAGCCTCCAGGACTGTCCTGTCAGAATTAAAGCTTAATCTGTAATTAATGATTATGTCAGGTGATGAAAGCCTCCAGGAATACATCCAGCCAACACTGGCCATCCTACATAGCAGTAGGAGTTGTGTGGGGGAGATCTGGGGGCAGAGATGAGTGCAGCCAGCCACATGTAGTTATGTGTAGTTTCGCCTTAGCAAAATGAAGCATCTTTTACAAAAAGAACAATCCCGGCTGGTTAATGAACATTCCAGAGTTCACAATAGCAAAGTGCTGTGTGCTATCAAAGGCATTCCGAAGTTAAAGCTACGACTGCTTTAATAATCAATGACTGCAGCGCATTTAAAAAAAACAGCTAAAGCTTTCAGGAGCTTAAGACTTACTGCTTGCATTTTCTCAGCTTTTTTAAAGAAAAAAGGGGTGTTGTAGAAAATGGTCAAATTTATCATTTATAGCAAAATATTAATGTAGCAGCAGGAGACGTGATGTGGCCATCTATCTATACGCATTCAGACTTCAAAGGAAGCATAAACACGAAATTAATGGTTTGTCTAGTGTAAGGGAAAAATAAATGCAAATGTGGCCTCATTAATATCAAGTGGGTGACTTCTTGGTTTATGGGGTTTGGATTGATTTTGTCAAAAGCCAATAGATTTATTAAAAATGTCTTTTAAATTTAGCGTCCATATACCCATTAGTTGAATGAAATCAAATCTCACCAATTGCCACCACCTCTTCTCCTCCTCCCCTCCGGATGTTGTTTTACTTAAATAAAGTTCTTGCATTAGGACTCGTTTTCATACTGAAATATGTCTCTTGTAGGAGCTGCTATAAACGTCAGCATTTTTCCACAGCATTAGTTTATGGGCAGAGTGAATTTTAATGGATTGTAATCTCACTGCAATCAATTGTGGTGCGGGGGGGTGGGGGGAGAGCTATGGGAGTGTCCATTAAATAGAGCTTTGCATCACTTTTAATGTTCAGAAGCCCTCAAAGATTTGGTTGGTTTTTTTCATCAATGTTTCTTGACAAAATATTTGTTCTTGGGCTGGATAATTTTGTTCTTTTCTTCCCCCTCTCTTCCTCCCTCCCCCTCTCCCCCGGGCCTCTCAGTTTGTTTAATTACCTCTTTTGGGTATCTCCAGCATCTCTGGACTTTCCCAAAATTTCTGTAGGCTGACATAACCCGACCATTTGCAGTGCTCTTTGCAACCTCCTCCATCCATTGCTCTGCCATCCCAGTCCCTCTCAGATCCTCTCCTCACACAGTCATTGCATAAACGATTCTAACATATAATAAAATGGAGAGCAAAGCACACTAGATTAGCTGCTGATTGACAATCATTGAATGGGTTAGCAGAATGCTCGGGGCAGATGTAACAGCCCCAACCATGGATCATCAAGCTCTAGAGCCTTCAACACCAAAGTACAGACTGACGTTATTTGAGTTAAGGGAGCAACTCTTCACCGGTAGCAGTAGCAGGGCCTTATCCTCTATATTGAGTGAGACATGACGAAGTAGGCCAGGAAGTTATGCATTACCCCTGTCAGGTCCACAGGAAGAAAAAAACACTAGGAGTTCACACTAGATAATGACCTCCTCTTGTTACCTGTCATTAGAGGAGCTGGACCTGGGACTTTTCTGCACCAGGGCACAGACTTCCATCAAAAGGGATAAAAAAGTAACTCTAGTTGCTGGTTCAAGTTTAGACTGATATCCATTCAGTGGACTAGCTGTTAGTCAGGGAGATGGCAAGCTTAGCTAATGCATAACACACAGACTTGCTTGGGTGACAAGCAAATTTTCTGTTTCATGTGAAATTCCATGAGTTCATTTTTTGTTTTCATTCTGAAACAGAATGGGGAAAAAATTCTAAATTTCCCATGAAATGAAATTCTAGGGGGGGGAAAAAAAGGAAATCTTTCCAGTTAATTGAAAAGTTTTATTTAAAAAATATCAAAACATTTTGTTCTGATTTTGACCTATTAACACTATTAAAATGTTATTTTATTTTTTAAAAAAGTTTCAAAAGTCATTGTGAAATGAAAATTTGAAATATTCCATGAGAAAAAAATATAAAAAATGGGACATTCCATCATTATCAAAACATTCCTTTTCACTGTGTTTTTAAAACAAAATTTCATAAAAATCAATACTTCTTAAAACATTTTGATTTAAATGAAAATTGTGTTTTCCACTGAAAAATCATTTCAATGAATAATTTGTGACCAGCTCTACTTAAAAGTCACTAGAGAAAAATGAAAGTTGAACCCTGAAATGCTGCAGATTTTCTGTTGTCATATTGCTTTATGCCACAATCTACAACTCAAAACTCCAGCAGAGTTATTTTTAAACGCCACCTATTAATTGGATTGAATTTATTCAGATGAGTTTAGAGGAAGAATTCACAATATATGCCTTGTAATGTTGTATGCTTTAGCCCAAGGAGTTGCTTCAAAATTACAGTAGAGGACAGAAGTCGGGGAAAAAAGACCTTCAAGATATTATGGGACCATTGATGTACTCGATAGAGGTAAAAGATGAGATAATGAAAGGATCAGATTTTTAAAGTGCCTAATTCTGAAAATGAGATTTAGGCTATACCTAAAATATAGGTCAACCTAGCTACATCACTCAGGGATGAGAAAAATTCACATCCCTGAGTGATGCAGTCATAGGCCCAGTCTACGCTTAACTTTGCGATTCGGCGGCAGTCGACTGGAGATACGCAAGTGACATAAATCTACACAGACCGCTCACTTGATCCAGAACAATCGATCTGATGGTGGCGAATTTGCCGCCGTCAATGTAGACCCAGTCATAGAATCATAGAAGATCAGGGTTGGAAGGGATCTCAGAAGGTCATCTAGTTCAACACCTTGGGGGTGATGGGGGAATCCAACTCTGGTGTAGATAGCACTAGGCTGACAGAAGCTGCCACCTCACAGAGAGAAAAAACCCCTTCTGTCACTGTAGCATGTGTCTACACTATGGGAGCTACGGTGCCGCAGCTGTACCCCCATAACATATACAGCATAGACCTAGCCTAAGGCTCCTAAATCAGTCAGATGCTGCAACTCTGAGCAGAGCAACTCCTAAATACCTTTAAAATTCTGGGCCATAGTGACTAACATTTGCCAGATTCAGGCTTGGAAACTGCAGTGAAAATGACAATATAATTACCTGAGAGGAAAACAGTTACACTTTCTACTGGTCTGAAGGAGTTATGTCATTCTTCTGATCAAATTTCTGGGTGTAGACAAGAAAGCAGTGGAAAAACAGGTGCCCAACAGCCTTCCTATTATGTCCTCATGTTAAATACATAAAACTCGCTCTGGAACAGAATCAACTTCCCAGACACCACGATCAGCTTCAGCAATGGATCCCTACAGACAACTATATACAAGAAACCCACGGATCACCACACCTACCTTCGCAGATCCAGTAACCACCCCAAACACACCAAGAAATTGTTCTGTACAGCTGGCACTCAGATATTACAGAATATCCTCCAGGGAGAAAGTCTGGGATTCACACCTTAACACACTCAACCACCTTCACCAAACAAGGACACTCCACCAGAGAAGTAGTTCACATCATTGGAACGGGCCACCCAAGTACCCTGAGAGAACCTGTTCAATACGAAAATAAAACTCTGTCTGACAGCACACCCTTAGTTGTCACTTTCCACCCCACACTGGAACCCCTAGAGAGTATCATCAAACAACTACAAGCCATACGTGAAATGGACTTCATCCTGCAAGAAATCTTTCCTAAATTCCTTCTTCTGGCCTTCAGACCACCCCCAAACCTCTCTAAGCTCATCATCAGAAGCAAGCTCTCCACAGACCAGGACGCACCAACTCAAAGCGGCACCAAATCCTGCCAGAACAACAGATCCAAAACCCACAGAGATATATTCACTGCAACAGTGATCAAGACATTCCTCAACACACCTGTCAAGATCCATGTGCCCATCACAACATGTGGTGAACCTCACCCAGTGCACTGAATACCCCAATAGCAACTACATGGGTGAAACCAGACAATCACTATGCTCTGGAATGAACTTGCACAGGAAAATGATAAAAGACTAAAACACCCTATCACCGGTGGGTGACCACTTCTCCAAGAGCAATCACTCTGTATCCGAACTATCAGGCCTCATCCCCAAAGGAAAACAGCACAACACTTTCAAAAGAGGAGCCTGGGAGCTTAATTCACAACTTTGCTAGGCACTAAAAACCATGTACTGAACAGAGATACTGGCTTTTATGGCTTATAACAACCATCTATAACCCACTGACAACCCCCATCCCAGCTGTTTCCTTCCTTTCCTCTCTAAGTGGAGGGGTGTTAAGAGGACACTTCATCTTGAATGGTCCCTTGAAATACATAACTATTTATTCTAAACAATCTGTTCCACCTTGTATTTAGCTGTGACACTCAGGCCATGTCTATGCTACAAAGTTATGTTGCCCTACTTAGGTCGACACAGTTATTCAATCACCTGAGTGTGGGCACGCTTTGCTCCTTGTGTAGGCGGTTTGCATCGTCACCAGAAGCGCCTGTATTGATTGTATTTGTCAGTTGGGGATATTGCGGGATGGTTCAAAAAGCCAGAAACAGCCGACGTACTCAACATCTACACTAACACTGCGTCAACCTAATTATATCCACAGTGACTGTGCTGCTTGGGGAGGTGAAGTTACTAATTCAGGGTAGAGAGGCACCTATACTCGCAGAAGCCCAATTTCAGTGAAGACACTCCCACAGCTAAGTCAATGCAAGGCAGCTTATATTGACCTAACCGTGTAGTATAGACCAGGCTTATGTTTGTTTCCCAGACCTGAAGAAGAGCTCCGTGTTAGAATCATAGAATATTAGAGATGGAAGGGACCTCAGGAGGACATCTAGTCCAACCCCCTGCTCAAACCAGGACTATCCTCAGCTAAATCATCCCGGCTAGGGTTTTGTCAAGCCACAGCTTAAAAACCTCTAAAGATGGAGATGCCACCACCTCCCTAGGTAACCCACCATCCTCCTAGTGAAAAACTTTTTCCTGATGTCCAACCTAGACCTTCCCCACTGCAACTTGAGACCATTGCTTCTTTTTCTGTCATCTGCCACCACTGAAAACAGCCTAGCTCCATCCTCCCTGTAACCCCCTTTCATGTAGCTAAAGGCTACTATCAAATCCCCTCTCATTCTTCTCTTCTGCAGACTAACCAGGCCGAGTTCTTTTAGCCTCTCCTCATAAGTCTTGTGTTCCAGCCCCCTTATCATTTTTGTTGCCCTCTGCTGGACTCTCTCCAACTTGTCCACATCCTTTTTGTAGTGGGGGGCCCAAAACTGGACACAATACTCCAAATGCAGCCTCACCAATGCCAAATAGAGGGGAACAATCACTTCCTGTGATCTGTTGGCAATGCTCTTACTAATGCAGCCCAATATGCCATTAGCCTTCTTGGCAACCAGGACACACTGCTGACTCATATCCAGCTTCTTATCCACTGTAACCCCCAGGTCCTTTTCTGCAGAACTGCTGCCTAGGTCGTTGGTCCCCAGTCTGTAGCTGTGCATGGGATTCTTCTGTCCTAAGTGAAGGACTCTGCACTTAGCTTGGAAGCTTGTCTCTCTCACCAACAGAAGATGGTCTAATAAAAGATATTACCCAACCTTCTCTTTCTTCGCTATATAAATGTAGAACTCCCTCAACCTTATTTAAAAATTTACAAAAATTAGAGAAATGAGGGACAATCTGTTTAATGTACTGATTGATTTGATTCCTCTGACACCTATCCCGTGCTCTAAGCACTTCCCTATATTTTGAAAATGCACAATCAGGATGTCACTTTTTTAGCACAATATTTTGATTCATCTCATTTACCATTACAAATTTTGCAATAAAGAAAACGAAGGCACTCTACCGAGCCACCCTAGATTGGCCTCAGTGAACTCCTCATTTAATCTCCAGCCCCTTCATCTACACAGATGTAGCTATGTAAATTAAAAGAAATTTTTCACATTGCCCTATTCTGTGCACTACACCTTCAAATATGCAGGCGACCCAGTCCTGCCTCTGAGCCAGCCACCGTTTTGTGTATCAGTGCCCATAAATATGTTAACAGATTGGGTTGCTTTGGTCTAGCTCTCATTGAGGCTTTATATTTGTTCTTTCTTTGCTCTCCTTCATCTTCACTGAAATTCACTGAGGGAATGTCTACCCTGCAATAAAAAGTCTGTGGCCTGGCCACAGCTTGCTTGGGTCAGCTTTGCCTCCAGCTCCTCCCTCCATCTTCCAGTGAGCCTTTTTTGTCCCATTTTTGGAGGATAGGAGATTTAGGGTGTCTGGCACTAGGGAAGAACCCAAGAGTGAGGAAAATCTGAGTCTTTTCTGACACGCCAGATTGCCTGAGGTAACCTGAGCAAATTAACAAACACAGATGCACGACTACTGAAAAATAGGCGGAACAATCCCTCCTTTTAAAGAGGCTGCTTTCTGGGCTCTGTGTCCAGTCGAATGTCACTCAGAGCTCTGCCTGCCTGAGTTTAGCTTGGTTTCATGAGGAGAAATTGGGGCTAGCCTACAGGACTTTGCTCCTTTTAGTTCTACCTAAGCAAAAACCTAACTCATACACTCACTTTAACACCATTCTTAGCTCTGTGCCCTATCAAAAATGATAAGAAAGTAGCTATAATATAATTCTTGTTGGCAAGGAGGTGGAACCAGCTCTTCTCTTAACACCCGTGCCAGCAATGTAGACGGAATGAAAATGAGAGAGAGACGTGGAAGGCTGTTTACAAAGAAAAGAACAATCCATTTTCTGGTGGGTGGAAAACCACATTTGACAGAATTAAATTGGTTGTAGGCTAGGTGCATGTAACAGGCCTGGGAGGTGTGGAGGTAATAGATGTATAACTCCATTACCTAGAGGTTGTCCAGACTTGGAATATCCATTTTGTGAGAAATTTTGACTTTACGAAATTTGTCTTAATTCTGAACGGAAAGGAAAACAAATAATTTCAACACTTCATGCAAAAGAAAATTCCGGAAAAAATTTCAGCTTTAGAACATTTTCATTTTGGAATTTTGAAATGTCATTTCAAATTTGATTTGATTTGTATGCTTATGCTATTTTAATTCGTTTTACATTGTTTCATGACATGCCAGTAGTAGCAGTGCACTGATATGTCATGGAATACTTTAAAAATAAAACACATGCTATAAAAATGAAAATAAAATACAATTCAAAATTTTATTTTGAAAGCCCGAAACAAAATTTCTAAATTTTCCACATAAAAATTTTCCAAAACAACTTTCTTGCAGATTAAATCCCTCTCAGTTTCTATAGCATGGCCTCAATGTATGTGTGTGCTACCTGGATTCTCCAGAGGCTGAGAATGGCAACCTTAATTCCCCTCCAAAGACCTCACAATCTCCTTAGCACACACCTTTCCAAAGAATCTTGCATCCAGCAGCAAATTTCAGTCCTAAACTAATGATAAGATGTCTCCTTGTTTCTAGCAAGACAGGGAATCAGCAGCCTGCACCCAAAGTGGTACACAGGTATCGCTCAGCCCTCACAACAGATAGATCCCTTGGTCCTGCATTGAGCAGCGCCGAAGTCCACATGGATACCTCCATCTCTTATATTTAGAACCATTTTTCCTTGAACTCCAGTTGGCTCAGTTCTCCGATTATGAATGTATGGAGCCTGCAGGACTGCTTGGCCTTAACGGAAACTTTCTGTACCGTGTCAAAAGCAGCTATTCAGTAACTACCTCATAACTACCATGTACCCTCTTGTAGATGTCACTGGGCCCTTCAGACTAAAAAGCCCTACATTTGAAATTTTGAAAAGATGTTTGCAAATTTTTCTCCTCTTCTTCAAACAGTCCTAATATTGACTTTTCAGCATGGAAGACGTGCTATGGAAAGCTCTCCAATTGATGGGAATTCTTACAACTAGATCTGCTGGAGTTGAAACTTGGGCACTGACCCTGTGCCTGCCTGGAGCCACATGAAGGATTGGGGCCTTAATAAACAGCTAACTGAAAGCCAACTTTCCTTTTTCATATGGAGAGTTTTCCAAGTCCGTAAGCCAGCTGATATGACATGCCTCATGTGACATGTGAGGAAAAGACAGACATGTTTTTTCTGACAGTGATGGTGTTTTTATTCCCTTCTTCTCACTTACATTTGTGCTTGCTGCAGGCAAGTTCAGTTCTTTGTAGATAGTGTAAATGTGCCAGCTTTGTTTGAGATAATAAAGCTTTTTGATAAGCTAAGTACAGGTAAAAGAATCAAGCAAGGAGCCCCTATTTACAATAGAAACCTACACATAAAAGGCATGTAATTCTTGAGTTCAGAGGGCACAAGAAAATAAAAGAACCTGTTAGGCTGTATGTTTATTAAACCAAGAAAAAACTAAACAATGCACTAGGGAGAAAATGATCAAAAGTTCACAATGTTTAATTGTCCAAGGTCCCAAGAGGTTGTGTTGAAAAGGTAAGGTGCAAAATAAGGAAAAGCATTTGTATTATATTTTTTTAAATGTACTTGGGAAGTCTCCCTGGGTATTCTACGTCTACTCATCTTTAGCATGCGAGCCTACAGTGAGGTCTTCCTCTCCACACTAATGAGATTTCTTGATCACAGTATGTTTAATAAAGTCACTAAGCATCTCTACTGCTATGAGCAAGAAACATTCCATTTCTACCAATTATGTCCTGCAACCAGGGAGATCATGATGCAATGAGCATGGTAGTTTTTGTAGGCTTTGCCCATGTGATAATCGCAGCCCATGCTTCCACAGTGTGGCTCGTTGGGCCCTTTTGTCTTTGAGCTAATGAGGCCTTTAAGCTCTGGCACTGGAGGCTTGTGATTTTAGATCCAGAAGTTCCAAGTTCAATCCCCTCTACTGATGACCCATCCTGTGGTGTCGCATTTCATAAAGATTTTTAAAGGGGTTTTCATCATTCCCCACTTTTTCCCTGGAGTCTGGGGTTGAGTGGGGCCTCACGAGGCCAGGATCTCCTTCCTCTCCCTCCCCAGAAAATAAAACTATACTTCTTTCTGTAATGGCAATCCACATGAGTCCCTGGTGTACTTTATAAGACTCACAAGGGACCAATGGCATCTCAATTAGAGATAAGGAAAATGGTGAAACTAGGTTGTCCATGCCAAACAGATCCACACAGCTGTCTATAGAGCTCCAGTATATGAGGAACACAAAAAAATTGTCTTTTTTTTCTCCGTCTCACCTGAAATCTAAAACTTTTGACGTGCCTCTCCTCCCACACGCTCCAGTCTGTTATCTCCTGAGCCTTCCACGCTAGTTAGAATTGTTGAAAAGGATCACACAGGACACTTAACCCACCACTAGCCCAGAACAGCAGGTCCATGGCCTGCATGTTTCAACAAGAGCTGTGAATAAATAAATGAAGAGCAAAAAGAAGAGCGAAATCACCAAGACTGTTAATTTGACACCAGCTCTTTTGATCTCCTCTTTGGATCACAAGGAAAGGATAAGTATGCTTCCTTTTAATCTTCACTCCCACACTTTAAAGGCCTAGATAATGTTCCCACCAACCAGATGATTTTCATTTGCAACTCTAATTAATCTGTGAATAAATATACTTTGGAGAGGTGGATTGATTTAAATGAGGGCCATCTTTCCACCTTTAATCTATAACACTACATCTCTCTTGAGAGAAAATAGCTCCTAGCTTGCACTCTTTCTTTCACCAAGTTCATGCATAACTGTCTCTCCTCTTTTCCTTTATTATAAAATAATGGCTTCCGTAGGTGAATAAAAGGTTAGGCAAGTTTTACAAAAATAGGAGGCTATTCACCCTTGCTACCTTTAATCTACTTCATTCTCCTCCTAATGAGTGTAAATTACCCAAGCTATTTCACAAAGCTTTTATGCTGCACAATATCAGCTGGGAGGTCATTCTAAGAAGGGCATTCTTGTATGATAGGTATTAGTATTATCTTTCATCTTTTGTGGTGTGAAAAATGGAGACAACACAAGGCTTGAGACAAAGTAGCAGGAAGGCTCCAGGGGGATGTGTAAAGGAATGATTCAGTTCTGTCAGAACTGTAGAGGGAGGTAAGTGCATGTGTGTCTGTGTGGGGAGCAGATATAAATCCTGGGATAGGTTGACCAGCTAGGATCTAATTTGAACCTTTGCTCAAAGCTCAAACTGCACCCCAGTGAAACTGGTTTTGAGGTTTTGTTTTCGTTCACCTCTGTGCTTTCCTTCTCAGGCCAGGATTGGGAAGGGAAGAAATAAAGCACCCCAACATTGTTTCTTGTGCCATTTCCAGCCCGTGTTTGCATAGCCAAGGTCTAAGCCCTGATACTGCAAAGACTTACAAAGATGCTTAACTTTAACCATGTGAGTAGTCCTGTAGTCTTCCATGGAGGGGCCTGGAGAAGGTTCCCAGGCCTTTTAATTGTTGATGCAAGGACCTTCCACACTAGCCGTGCCTGTGCTCTGGGGAGCAGAGGGACATCTTTCTGCTCCTACCCCCTCCATGGGAACAACTCACTGGAAGGGGCTTGGGAGGGGGCGGGCATTGTAGTGGAGCCAACTTGCCTGTAGGGAACAATCAGCACGAGTCCAATGGCTGATGGAAAGTGAAACCCCCTAGGTACAGGGAGCAGCACCTGGAAATATTGGGGCTATATGAGGGAGCCCAGGACATGGAGCTGTTCCATCTTCCCTGTAGAATCACAGAAATGTAGGGCTGGAAGCACCTCAAGAGGTCATATTGCTATGCTGAGACAGGACCAAATAAATCTAAACCATCCCTGACAGGTGTTTGTCCAATCTCTTCTTAAAAACCTTCAACGAGAGGGAACTCCACAATCTTCCTTGGAAGCCTGTTCCAGAGCTTAGCCACCCTTACAAGGAGAAAAAATTTTACCTACTATCTAACCTACATCTCCCTTGCTGCAGATTATACTCATTACTTCTTGTCCTACCTCCTGTGGACATGGAGAACAACTGATCGCTGTCTTTTCTATAACGGCCCTTCACGTATTTGAAGACTGCTATCGGGTTCCCTGACTGTCTTCTTTTCTCAAGACTAAATCCTGTGCATGAGCCAACTGTAAAGAGCCATAGTTTAGCCCTCCAGGGCAGAAGAACATAGTGGAGGCACGTACAGAGGAGTTTGAACTAGAGTCAGTAACAATTCATAAAACATTAACCTTGCTAGGCAAACTCAGCCACTTGAAGCTCATTAGGTCTGAGGGTTGGATTTTAGTAACGTGCCTTGCAAACTTTCACTGAACAAAACCCTCGAATTGGCTCTGAAGGGAATCCATGCTGCATGGCCTGGAAACTTGCTAAAAGACTAAAATAAATAGTTTTGATAAATGTTAACGAACCCAGCTGAGGTTTAGGCAGAGGGGAGCAGCACAGGATTACGTTTTATTTTACATCTATGCTAGTGAGCACATTAAAGATAGCCACAGATGGGACGATATTGGGAGGAGCTGTGTGCTCCAGTGTTAGCAAAAAAGGAGAAAAGGACCTAAGGAGATTTAGGAACATGGGCAGAAAATAAGATCCTCCAGCAAGGCACAGTAATAAATCTGGGGAACCACATATACTCAATGGGAAAGAGCAAGCAGATTTGGGATTATAGTGGGCAGCGGATCAGGTGTGAGTTTGCAATACAATGTGGAGGCAAAACAGTACACCACCGTTTTGGGGCTGCACACTCAAAGGCGTCTGATCTTGACATATGGAGGTAACAATCCAGCTGACCACAACTGGAATATTGGGCTCAATTAAAAATCTATGTAGAGATTTTTAAGACCAGTAAAAGGGCATTCAAGACCTTCTGGTGTTGTAACTCAGCGTAGCTATATAGAGGTCAATATGCCAGATCACCAACTGGTTAAAATCCACGTAGCTTCACTGAAGAGAATGGGGCCATGTCCCCAGATGATGTAAATCAGGATAACTCTTCTGGAGTCAACAGGCCAGATTCCCAGTGGTGTAAATCCATGTTGCTCCACTCAACTCCAGGCTCCATGAACTCCACTAGGGACTTCACTGTTTTGTACGGAAGACACTCAGCTATTAAAATGTTGGATGGCAGGACAGACACCTGAACTAGGTGGCCTATATCTATCTGAAGACAGGCTAGTCCTTTGTTAAGGGGTGAGAAAGTTGAATTTGAGACTAAAGAAAAGTAGCAACAAGATATAAGCAATGCATTTTGGGAGCAGAAAGAAAACCACCTTGATCCTTTTTGCATCTCTGTAGGTTGGAGCCAGGCTGTTTGCTAGACAAGGCCACCGCTAATCCCCTCCAGTCGTTCTCTGTAGTCACAAGTTGATTGAGGTCCCTGCAATGTCTATTATATTACATATCTTCCATTTTTAAAATTTGCCACTCATGTGTATTATTCTCTGCTATAAGATTGCCTCATATTCAGGAATTCCTTTGTTTCATTCTTATTATGCACACCATCTATGCTCAAGGTCGCTAGTTACGCTATTATTCAGGCGGGCCCTTTTTTTCATTATTTTTTTTCAGAACAGTCTCAGTTCAAGGTCTTATATTCTCTGCTTTTTCCCCTAAGTTTTGCCATTTCTTCTTCTTATAAAAACATTTTCCCTAGCTTCGCATTCTTCAGCAGTTTCCATTCAATTCAATCTCTCTGAGCACATATCCACAAGGAACCGAGGGCAGCCTCAAAGTCAGTTGCTTCTGCTATTTTAAAAAGAAACAAAGGCCACTTTTTATTTTCATAGAATCTTCAGCAATTTACTGAGTTACAAACTGATTTACAAAGCTTTCTTAGAAGTAGCCAGGAGCTTTCCATACTAATCTAGCCAGCATGGGCTAAATCTCATTCTGTGATGCATGGGGACCGACGTGTTAATCACAACAGAAATTGAGCACTTAAAGTCCCATGCATTGAACTCAAAGTTTAACCCTATTGGTGTCTAGCTCATAATACAGTAGGTAAAATAATAATGGAACGCTAATCAACCAATCTGGCTGGGGTTTAATTCTGGATATATGACAAAAATAAAACTTTAACCTGTCAGAAGCCAACATGCTTATAAAAATACAGTGTACTTATCAAAACTGTGCATGTCACCAGACTTTTATCTATAGTTATATGGTAATGATATGGGTCTATATTTATGTAGCATCATTCATGCAGAAAGGAGGCAAATTGCTTTACAAACTCTCATGACAGTGCAGAAGAATCACAATATCCACTACCTGAAGAAGAGCTCTGTTTAAGCTTGAAAGCTTGTCTCTTTCACCAACAGAAGCTGGGCCAATGAAAGATATCACCTCACCCAATTTGTCTCTCTCATATGCTAGGACCAACATGGCTACAACAACATTGCACACAATATCCACCACTGAGATGTGGCAGCTATTTAACAACACGACACAAAACTAAGCTGTCTAGGAACTGAAATGAGGACTGTCTTATCAAACTGAAGGTCAAGTAGGTGCCAGATCCACTCCTGTTGAGACAAGGTGGTGTAAACTACCCTTCTACTGTACTTAGAGAACTTTAGTTTCTGCAGGAGACTCCATAGAGGCCTTAATGGCAGAGGGTAAAGGAGATGCCTGGAATCAAATTCCCTGACCAGTGTCTCTTCAGCCTCTGCCATCCAGCTGTTGATCCCCTGGCACAGAGGAGACAACGGCTGCCTTATGACGATTTGCAGAAGTATTGAGTGAAGCGAGGTAAATATTGGAATTTTTGGTTCTTTGGCAATTTTGGAAAGTTGGGGGGAACTATTGTTCTGAGTAAGGTCAAAAATAAAAGTTTTCAAAATTTCCAATGAATTGAAAAGTTAAACAAAAAATCAAGTTGTGTCAAGCAAAATGTTTTGACAAAATCAAAATCTTTCATTTTGATTGTGGCCATTTTTTCACTTTTTTCATCTTTTCACAAATAAAATTAAAGAATCATTTGAAACAGAAAATTGTTTCAAATGGTGAAATTAAGCTGCTTCTTTTTGAAAATGACAAAACAAAGCTTTTATATTTTGAGGGAGGGGTTTCAAAATGTAAAATTTGCAAAATCAACATCATTTCACAAAACATTTTGTGTAGCTGAATCTGCATTTTTTGTCAAATATATTCGGCTGAAGTCGCTGGGAACTGGGCTTTGAACATATAAAGTACAATATAATGCTAAGCACTCTGAAGTCAGATCCCAGGTGACACTCAAATTTAGTGGGTATGTATGACCTTAATCAATTTGTGCCTTATTCCCCGACCTATAAAACGGGGGATAATGATTCCCCTTCATCTCATAGGGATACTGTGAAAATAAACTCATTAATGTTTGTGAAGCACTCAGGCCAAAATAGGTATTGTTGTGATGAGCATGAAAGAAAAGCCATGGTAAAATTAATAATTCTGTCTTCAGAGCAGGATACCTTATTTGTTCAAAGCACTGCTTTCATTGCCCATTTGCTGTGGTGTACACTCAGCACTTCTGTAAATCAGACCCTGGGAAATCTCAAGTCAGGCACCCAAAAAATGAGAGGGGCGCAATTAGTGACCACCTGTGAAAACGTTGTTCATGTGGCTTGCCCAGAATCACAAGAACTGTGTGGTAGAGGCAGGGATAGGATCTAGCTCTCCCAGAGCACCATTCAACTGCCTGAACCATGAGACCCTCCCTTCTCTTCCTGAAACCCCCTGGCTTGTTCACTCCCCACCTTCAAGCTCCTGCAGTAAATGAGACAGGTCCTATATACAAAAGCCTCCTTTACTAAACAAACCTGATCATACCTCAGCCATGTCCATACTGCGTACTGAATGATGACACGGTCTCATTATGGTCGTGTAGTTAAAGTCTGCGTCATAATACATTCTCACAAGGAGGTCAAATGAAGGTCGCATGGACAATCTTAATTCTGGCACTTCCTAATGTTTGAGTGCTTGACTTTGCTACCTTAATGTTCTTTTGACCTAGCTTTTAAGTATAATTTTCTAGTTTTTTAAAAAGACTATCTGAAAAAACGGACATTCCAGCACATGGCATTGTACCGGCACCCACACCAGGCATGAGAAGACACAGGAATCTGGGGTTTCATGCCAAGCTCTGAAGGGGAGTGTGCTCTAGTGGTCATAGACCCTTCTGCTTGTTCCCCATAAGCTTTCAACCTTCTGCCACATTCCCTCCAATCTGTCCTTCTCCCATTCCAGCCTCTTCCCAATCCTTGGTTCTTCATCCCAATCCCAGGCTCCTTGTCCCCAAAGTCCTAGTCTCCCACTTTGGACTCTTCATCTAAGGCCCAATGTCTGTATAGACTCCCTGCCTCCCTACACCAGGTCCAGTCTCCTTTCCCAACAAGTACCAGTTTCCGCCTCCTGGCTCCATGTCCAACCTATTCTCTCCCTCCCCCTGGCCTTCAGTCATCTCCCAACACCCTCTTGTCTCCTTATCCCACTGCATGGAATTTAACTCCATTTTGTAAATTCTAAGCTCATGCCCTTCTGCCACTCCTCAAAGAAAGCATAGACTTGAACAAAACCGACCTGAAAATCTTGGATTGAACTGTAAACACAATGATATAAAATCATAGAAATGTAGGGCAGGAAGGCACCTCTAGAGGTCAGCAAGTCCAGCATCCTGCACTAAGGTGTTTGTCCAACCTGTTCTTAAAAACCTAAAATGATGGGGATTCCACAACCTCCCTTGGAAGCCTGTTCCAGAGTTTAACTAACCTTATAATTAGAGAGTTTTGCCTAATATCTAACCTAAATCTCCCTTGTTTCAGATTAAGCCCATTTCTTCTTGTTCTATCTTCACTGGATATGGGTAACAATTGATGAACGTCATCTTCATAACATGTTTGAAGACTGCTCATCAGCTACCCCCTCAGTCTTCTTTTCTCAAGACTAACCATGTCCAGTTTTTTTAAGCTTTCCTCATAGGTCAGGTTTTGGAAACCATTTTTATTGCTCTCTGGACTCTCTTTAATTTGTCCACATCTTGCCTAAAGTGTGGTGCCCAGAACTGGACACAGAACTCCAGCTGAGGCCTTACCAGTGCCAAGCAGAGCAGGACAATTACCTCCCAGATCTTGCATCCAGCACTCCTGTTAATACACCCCAGTCCTCTTTGCTCCTTTTTTTAAAGATAGATACTATATATGCCCTTCTCCGGTCCTCTGAGACCTCACCTGTCGTCCATGAATTCTCAAAGATCATTGCTAATTGTTTTGAGATTGCTTCAACTACTTCCTTAAATACCCTTGGATTAATTCAATCAGGTCCTGCCAGCTTGAAAATACAGTAGAACCTCAGAATTACAAACGCCAGAGTTACGAACTGATCAGTCAACCACATACTTCATTTGGAACCAGAAATACACAATCATTCAGCCTCAGAAAAAAAAAAGCAAAAAGCAAATGCAGTGCAGTACTCTGTTGAATGTAAACTACTAAAAAAATTAAGTGAAAGCAGCATTTTTCTTCTGCATAAAAGTGTTTCAAAGCTGTATTAAGTTAATGTTCAGTTGTAAACTTTTGAAAGAACGACCATAACATTTTGTTTAGAGTTCCGACCATTTTAGAGTTACTCCATTCCCGAGGCGTTCGTAATTCTGAGGCTCTACTGTATCAAACTTCTCTAAATATTCCTTATCCTATTTTGACTTGTGTTCCTTCACCCTTGTTGTTAATATTGATTGTGTTGAATATCTGGTCACCATTAACATTTTAGTGAAGACTGAAGCAAAAAGCCATTAAACACCTCCACCTTCTTGATGTCATCAGTTATTAGTTCTCTTTCCCCACTACATAGAGGACCTACACTTTCCTTCTTCTTTCTCCTGTTCCTAATGTAAAGAACCTCCTCTTATTTCCTTTTATGTCCCTGGTGAGGTGTAACTCATTTTGTGCCTTAGGCTTTCTCATTTTGTCCCTCTATGCTTGTGCTATTCTTTTTTACTCCTCCTTAGCAATTCATCCATGTTTCCACTTTATGTAAGATTCCTTTTTGGTTTTCAGGACATTAAAAGGCTACTGATAGAATCATACTGGTTTCTCGTTATTCTTTCTATCTTTTTTTCACATTGGGATGGTTTGCATTGCACTTTAATTATCAACTTGAGAAACTACCAGCTCTCCTGAACTCCTTTATCTTCCCCTGGGACCTTACCTACCAGATCTCTGAGTTTGTTAAAGTCTGCTTTTTTGAAGTCTGTTGTCCTTATTCTACTGCCCTTACTTCTTCCTTTCCTTAGAATAATGAAATTTACCATTTCACTATCACTTTCATGCAAATTGCATTTCACCTTCAGATTTGCAGCCAATTCTTCCTAGTTGGTGAGAAGCAAGTCTAAAATGGCTGTACCCCTGCCTATTTCTTCTACTGGTAGCATTAATATCACAATCAAAATCTCAGTGCACTTCCCCCACTACTCTGCAGATGATGCCAGTTGGCATCCAATAGAGGCCACCTAGGAAATATGCTAAAAGTGGGGAAAATATATACAGCAAATGAATGGATTTATACTGACTGACATGGACCCTACACCTGTGTGCAGGTACCCTCTTCTTCTTTATAGTCCCATGACACATTCCTTTTCTTTATAGAATCATTATTACTTATTATTAAGCACTCGCAATGTCCATATGCTATATCTGATTTCCCATTGTGCCATTGTGAGCTGATGGGTGCTGAGAATCTCTGGGAATCTTGCCTCTTCACTGAGGTGTGTAGATAGCTGCTAAAAACCTGGCCCTAAGCACCTATCTGTACCTTGGTACGCTATGTATTTGTGTACAATTGTACTGATATGTCTGATAGGACTGTTTAGGCTATAATATGCATTCTGGCTTCTGTATACAATGTGGCACATCCTCAGTTTGAATTAAGGAGCAATTCAAATTACCATTCTTTTAAACAATTTTCCGTGCTGGTCCTCCAGGCTTTAGTGCCCCAAGTTAGCGTAACCGCAGGGAACCATGTTTGTTTTATTTTTAATCTATTTTTCCTCTTCTTTCTTTCTCCTTCTTCTTTTTTGGTTGGGTTTTTGTTTTGTTTTGTTGTTTGCTAGGTTTGGTCACAGCACAAGGACATGGGGAAAGACATTCTTTCAATTCTTCAGGCATTGTGGCCGACTGAAATGGGAAACAAGACAAAGGCGGAGAAGAAAAGCTTATTATGGACAGCCTAGTTGGAAGAAAATGAATCACCTAAGCAGATACGTTTCAATGATCGCAGGCGAACGACACTCTTTATTCCACACACCCGCGGCTAATTGTTCAAGAAAATGTTCATCTGCTTCATAATGACAGTCATAATGGAAGTTATGTGAAATAACTAAAAAAGTTTATTCAAGGGTCTGCTTCTGAAAGTACAGCTATAATGCACTTTCGTCTGGAGATTTAATAGAATTTCCTCTCATAGAAATTGGAGGGGTAACAGGTCACCTTTTTTTTAATTTGAAAACTATGTTAGCTAGAAGGCTTGCCTGCTGTTTGATAGGGACTTATGTTGTACAGAAATAGGGTACTCTGTCTGATATTAAAAAACAAGGTAGGGCGATAGGATGGAAGAAGCAGCAATCTATTTAACCAACCTCCAAGCTGGGCTCAGTTCTAACAGTCACTTCCTTTAACTCTTCAACTGTTTTTAAAGGTCTTGGTTTTTTGTAAATGGTGTTTTTGTCTAGCACGCAGGAAAAGGTTTTAGCAGATCTACCTTTGACAACTCATGTTTCTCTTGGAACTGTCAGTGACATAGAAGTTTACACGGTAATGAGATTCAATACCATCCTCCCACGGATTCCTCACTTCCAAACCCATTATTGTTAGTACTCTGAAAGGGAGTGTCAAGGAACCCAATCAAGGATGAGGGCCAAATTGTGTTAGATGCTGTTCAGATGAACAGCAAACTAGACAGTCCCTGCTCTAGAGAACCTAGGTGGCAGACAGGGTACCACAGACAACTGGAGTGGGGATGGGCTGGGAAGATAAATACACAAAACTGTGTAGCAGAAAAATAGATGTCACAGCTTGCCACTTGCCTAGCTAAGTCCAGACAGGAGCATTTTGTAGATTTCACAGCACAGGTAAGTTTTTAGGAAGGATTTCAAAGGGGTTAAGGTTCTGGCTTTACGGTGTCTGCCCTGATGACAAAGCTTGAAACTGTTTGCGGATGTTCCAGGTTGTATTTCTAGAGTGCAAATTCTCCAGCTTGTCTCATACCTAAACCAAGGGGCTGTGATTCAAACATGACTTTTTTTCCCCAGCTAATGAGGATCAACAGATTTTCCTGTAAAAGAGATGTGTTGATAATGTGCCCTCCAAAGACCTATCCAGAAACTCCCTTAAAACCAAGATGAGAGAATAGTGTTGAAATAATATATTATACACAATTTCCCCAGACAAAACACAGTAGATGAAACAGAGACATGAGTGTAAAATACAGATAAGGCTTTACTAAAATCTACCTATCTAGAAAGGCATGGGTAATGCAGGCGGACAACTTACTCACAAAAGATAGTTGAACACATACCCAACTACATTTTCAAAAAGCCACCTTAGAGGGCTCAGGAATTACACAGTATTCACAGTATTGCGTCAAGCTGAAGGTGTCAGAGACTCCATCAATATCAACTAGCCTTTCTTCATCTGGATCGGGGCACCTTCTGGCTGATTCTTCAGATTGTTACTTTTAAAAAGGTCCCTTCGTGGCCTGTGTGCAGTGGGAGTTTTGGCTCCTATTCAACAAAACGTTTAAGCACTGAGCCATCCTATTGACTTCAGTGGTACTATTCCCATGCTTAAAGTTAAACATATGCCTATGCACTTTGCTGAATTGGGCCTTCGACACTTACCATCCACCAAAAATGAAAAAGCCTTTAATCAGTCGAGTGGGATCATCTGTTTTGTGATCTTCAAATGTAATGGTTTAATAGGTTGACTGATGATAAAGATCCTAGTAACACCATGTCAGCTTAAGTAGCTTGCAGGCAACATGCTAAGACAACATTATTTGGGAGAGTTCATTAATAATAATAGCAATTTTCACATCTATTTTTCCTTAGAGCTGATATCTTGAAGAGTTTTACAAACCCTATGGAGAGAATGTAGCATCTCTGTAGTCAAGGTATCAACCAGGGCAGTGTTATAAGATTAACTTCCAGCCCCCTTCGAAGTCCAGAAATAAAAAACCTCATGTTCTTTAAACGTTGAGGTAAAGCCTCAGGGGATGGGATAGTTTTGCCAGAAGTTTTTGGAAAAATTGAGGAAGAGCCTCTTAAGATTAAAAGGGTGTAAAAAGTCTCCTTTCCGAAATGTTTGTGAAATGCCTAATGTTTTTGTGTACTTCTGTCTGCCAAACATTGCATTACATCACAACATTCAAAATAGAAGTGCATTTTGACGTGGGCTCATGCAACAGGCGGATTTCAAGGGCAGGAATGGCGAGATGTTTAAGAAACTGCCATTTATTCAAAACGAGAGTTGATAAAGGGGCTGGGGGGCGGAGGAAAAGTAACACTGAAGGCCCCCCATTGAGCAAGGTACTTCAGATGGACCTAACTGTGGGTTATGATGTGCAGGAGGTCAGATTGCATGATCATGATGGTCCCTTCTGGTCTTACAGTCTATAATCTATGAATTTGCATTTGAAGGCACTGGGAGACTTGTGCTTAAAGTCAGGGCTTGTCTTCACAGTGAGATAATGCTCTGCAAACCAGGGTGTGAATCCACAGTGCACTGACTTGCCATGTGGACCCTGCTACCTTGCACAAAAAGGTCCATAGGGCCCGTTGACCAGTGCTTAATTTGTAATGAAAGAGATGCTGGGGCTCAGGCAATTAGGTACCAGAGCTCAAGTAATTTTTTACATTCATAACTGATGCAGCAAGCCCAGACGTGCCAGGGCTATGAACTGCCAAGCCTAGAAGGACTGGGGCACAGTCCTGGCAAGCCCTAGCACAACTGGGGGTTGGACTAGATGACCTCCTGAGGTCCCTTCCAACTCTAATCTTCTATGATGCTATGAATAGCACTGACTTTAACACACTCCCATTTCAAACGGCAGTATGTCAAAGCGCCCTAGGGATCTCCACTCGCCATGCAGACAAGTTCACAGGTATCTGTTTACATGCTTTACTGAACTGAGGCCTTAGTCATCAAGATCAACATATAGCAATGTCAATGTCAAAGCCAATGTATACAACTGTGTATGTGTAAGATCTTGGCATAGAGAAAACATTACATGGTCCATTTTTACATAGACAAGATTATGTGTAAGTCCCTTTGGCTGAGGGTATATATGTGTGTTGTGTAACGGGTTTTCACGTGCAAGCTTTTATGAAGGAAAGACAATAGTTTCTCTTTAGTTAAGGCTGAATGAGGATTATAACTGAAATATATCACCTATATGTTTTATGTTATTTCTCTCTCCAGTTTCATAATGAACTTTAAGGAGCTTTATAATGATAACTCAGGTTTCCCCAGGAGCATAGGAGAGTTAAGTGCCCATTTCCAGAGGCATATGGAAGAATATTTTAGGAAAACACATTCCTGGATTGCCAACATCGTTTTTGAGCAAGCATGACAAAAGGTGCTTTTCTCAGCATGTAACATGGCACCTTTGGGTTGCTGGCAGCTGTATCAAACCCACAAGTGTTTGGATCTAAATGAGTGAGCTTCTCCTGCCTGAGCTAAAAGACACAGCTTTCAGAGCCAAGGCTGTAGCAGGCTTGATAGACTTCAAGAAGGTGTGGAGTCGATAAACTAAGACTTTCCTCAGATGACTCCGCCCAAAGGAAGGTTGTAAAATATTCAAGGCAGGTCTTACAATCCCTTCATGCGCCACTAACACACCGGGGCCTTGATCTCCATTTGGATCTCCTGGGACTTTTGCAAGACAATTAAAAAGAAATCTATAATTCTCATAACAGTGAGAGACGTGCATCCGACGAAGTGGGTTTCTGCCCATGAAAGCTTATGCCCAAATAAGTTTGTTAGTCTTTAACTCTTGCTGTTTTGCTAAACACAGGCAAACATGGCTACCCCTCTGGAACTCACAATTATCACAGGCATCAGTGAAAAATAGATGTTGCAACAGACTGTTGTAGTACCTCTGCAAACTGCAATTCAGTTAACCTCCACCAGGAGCCGCTAAGAAAGGGCTTCTGTCAAGAAGTGTTTCTGGAGAAGGCATCCATGAGGCTAAGTCTCTGGACACAACATCAATGAGAAAAATCATCGTCACAGGTGAAAGGGTTTCCCTTAGAAAAACCCCACACTGCAGCTTCGGCAGTCAAGCCATACAGGCAAGTTGTGGGTTAGAGCACGTTTTCAGAAAGGGCTTAGCTTGTCTTTCTCCATAAAGTGGTCACTTGTATTTGGAGCAGGTATTCTAGAGAAGGCAAGGAGCAGTCTCATTATCCAGAGGAGGTGCAGCTACCCTTTACCTTGGCACTGTCTCCAAAATTTGTCTCCCTTTTGTGGATCATTGGTAGGTGCTTTAGAAACCCACTAACAGCTGGGCTAGGTAAAGGAATCATCTGGTGAAATTCTCTAACCTGTTATGCAGGTGGTCAGACTAGATGCTTGTCATGTATCAGCTCTTTGCTGTGTCTTTCAAGTCATGGCAAATAATAGATGTTTACCTTTTGAGATACTGGGGTTCAGAAATATTATTCTCCATGGAAGGCT
Source organism: Mesoclemmys tuberculata (assembly GCA_007922155.1). Taxonomy (NCBI): domain Eukaryota; kingdom Metazoa; phylum Chordata; order Testudines; family Chelidae; genus Mesoclemmys; species Mesoclemmys tuberculata. The sequence goes on along the minus strand of ML675649.1, from coordinate 44,190,130 downwards.
GACTTCCAGTCTCCTCTAACTGCAGAAATTAAAATACCCATATTCCCCAAATGCCTGATAAATTCTACAGCAAATAGATTTGCAGAAGATACCTCAGAGTGGCTTCTCTTTAAAATGCTTATTAAAAATATAGTCAAAATATAAATCAGGAATCAGCCGGTAAATGCTTTCCATCTTGTGCCTCGTCTAGTTTTCAAGCAAGGAAAATTGCCTGTGTGAATAATTGTTGTGTGTGTCTCATTTTGAGTTCTTGTCACACGTTGAGTCCCACATTTGTACCTGGGTGGATTGAAAGATTTGTGTCCTTTTGTGATCAGGATGTTCCTGGTTAGGACATTATCCCAGGCCAACTTGCAACACCTGGTTCATAACCACTGGAAAAAATCAAATGCACAAATCGCCACCCTATATAGAAAGGCATCTGAGAGCCCCATAAGGGTTTTGAGGCCTGTGTAATCCATTCAAATTCAGGGGGGTTCCACACATGTCACAGATAGCATAATCTGAAGGCACTCAAATGGACAAGTATCTATGTACAGTCATAGATGAGGGCTTAATTTGGGTGGAAAAACCTCTGTTGCTGGGATGATGCACAGGATGGAAAAAAATCCCTGGTGACTCTCTGGGACTGGCAACTGGACGAGGGGGGAAAGCTTTTTTTTGCTATGTGATCTGAGAATATTTAATAAGGATCTCAGTGGACAACAGTGAACGTGGGGCCCCATGACACTGCTTCTGCTGGGTCACTTATAAGGTGAAACCACATTTTATGTAATTTGGGGCAAGGGCTGTGGCAGATGCACAGAGAATTGGAGGCTAGTACATTCAACAAATACCTGTGGGTTCCTGAATCTAAAGCGTGGTTATAGAATAGGTCATGCACTTGCACAAAAGATTTGGCTACAATTATGGCACAAAAACAGTCAGAGGAGCAAGACAAGTATCTAGCTATACCTTGCATGGTGGCGCTGAGACGCGTATTTGTATTTACTATGTGTGCAGGTGTTGGAAGGACATCCATTTTAGTCCCAAGCTCTCACACTAAACATCACAATAGCCTCATTTTTTCCAGCAGTGACATCTCAGGCAAGGTTTCTTAGACTCAAAAAGGAAAATTAGTGTTCTTAAATTCCCTCGTCCTGCTGCCTGCCTCCTTTAAGCACTGCATTAATTGCTCCCAATTCCCATCTTCTGCCTGACATGTTTGAAACCCAGTCTCTTGCTTATAGCCTAGCCGTCTCTACTACAGCTGCATTCATCACCCGGTGAAGGAGCAGAAGCAATCCCATGAGAGAGCGGAAATCAGTCACATGGGATGAATATCAAATTTCAATTCTGGAAAGAACAGCTGTAGCTTCGTTTTCCAGAGCAAGCCATGGACTTTCTGGTTTGACCGCAGCGGAGCTACATTGCTTTATACCAGCTGAAGAGCTAGCTTGTATTTTGTCTGCAAACCTTTTCATTATGTAATTGTTCAAATTTGCAGAATCATTGTTTGCTCGGACTGAGAAATTTGTCAAACAAACCCTTCGTTATGCATAGTTGGCTCAGTCCTAAACTTAATGCAATCTAAGGAGGCTTTTCTGAACTGTAAAATTACATTAATTTATTCTTCGAAGGGCCTAGGATTCTAAATGTCACTAAAGCCCTAATAGGGCATGGGACCTAGGCGTGTGCCTAGTTTTAAGCATGGGAGCGGTCCCGGGCGTTACAATGCCCACTGCTTCACATCAGGCATATGCAGAGGTGCCTTGCTGAATCAGCACCTACACGCTTCTGCTTACTTTTGAATGACCCGTTGGGCCTGCCACTTGATTTTAAGGGGTTTTGAATCAGATCCATTAAGGAGAGGTGGCAGCATGAAGGCTAAATATTCTTAGAAGCTGAGTGCATCCATATATTTGTGTGGGTTTGCATGTGTGCGGGAGGGGGTGGTGTGAAAATTGTATCTGTTTATTGGCAGGACTTTGTTCCCTACTTAATGGCTCTCTCTTTGTGGGAGCTATAGAAACCATTTCAAGGCAAAGCCCTGTCTATCGCTTTTGTTTTTCCCACCTTGTTTCACTGGAGCCTTGGCTGAGGCATTCACCACTGGCTTTTTGCTCAGGTCGCTTCCATTGTTCCTTCCCCCGCCTTCCACTGAAGGCCTGACAGAATGCATGGAAGGTCAGTTAGAATTGAAGCTTCTTTTATCTGCAATCTGCCACCAGCCCTAAGCTGGGTCCCCTTCTTCGCACTAAGGCCTAGCCAAGCATGAAGGAAAATAATTTTACCCAATCTCTCTGCTCTAACGCACACCAACCTCCGCCCTCTCTTTCCACAACTCCCCACCAAGCTAAAGAGAAAAAAAAAATCTTCCACAATGAAAGCACAACAAAATAGAAATCGTTTAGGTGCTGCTCTAAATGCGATTGCAGTCTTCAATTCATTCCCATTCAAATACCACCACAGCCACTGTTTGTCCCTCGGCAGAAAAGGGGGAAAAAAGAGAGAGAGAGAAAAAAGTAACCTGATGATTAGGTATGTTCCATATAATTGGAATGAACATAGGAAAGAGGCCTTGATTCATTTGCCTCATGAATTATCCATCACGTTACTATTCTCCCTTCACCTCCTCCCCACTCTCTGAAGCTTTATTATGTATATGTCTTGAATATTGTCACCTGTTTTCGCTTTTCTGTGAAAGCTGTTGTCCAATAAGTATCAGTTAAGACTTGGTGTTTAATCCGCTCTGAGCATTTCCACTATACTGCTGGGTTTGCTTGATGCAGGAGAGAAACATTCAGCGTGGTGGGGCCGACACACGCCAGCGTATGTAATTCCTGAACACAAGCTCAGGATTTACTGAGCTAGTCAAAACTCAAGTTGGACTAATGAAACAGTGACACTTCTGACGTGACTGTAATGCTGCCATTTACATTTGAAAGGAGTTGAAAAGGAAAGGACAAGTTTCTTTTTCTAGCCTCCAGCTCAGCAAAACCGTTAAGCACCTGCTTAATTTTGACATCCGCAGGAGCCGTCTAGTGCGTAAATTAAGTACGTGCTTAAGGGCTTTGCTTAAGAAGCGACATTTCCCCCCAAATCATGAAGTGAATTTAAGAGGAATATTGTGAACATTTGGTGGGCTAAAACTCAGATCTACCTTTTTTTGTAGGAACAAAGAAATTGCCAAACTTGATCCGACCTACAGTCCATCTAAACCAGTAGCTAGTCTCTGACAGTGGCCATTACCAGATGCTTTAAAGGAAAGAGCAGAAACCCTGGAAATATCTTTTTGTAAAGCTTACATTTCTCCTCACATGCATATTCCCCCATCCTCACCTCTTTACCTCCATTTTTAATGAAATAAAAAGATCAATGGAGCATTTCTGCGAGGGAGCACACTAACGGGCAGTCAATAACCCAGCACTCAGGAACAAGTATACAACAACAGTGCATATCCACTATCAGCAAACCAGATGTTGGTTAAAAAATAGCGGGGGCCCATATATGTTAGAAATTGGACGTGTCCGTGAAAAATGTCAATCGACATTTCAAATCTTGATTTTAAAAAATGGAACATTTTTGATGAAATCTTAAATTGTTTTCCCTTTTTTCAGTCAAGCTGGTGGAAATTGTGAAATACCGATGAGAGTTTTTTTTTTAATTAAAAACAGACTTCTTTTCTGTTTTGCCCAGCTTTAAAAAAAAAATCAGTTGGAAGCTACCAAACTTAAATAAACTTAATAAAGAGAAAATTATATTTTTAATAATGGAAGTAATATGTTATATTTAATGCTGATCAACTAATTTCTTTCTGGTCCCTGGTCTCGTTTTGGCATTCATGTCTTTCAAATGTCATTTTCGGTCTGAGAAGTGTTTTCCAGGTTCAAGGGATCAGCAGCACCTTCATTTCCCAGATGTGGATGAAATGTTTCTGCCTCTGGATTCAGAGTCTCTGGTACCATCACATCATGTGATTTATCTTCACGCTGATGATCAGAACCATCCATCTGAATTCCTGTCTGAATTCTGTTCTCTTACTGCTCCAGTTTACCTTCTTTTTTGTGTGTCTTCCTCCATGGTGGTTTCGAGCATGATGTTATGTCCAAGGGTAAGAAGTTGCAGGGAAATAAAAGTTTGCAGTGAAGAACTCACACTCCCTTTTCCATCGTCTACTTTTACTTCATAGACAGGACTATCCCCTTTTCTTTCAAGCGTTACATGAATGTTAGTTTTCCAGTTAGATCTTAATTTGTCTGGATCCCTTTTCTCTGAACGATCCCTAACAAGTCCTCTGTCACCTGGTAAGAAGAACAGCACTGAGCTGCTAATTTTTCTGATAATATTTCTCCTTATCATGTGGAGAAGATTTTTGAGAACCTTTTGATGCCGGCTTCATAAGTTTCTTTCATTTGTTTGGGTTTTTTTCCATTTCTCAGTGTAATCTTTATGGTCCCCAGGTGCAGATTCAGAATTTATCAGGAAACCAAATGTGACGTCAGTGGGCAAACGTGATCTTCCATGTAATACATAGAAGGGCAAAAATCCTGTTGCCTTATTTTGCGTCCAGTTATAAGCATACGTTACCTTATCATCTCCACACAGTCAGCAGAGTTCAGGTCAAGCTTTCTATTTGCCCATTGCCCTATGGGTGGTAGGCACTGTGCAACATATTTCCATTTGCAGTCATTCTGTGACCTTCTCAAACAGGGTCTCATTAGAAGCCTGATTATCTTCTAAATTATAGTCACCTCTCTGCCCAGTTATTGTCATTCGGCAATCCTGACAGGACCGGCTGGAGGTACATGTTTTGTGCAAGGACAGAGCCATATCTTAGATTAAAATCACATTCTTCAAAGGCAAATAATGCTTTCTGTCTCAAATCGAGTGCATGAACTCGGAAAGGCCGAGGTGTTCCTTTCGGTTCTTGTGCTGCTCTTGAGAGCCGCAGGTAAAGTTTAGTTGCATCTCGTTCCTGATAACAGGAGCTTAAGATGCGCCTTAGTTTCAGCAGGTTCATCAAGTTTCTCTCTCCAAATAACTCCTGGGACACTGTACTGGGAAAACTGCTCTGATTACAGCCTCAGTGTACCCCTTTTGAATCCTGCTTTTCCATTTGATAAGCCAAACTGCTTACGCTTAACCTAACCTTTTGCAATCTGTCCTATTGTCTGAAAGTCTTTTTAAAAACTAGTCCTGTTTTCTGGGGCAGGGGGGACAGATATTTCACACGAGGCTAGCTTTTAATTTCCTTCATGCTTTCCTGAAACTACTTTTCAAACAGCTTTAATTTCTTGGCATACAGTTTCTGAATTGTCTCTGCTTTTGGTGTTCCTCTTTTGCTATAGCATGGCTGTGTAAAATCTATCTTTTAACTCTAGCAATGGAGACAATTCCTGATTTTCTAACTCGTTCAGCTCTTCACTATTTAAGTGGTCTGTTATACAGCTGATTAAAGCAAAAGAGCTTTTTGCTGCAATTTTACTGCAACTTGTCCCGGGAAGGCATAAAGAGTCAAACTTCACTTAAATGCTCATCCTTTAGCTGGTATAAGAGTCCTCCTGCCTCCATATGACAGTCCTCCAACTTTCTAGCAGCCATAGGGCTTGCAAACAATTAAATCTTCACTGGCAGCGTTCCTTACAACAGTCCATCGCAGCTTCTGGGTAGGTTCACCTCAGAGGGGTCAGATCACTACAGTTCAGCTGGCTGACTGGCCAAATGTTATACTCCCAGACCAGAGGCAATTTTAAAACTGCATTTTCATTACTCTTGGCTACCGAAAAATAAATAAATAACCCCACACCACTTACCCAAGTCCCATATCTGGTGAGCCCTTTCAGAGAATGTCACCCGTTGCTGCCACAATCACATCCTGCTCCCCAGAGATGTCCTTTTGATCACTTCATCTCAGCTCTGATCTTTAAAGGGACAAGTAAATATAACCCTTGCATTCTCTTAAATGCTACAAGGGCCACTTTAAGAGCCAGGCATGATGGAAACCCTTGGTAGAGTATGAATCATAGAAGATTAGGAATCGAAGGGACCTTAGGAGGTATCTAGTCCCACCCTGTGCTCAAAGCAGGGTCAACCCCAACTAAATCATCCCAGCCAGGGCTTTGTCAAGCCACACTTAAAAAAGCTCTAAAGATGGAGATTCCACCACCTCCCTATGTAACCCATTCCAGTGCTTCACCACCCTCCTAGTGAAAAGCTTTTTCCTAATATCCACCTCAGATCTTGCCCACTGCAACATGAGATCATTGTTCCTTGTTCTGCCTTCTTCCACCACTGATAACAGCCTAGCTCCATCCTTCCTGGAACCCCCTTTCAGGTAGTTAAAGGCTGCTATTGAATCTCCCTCCTTCCCCCACACTCTTCTCTTCGGCAGACTAAACAAGCCTAGTTCCCTCAGTCTCTCCTCATCAGTCATGTGCCCCAACCCCCTGATCATTTTCATTGCCCTCTGCTGGACTCTTATTTGTCCATATCCTTTCTGTAGTGGGTGCCCCAAAACTGGACACAGTACTCCAGATGTGGCCTCACCAATGCCGAATAGAGGGGAATTATCACTTCCCTTGATCTGCTGGCAATTCTCCTACTAATGCAGCCCAATATGCTGTTAATAAAGAGCAGTCTTACCGGGAAGAACACAGCGAAGAGCCTATAGAAATGAAGGGATCTCTGACTAGAAAGAGCATAGAATGTTGTGTAGGAACTTTAGGGACCTGGAGGCTGATCAAAAACCCACTGAAGACAAATAGCACCAGATTCAGGCATTTAAGCCCCAATTTTTAAAGGCATTAAGGTGGCGCTGCATTCAGCAGCATAACGCCTATCTGATTTAAGAGCCTAAATCTCCTTTTCAAAAGTGATGTAGGTACTTAGCTGCCAAAATCCCATTAACAGTTGATTCAAAATCTCGCACTCCTGAAAATCTCACTAGGGGACTATATGCATCTTTCGACATCTAAACATCTTTGAAAATCTGACCCTTCCTACTGGATTCTGCACTGATGAAGGCAAAAGGAGATGAGCCGTTAATTTCAGTGGGAGTAGGATCGAGGTCCTCGTGCCCCGATTCTGGCTTGCCTTGTGGATTCCTATTATATTGTGCATTTGTGTTAATCAGTGAGCACTGTCTTTAAAATTGCCTTCCCAAGTCAGTGCATTTGGCGCCTGGTGCTCTGACCTTGCATCACAATCAGGTGGGCTTTAAACCGTGAACCCTTCAAAAGCAAAAGGAGAGCTCTAGAAAGCTAGAAGGAGATTATAATATTCCAGGGGGAGCTTTTTTGCGTAAAATGAAAATAAACTGAGCTGAAGGATTACAAAACCAAACATGGAACATTACATGAAGCAATAATTACCTCCTATTATTTCTCTGCACTCACCAAAACAGCTATTTAGACAAACAAAGGAGCAAAGAAAGAGAGAGACCAGCACTGAAAGTTGTTTTATCTCTACTAATCCCAGCTGCTTTGATAAGTCTGTAATAGGATCATTTGGCCTCTCCAAAGTGCAGCGTGTCTATGAAAATGTCTCTTAGCATATGATTGTTGCTCAGGTGAATGTTTTGACACCCTCAGCTATCTGGTCACATTGTGCCTGCTTGGATTGTAGACATGCTGTACTCAAAATAAAAATCACCTGTACTTTGCCTGTATGAATGAGAAGAACTTTGTATGGCTGCTCTGGTGGAAATTGCTTCTGAAAGATGGTTTATTACTGTTTCATTTCTCTATGTTTTATCTGTTAATTAGTTGTGTGGTTAATTTCAACCTCAGAGCCAGATGCCGATACTTTCACTTACATCGAGAGTATCTTACGCCACAAATATTCAACCTGATTTCAATGGGAGGCCTCACGGAGTCAATAGGAATGAGGTGACTGGGTTCTGGCCCTGCATGAGGTCCAAGAATTGAGAGCCCTATGTTAAACCACTGAAGTCAGTCAGGATGTTGTTGTTGACTTCAACGGGGACAGAATCAAATGCTGGAGGTTACGTCAGGACCTGAAGTTTGTGGTGTTGGGTCATCAGTCTTGAGGCAGGGTACTTGAAAGAAATCCTCTTTTTTTCAACCATGGAGCTCCCAAATGTCCCTGCATAACAGAACATTGGTTTCTATGGTGTCTAGCCCCAAGACCTCTGGTCTGGGAAACTAACCCACTTAAAGGTGCAGTTCCCAATACTACCGAGCATCTTCTCTTGAAAGACGATGAAACTGATATGAAAACTTGAGGCAGGGTTGAACACTACTTTGGAGATGCATTTCCCATCTCCTGCCCGACCATGATGTTTGAAATGAACTGCTCAGCTTTTGCAATTTCCAGTGCTTATAGTCAAATGTCTTCACATATGCTGCTATTTTTCTAGTTTGCTCTGGTCATTAGAATGGTCAAAACAAAACAAAAAATGACATTTCAATGACATTTTCCACCTCTGAGTAATCTCACCTCTCCTCCAAAATGACCACACAGTTGCTCTAGCCTATTTTAAAAAAAATTTACAGTTTTTATTGGAACTATTTCTCCTGCTCCTCTGCTGAGAAACCCTGGGCCTTAATTAGCATCAATTCAACTGTGCAGGGCTCAGAAAAAGCCACAAGAACCTCTATAACGAACCAAAACTAGCTTTTCTGCGCATAAACATTCCACAATTTTAAAGCAGTGCAAGTCAAACACTGACTACCTATTTTCACAGAAAAAATCTAAATTTGAAAGTTTGTTATTTCAAAGTGTTTGACATTAACCTATTTTTTAGCCCCTTTTTACTAAATTTTTAGTTAATTTTGTTTGCTGTAAAGTCTTGAAAACATAATCAGAATGATTTTTCTTTCATTGACCAAAATCTCAGCAAACCTAAACTTTCAATGGGCATTTCATTAACATTTTTTAGTATGTTTTCAGTCAAAATGTTTTTAAAAGATATGGGAAAACAGCCTCAAATTTTTCATGAAAAACAAATATTGTCCATAACATTGACAAATGTTTGTGGATAATTTTGGCTTTGGAAAAATCCTTTTTTCAACCAAAAAACTCCCAAAACCTTCATATATGAAAAAATTCAACCACTTCTGTTTCAAAGTATGTTATTATGAGTCCTTCCTTCCAGGGCTAGAAGTGAGTGCTGTGTTCCCTTGGGGTGTGAGAATCTCTTGGTGGTATAAACGTCTTCTCTGGGGCCATGAAATATTTAAAGTCATGCCATGGTATATGTAAATAAGCTGTCACTGGTCCCAGTCTGAATATTGCCCATCCTATGCCTTGGCCAGGGATGATTTTGGAGGAAATTACACATTACATTTACTTATGACATGTGTCTGCAATTTAACACATAGCTACCCTCTGTTGTGTGTGCATGTGTGTGCGATGAAAGCTCCTGTTAGTGACTCTCTAGTTAGGGTTGTGATCTAAAATGGGGCCATATAGTCCCAGGTTTTGTTCTAAAAGTAGGTGGCCTATGTGTGTGAGATTTCATGCCGCCTTGGGTTTTACGCACTTTGAATGGTCTGTGTAGCTTTTGTTTGGTTTCTCTTCACAGATTTTTAATAAGAACTCTTTGAAAGTGGGCGCTGAGCAAAATTTGACCATGGCAGTCCTACTTTTCGCTGATTTTCTTAGACAGGCAATGTCAACACACAACTCGGTACAGAGGTGTGCCTGGAGTAAATCTGGTGTGGTGTTTGGGGGTTGACGGGTTTTTCTAATAGTCCGTTTTAGTTGGACTTTAAGATCATTATTTGTAATATTACATGCTTTGCACACTAAACTGATTGTATCAGATAAAAGCTTTCCTGGGAGGTTTTTATCCTAAGTGGAGGATGGTTCAAATCTTCTCCATCCACAGCTGCCCTTCTCCCTGCACATAGGACCCCCACTGTCTAGCTGTCGGTATAAACAGTAAAAAGCCTAGGAAATTAATACACAGAAAACTTTGCGGTGAAGAAGCCAGAATTGCTACTCGCATAACACATCACACAAACCCAGAAAAGCAAGGAAATGAAAAATAAGCTGCCTAACAGCAAATACCCCCTACAGCTTCAATCAGAGGGACACATCTTCCTATGTCCACAACTACCATACATCACGGCCCATGCACTGCAAATGAATTCTGACCCCTTCCTGGCACGCCAACCTTTCATCACCCTCTTTTACCCCCTTTCAGCAAACAGCCCTTTGCCCAACTGTCCCCTCCCAACACAACTGACTGCTATACCACAGTCACAACTAACAGAGTTAGGGGTGAAATAACCTGGTTAAGGAGTGTGTGCAGAAGGATATGGTTGAGGAGGACAGAGAACAGGTTGCTGGGCATGGTCTGCGGTGTATGGTAGTTGTGGTAATGATAAGCTATGTTCCTGCTTCACAACAAAGTTTATCATGTATGCACACACACACAGAGAATGCAAGAGAGGTAAATATGTACTGGACAAAGCATTAGATCTAATCCTTAAACTTTTCCTTTAAGAGGATCTTTTCGATGGTATTGGAGGGATTGGTTGTATTAAAACTAGGGTGATCTGAGGAAATCTAAGCTCCTTTTCCATTCTGAAAGGTAGTGGAGTAGCTGCTTGAGATGATCCTGTTCTGATTAGTATGACATTTAGCAGCTAAGACCACAAACATGTCAGGCCCCATTGTGCTAGGCACTGTACAAACATAAATGACATTCCCTGCCCCAAAGAATTTACAGTCTCCAATCCCAGCTGTTCGTTCCTTATAGGAATTACAGAGGATAAATGCACATGTTCTTTTTTCTAGTCACAGGGAATGCAGTAGCTGGCTGGGTTGTTCCCAAGAATGTATTCCCTGTAGATATCTCAGGAGATATATGCCCGCGACTGTTCCTATTCATAGCAATAATATGAATTGAAATGAACAATCAGCAGCCCACCTTATTCAGTATATCTCTAATTCAGATCTCTATTTTGAAAAGAATATTGAAAGCATAATAGGGAATCTTCTGTAACCTGCTCTGCTTTATTATACAATCCACACTAGTTTTCCATTTTTTATTGAATTGGTCACTCAGTCATACTGAGCGTGGCAGAAAAATAAAATGAAATAAAATGAACCGATAAATAAAATCGGAGCTCCCTGAGCTTTTCTTACTGGGAAGCTGGAGTGTTCGCCAAAGTTTATCAGAGAGTAAACTGCCCTGGTTAAAATAACGTTGTGCAATGGAACAGAAAATAAGATGTTCTGGCAACTAAAGTATATTTTTTCACTGTAAAAATCAAAGATGTCTGAGATGGGATTGGATTATACCCAACTCCCTCAGTTTTCCCTTGTTGGCAATGCCAGCTGTGCCCGCCAGCTTATGCCCACCCCTCTAGTACCCCAAGAGAACTGAAGAGTTCATTCACCCCCAAGCCATCTCTGTTAACCAGACAGCTTTTTAGTATGTTGTGAAAGTGAAGCTGTTTAGTTTGCCGTGACATCTTATTTTCTGTTCTGCTGCACAGTGTTCTTTTAACAACAGCAGTCTGCTCCCTGATAAACCCGGCGGAACTTACTACTGCAAAAAAATCTTGCATTCAAATGTCTGTGCGTGCATGTTGGGGAGAGAGAGAGATGAAATAGTTACCTGTGGGTAGATCCACAAGGGGATTTGGGCATTGTAAAGCCTCGTTCTTAGGCACCTTGCCGCCCAGTGGAATAGACCGCTCAGAAATAGGTGCCCAGGCTGCCTCGACAAGGCATGGGAAAAGCTGGGTGCCTAAGAATGGGATTCTCAGAGACCAGCAGGCTGGGTGGTCAGCCACATAAGCTAGCCAGTAGGAAATGCCACGGAGAAGGAGGGGCTAAGCCCCACCCCTCCAAGATAAGTTCCGTGCTGGAGTCACGGTGGTTCTTTGCAATACTCGCCCGCTTGGGTCTCCACCATGCATGCAAACGCCGAACAGTGGGAAAAGCCCTGCGCGGCTGCATGTGCATCCTTGCCTATGTTCTCCTGCCCCTCCCACCCTTGCACAGCCCCCACTGCCACTCAGTTTCCTGCATTATATCAGCCGTCTGGTGTCAGACTCTGAAACTGCAGGGAAGGAGCACGTGAATCCCTGCCATCCCCTTGAAGAGCCTCCCGATGGTTCCTTTCTTTTCCATCTGAGCACAGTTTTCAGGCACCTCCACCGCAGGTGATTAACAGACAGCTTCCAGTCCAAATCCTGGTGCGTCTGAATAGTCTTATTTAAATCAAGAGGGTAGGCCCGCTCTGCTCCACTGTTCTAGAGGCCAATTTCCAGGAGTAATGCCATGGGAAGGTGTGGAGGGATCTCCAGACATAGTCCTGCAAATATCTCCATGATGGAGATGTTGTGAAGCCATGCAGCTGGAGACCACGGGAATTGCCAGGTCAGACCAGACCAGAGGTCCATCCTGTCCCCTATCCTGTCTCCAAAGAGAATGGTGTAAGGACCCTGCAGTGAGATAATCTGCTACCCCCGCCTTAGTCTCATCCTGATCTCCTACACTTAGAGATTTGCTTACGCCCTAAAGCATGAGATTTAAGGTCCCTTTCAATAAAGATTGTTGTCATGAATGATAACTTTGGATAGTCTCAATAAATAGCCAGTCCTTTTTAAAATCTTGATCAGATTTTGGCCTCAACAAATTTCTGTGGCAGTGAGTTCCACCGTCTAATCACATCTTGAATGAAAAAGTATTTCCTTTTATCATTTTTGAATTTTCCACTTTTTACTTTAATTGAATGTGCCCTTGTTCCTGCGTTACGTGATGGGGGACCAGATGTTCCTGGTCTATCTTCCCGAGATCATTCATTATTTTAGATATTTGTAGCATGTCTCCTTATTCATCCCTTTTCTAAGAGAAGCAATCCCAATCTTTTCAATCTCGCTGCATTAGAGAGTATATCCAGCCCTTTGATCATTCTCATTGCTCTTCTCTGACCCCCTCCACTACTGTGATGTCCTTCTTGACATCAGTGTGACAGTACGGGCTGAGGCAGCACTACTGAATTGTACAAAGGCATTAAACACGCTTCCTTTGCCCAGTGCAAGGTGCGCTAACACCTGTCAGTATCAGAAACTCCACAATTTCTTACTAGAAAACATGCAGTCTAATCCACTTGGAAAATCTCTGAATGGAAATGGACAGATCCCTAGCGTTATCTCCTTGTGTTATGGACAAACTCAGTGTTCTGTAGAATGGTTTACTCCTGTTCAGAGAGCAGTGTAGAGTCCTCTTCACATCGATCTAGTCTCGCCTCGCAATGAGCTGAATATAGGCTCCAAAAGATTAAGCAAAGGGAACGACGGAGAAGGAGATATTCCCTCTTTTTCTGCATTCACCAGTGCCCGGATAGATCACAACCCAAGAATCTAAGAGTGGCAGCTATGTCTAGTTAACGAGACATATTTTAATTAAACAAAAGATTGGATCACGATGCATTTTACTTACTTTCACCATCAAAATCAGATGAATTTAAACTTTGAGTCTCTTCTCAGAAAGACAGAATAGTAACACGTTTGTGGCGTTGCACAATTCAAAGTAACTTTCACCCATATCTCCTTTAAACAACCGAACTGAATATGGAGACAGACGGACGTGAAAAAGGACACAAAGAAATAAAGCAGGAACAATGAGGTACACTTTATCTCTGGCTAGTAGCCAACCTCCTTCATTCTCCATCTTGCTCCTTTTCAAATTCTTTTTTTCCTAGCTGTCTAGGTAACAGCTCTTTCAATTGCTTTAAGGTTAAAAGCTCCACCAAAAAAACACATTCAGCTCGTTTCATAGGGAGGACTCAGACACTTACTTGACACAATGATGTAATAAATAACCCCTTGCACGCTCACTTTGAAAACCCCCAACTATACCTTCACAGAGTCCATATGCCCACAATACACTCAGGACCCTTGATTCTGCAACAGAATAGGTTTTTCCCATGTAGAATTTCTTAATTAACTTCACAGTAAAATGGCTTTCATTGAGAGCTGGGTGAACAATGGGCTTTTCCGTTTGGGGAAATTTCAAAAAGTAAAAAAAATTAATTAACCATTTTGGGTTAGCCCTAAAATGGTCATTTTGGGTCACTCAAATTTTCATTTCAGGGTAAATGAAACCTTTGGTTTCCACAACACTGAAATGTTTTGCTTCAATTCTGACCATTTTTAAAAATATTTTTATTTAAAACAAATTTGAAGGACATTTTTTAAATTAAAAGTTATTCCAAACCAAAAAATTGAAAATTTTTGTTTTGAAAATGTCAGAATGAAATGTTTTCTTTTTATATATATAAAATATATATATATTTTATATTTATATAAATATATAAAAAGAAAACATTATATATATAATTTTGTTTCTGTTGTTTCTAAATGAACAATTCAGAGGATGTAACACAAATTTGCAAAATGTTTTGGTGTTACCAAATCTTCATTTTTTTGCCCCCAAAAAAGTTTTGGACAAAAAATTTTACCCACCTCTATTTTCATCCCACAAGAACTCTGAAAGTTTACCTAACAATCATGCACTGGAAAGAAAACCACTCTGATCCCATGGTGATGGGCCACTCTATGAAACCCTACTAGAGGAAGTTTGATGGCATAAAACAGAAGTTTTGAAATTTAATATGGGAACGTGACACACGCAAGTGGCACTGTTAAAATATTGGTGATCTTGACATCCTGTTGGGTAGCACTAATGCAGAGGATATGTGGATATTGCAGCATCTCTGAATAACCAGGGATGACAGAGGTTTCTAGCCATGGACACGTGCTTTTCAAACTTCCTTCCCAAGATAGCTGTAATAATAACTGTGTCATTTGGAGGGTTACTGCAGAAAGATCACAAATGACAACGCTCCAAATGCTCTTATGTTCATATGGTCTCTTTATCATCATGGACCTGCATGGCGTGACCATCTCTTTTGCTAATGATGCCTTCCATATGAGTGTTACAGGGGAGAAGGGACCAGACCCTACAGGAGAACTATGGGGCCTGGTACTTTGTGTTCATTGGGATCCTATCCCCTCTCATTTTACTTTATGGACACAGATGTTTTTGGGCCTTCCCTGAACTCAGGGGAAATTATTAGGCTACACCTCGTTACTGTTAGCAATAATCAAACAGGTTGTCCCTGGGGTGTATTGGGGAGTCGGAACCCTTTATTGCCTGCTCGTTCCACCTCGACGCTTTTATCCATAACAGGATGTAAATGTATACATTTCCAGCAAATCCCCATAACCCTTATTTGGTTACATTGACACCTATAAAATGAATGTTAACAACTACATGATGAATACAATTATATGCACCCCTGGTTGTTGTTTACAGGATTACCATACAGAGAGCAGACACATCACCTTAAAACCTATTAATTTTACACTAACATTCATTGAAGTAAAGACATGCCGGGGAAAAGGAAGATAATGCTTTCTTCCCACCCTGGTCTTGTGCAGGAGTGGCAACAGTTAGCCTCAGTCTCATCATCTGCGCAGATGGCCAGGAAGGGAGGAAAAGAAGAGAGATAACAGAACCTAACTAGAATTCATACCAATTAGCAAAAACAAGGTTTGCCCCTGCCATGAACCATTCCCTGTAACTTAGGCCTGACCATTTGTCCAGCTTTTAATTCTTTATTCTCCTACAGTTACTATTTGCCATTGCTCATGAACTCATCAAATGGAGACCTGGCACTCCTAGGAAGTGCCCCCTTGCCACTTTACCCAGCATAATCGACACAGCTACAGCCAGCTCTCACCATATCGACAGGCATCACTGCATGAAGCAGATGGGGAGCAGAAACCCCACCTTCAGACGTGGCTGTATGAAACAGTGAGGTGCACCTTGACAAAGCCCTGGCTGGGATGATTTAGTCAGGGTTGGTCCTGATATGAGCAGGGAGTTGGACTAGATGACTTCCTGAGGTCCCTTCCAACCCTAATCTTCTATGATTCTATGAACATCCCCGCTTCATGGCCAGGGAGTCAGACACCATGGTGTACAGTAATAGGATAGCATTCAGCCTGCAGTGGAAACTACAGGAATGTCTATTCCCTGGCTATACGCTTACACCTGCTTAAACTCTCTTAGGATAGAAACAGTTTAGACAGGGCCTCTAAGCTTTCCCCATGATTCCTAGTGTAACAGGGAGACATGGCTTCAATTCCCTTGTCCTGCCAAATGCAGAGAAGGCCTTAAAAATGGTACCGGACTAATCTTTTCAAAATCAGCCTTTAGATGCTTTAGGAAATGGGTGAGGGTGCTTTAGGAAATGGTCACCAGCCATTGCTGCCAGGCTTGTTCCTCAGGCAGAAATGCAGTTTTAACAGCCCCGAGCTGAGGAGAATTCAGTAGGATCTGTAGGATTCGGAGCATCTCCTTAGAGAGGGGATGTTTTGCAAGGCCTGAGCCACAGACTGCGGGCGAGAAGAGGAGCCAACATGGCTTCTCCCTGCCATAAACGTTTGCTTGCCCTAGTAACTGAGTCAGAGTTCGGCCAAAGTGCGCCTCTGCGTAGCAGCTGGTATGGTTTGGGGGTTGCTCGTCATTATCAGTGGGGGTGGGAATTGCCACTGAGAGTTCATGGAAAGAAGAGTAGAAAAAGGGGTTGAATTTATCATACCTGCGGGCACTGAAAGTCCATTGGTTGAAATCTCGGGCCCCTGGGAGTCAGTGGCATAAATTCCATTGCCTGCAACGGGACTGGGATGCCGCCTATAAGCATTAGTTCCACAAGCATCAGTTTGCAAATGTCTAACCTATAAGTGTGTCCTCCGAAAGTCTGTAGGTACAGATACCACTTGCAGAATCTCAGCCCAATTGTACCACCTGAGAGGCCACAATAAATATTCCTATCAGGGGAAGGGTTTGCGAGCTGCAGAGAAGATTGGAGGTGAACAGTCTCCTTGTGCAGGTCCATAAGAATGGAAGCTCCAGTCCTGCTGAGGAGCCGTGTAATGTACTGAGGACTGCCTTGGAATTGCAAGCTTTCACCTTAACAGTATGTGTGAGGGAGCTTCCCTGGGGTTTTTGCAGGCTAGAGGGTTTGAGCAGAGTGCTCAAGCAGAGTTAGTTCTGGAGAGACCCAAATTAAAGCAAATTGGGATGAGTTGTGCCTTATCACCTTAGGGAGCCGCCTGTTTTTTCTCTCTCTCTGTTTCTGAGTTCTTGTGTTTTATCCTTCTGACTTCTAAGCAATAAAATAGTGTTACATTGCGACCTGCCAGCAGGAGTATTTATGTTTTTGTCTAGTTCTCTTTGTGTGTGTCATGAGCATAATAAGCTGCCACTGTGGACTTGCCTCTAGAGCTTCCCTTCTCATGGGAGAAGCCTGGTGCCACTATTTACCCCCGCTGTGTCTGTGCTTTTGGGGGGAAGGGAGTGTTCACGCTAAGGGTGAGTGAGGCGATTTCAATCTCCTATTTGTCTTGTTGATGGAATTCCATGGGGATGCTGGGACGTACAGCGGCTGATGCTTCCCAGCCCCACGCTGTCCATGAGTTAGAGAACCCCAAGTGGAGACAGCTTACAGAAAAGGGGGCAGAACTTAGCACAGGCTCCACTTCCCCCTTGTTGCCTTCCTCTCTTCTTAGCACTTCTAGGCCCCTATTTCCTTTGGCTTGCTGGGCTCCATGCCTCACCGTGGAGGTGAACACGGGGAGCTCTGACTTTTAAGGCGAGATCCACCAGAAGTATGTTTGTTTCTCAAAAGCCGAGCACCGGGCCCTCTGAAACATTTAGCATGTGGCACGTATTTGTGAGTCTTCATCAGAAATAAAATGAATATTAATAACAAATCAAATGCCATCAATGAGAATCACTCTAGTGTGACAAGCTCAATTTCCAGCCTATGGCATCACCCAATTCAGCATATTAATATTGTGCTGACCTTACAAACCCTATCAGGGAGATCAGCTCAGTAGAATGAATAATAGAAGAGCATTAGGGTCACCCAGATGCTAGGGGCTGTTAATTTTGGCCTGGACCAGGGTGAGGAAGCAGCAGTGGCTTGGAGTGCAACACAGAGAGCGCTCCTCACTATCCTGTCACTGAATGTTGGCCATTTCCAAATTCCTCATTTCCCCGAAGAATAATTAGGTGAAGAGTTGACACTAGTGCAGATCCTCCTAGCTCCACCAAGCGGAGCATCTGTTGTCTCTCTCCCACATACCTCCCTACTATCAGCATAGCACAGGAATCCAAGGCTGAGTGTCCAGGTGCAGTGATGCGTTGACGGGACATTGCTCACCCTTCAGCAAGTCTTCTCATGGTTCTCCAACAATGTTGCCCTTTCTCTAATTCCTAAGTGAAAGATATGCTTGCAGATCACTTTCCCTACAGTTAGCTGCTAGAAAGCTCTGCGTTCTTTATACTTAGGCTAACGGTGTGCAACTATGACCCAAACTTGCAGAATGCTTTGCTGTATTCCTGCTAAGCTCACCGTGAACTGTATGGAACTTCTGTTCTGAAGCGGTCAGAGATGAGATGTATGTTAAAGCTTCCCAAATACAGGAGTGTGCTTAGTACAGCTTGCACAGTGAACTAAGGAGAAGATAGATGATTTTGATTGTCACTGGACCAATATGCAATCTGAACCAAGCTAGGGCTGGGGCAGGATGACTCTGGTTTGCTGATTTCTGGACAAATGATGGTCAAAGCAAGATAAGAAACGGGTGAGAATTGGGTGGAACCTGCTGTTTGTTGCAAAGCAGGGGGACAGATAATGAACAGAAGTGGGCCCCTAATTTTGGAGCAGGATGAACACTGTGAGACGCTGCTTCCCAGATCAGATTGGTGAAGTATTAACCCTTTCCTGGGTGGGTCGTGCTTTGACTAATGACGCTGACTGGGCCAGGATGATTGGACATCTCATCAGCAACTTAGTTGGAATCCGAACACTGCCCATCCTGAATCGCACCCTGCGTGGTTCTCCAAATGTTTCATGCTGCAGGATGGGGAACGTCAGATGAGCAGTCCATGGAGCGCAGTCTCAGAGCCAGTGGTATGAATCCACTCCCATGTTGGCAAGTGGAACATCTTGGAAGGAGAGAATATAAAAATTATTGAACACCCTTTTTTGTCCCAGTGACTGTTGCAGGTAAATCCCACCCGAAGTGCTTTTCTCTGATTAAATGTGACTCCCTACTCCTTTGGGGGCAGGGCTGTTTCCCCAACTGTCAAAGACTCCTGCCCTGGAGGAGGGAAAGGCAGCAGCCAAGACGGGGAGCTGGGAACCGGAAGGGTGGCTGATCTGGGTGTCTGGAGTGGGGGAGCAGGGATGATTGCCCTGGATTGCCCATCAAGAGAAATATGGGGCCCCGTACCTCATGTTCACTGGGGTTCCATCCCCTCCCATTTCACTTTATGGACACAGATGTTACAGATGTTTCCGAGGGGAGCTTTTGTTGCCCCTGAAACACCAACAACTGTGAGCTTCAGGAGGCCCATAGGCCAGACTCCATCCCACGCAGCTTTAACGCTCTCAGCTGAATGCACATCCTCTCGGGTCTGCAATGCAGTGTGACACTGACGCCACCGACGAATTTCTCCGCCACGCCAGAGAAACCCATCCGCTCTGCACCTCTGGGAGCGAGGGCAAGCCTGAAGCTACGTCCTGGATAAAAGTTTCTACCCAGCTCGTTATTCTCCCTTTTCAGCCACCTCCATGAGGTTCTGCTGGCCAGGGCTCCACAGCCTTGGTTAAAAGCTGAAGGGTGTGTTAGGGTTATTTCTTTAACCCTGGCAGAGCTCGGCCTCTCCCTGTGGTGGAGGACATCCCCTCCCAGGATTCTGCTAAGCTATCCATGGCATGGGTGACTTATCCCTGCTAGGTCTTCTGCTCCTGCCCAGAGCCGCACCCAGCAATGTGCTCTCTTCTGTCTGTGTCTCAGGAAGAAAAGAAAAACACTCCCAGCATGCATGGCCAGTCTATCGGCCAGCCACCCCCTTGATTAGGAGACAGCGGTATCGTTTTGTGAAGATACATGCTAGACTCTTATCCCTAATGCTCCATGAGCATCGTTTTGGTCCTCCCGGGGGTTTGAACCTGGGACTTCAGGAACTAAAGCAGCAATCTTATCTCCTTTGCTGGTTGCACATGAAGGGGAGGCCTATTATACACACTGCACAGTGCACCCGAGACCTGTACCCCTAGAACAGTAGGTTTATTGAAGGCATGATCCTCCTGCTAAAATACTGGCATAATCTCCCTACACGCATTCCCCCCACCCACCAGATCACGATCCCTCTTGAGCGTCTGGAACAGAGAGAGGAAGCCCTTATTATAATATATGTTCCCTCCCCAACCACAGAAGAAACAGAGGATAGATAATGCTTGAAAAACCATTAGAAAAGCACTAATATAGAGCTGTCTCCAAAGAGCCGCTTTCCCTGTGTGGCGACCGCCTCACGGATTAACCTTTTGTATATGCAGAAATAGGAAATGAATAATTGAACAGTGCTTAGATGCAGCAACGTCCCCTGTCCCGTGTGCTGTATCATCCGGACTCGCAGCTCTCTTTACAAAACCTCTCCAGCGACCCCTTTTAATTGGGATGTATGGAGGGCGCGGGAAGGAGGGAAAAGGGTAGTGAGTGCTGTTCTCCTAGTCTTGTCTCGGCAATAGGGCGAGGGTGCTGTACGGTTTAATATAACTCTGGAAACAAAATGATAGCAAATGGCTGGGCCCCTTGCATATTGAAGGATCATAGAATCATAGAATATTAGAGTTGAAAGGGACCTCAGGAGGTCATCTAGTCCAACCCCCTGCTCAAAGCAGGACTATCCTCAGCTAAATAATGATCTTAATGCTGTCTCTTTCCTGTTTAAGAACACACACTGCGCAGTCCCTCCTTGCTTCTGTGACAGGGAAGCAAGGGAAATGTCCTTAGAAATTATTCTCCCTTCATTTTTCTGCTTGTAATCCTGGAAATTCAGAAGTCTTCATGACGGAAGCACCCGCAGAGTGAAAAATCACTGTGGCATCTCTCTAGAAGTATAATAAGAAAGAAACAAGCTGGGCATTGGTGAGGGAGAATGAGACATGGGTTAGATTTTTGCAACCCCAGCAGATTTTTCTCTGATTTATTCTGGTTTTTCCCTGGAACGCATGCTTTGTTCTTGCACCTGCCCTTTGTGACGGCAAAATGAGGTGGGCATTTTTCATGGCCACATTGGACTGCATTTCTAATTCAATCCTTAATCTGGTCTCTAAACGCTGACATTTTTACAGTTTCCCTAGTGAGCCTCAGGAATTCACAGCTCTCCAGGACAGTAGGCAGATAAGGTGATCTAGTTCAACTGCCCGAATGGGAAAGGCTCAGGCCCCTTTCGCACCATATCACCATAGCTATCAGAGTGGTAGAACCTTTTGTTGGTGACTACTGCGTCTATACTATATCACAGCACTTTATAAACTTCAGCTGCCCCAGGACTGCCTGTTAGATGTTGGGCCCCTTTGTTATTCCAGTAATTCCTGAGGGTATGCCTGAATGAATACATCCCATGCATCCAGTGTTGTAGTCATGTCGGTCCCAGGACATTAGCGAAACAAAGTGGGTGAGGTCATATCTTTTACTGGACCAACTTCTGTTGGTGAGGGAGAACACCAGCAGAAGTTGGTCCAGTAAGAGATATGACCTCACCCACTTTGCACACATCACACTTATTTACAAGAAAAGTGTCAGGAATGTTGCATCTTTATAAAGCATCACAAATCTTTATTTGTTCTAGATTCATAGATTTCAAGGCCAGAAGGGATCATTTTGATCATCTACTCTGACCTCCTCTATAATGCAGGCCATGGAACCTCCCCAAAATAATTCCTAGAGCGGATCTTTTAAGAAAACTTTCAGTCTTCATTTACAAATTGTCAGTGATGGAAAATCCCTCAGGAAATGGTTCCAATGGTTAATTACCCTCACCGTCAAAAATGGACCTTATTTCCAATCTGAATTTGTCAAGCTTCAGCTTCCAGTTATTGGATCATGTAAGACCTTTCTCTGCTAGATTGAAGAGCCCATTATTAAATATTTGTTCTCTATATAGACTCTTACAGGCTGTGACAAGGTCCATCTCTTACCCTTCTTTTTATAAAGCTACACAGACTGAGCTCTTTGCGTCTGTCGCTCTAGTCTAGGCAGGTTTCCTAATCCTTTCTTCATTCTCATGGCTTTTCTTTGGACCCTCTCCAAATTAGCAACATCCTTCTTGAATTGTGAGCACCGGAACTGGCCCCGCTATTCCTGCAGCGGTCGCATCAGCACCAAATACAGAGGTGCAATAATTGCTCTATGCCTACTTGAGTTACCTGTTTATGCAAGATCTCATTAGTACTTTTGGCCCCAATGTCACATTGGGAGCTCATATTCAGATGATTATCCACCATGACACTTAAATCCTTTTCAGAGTCACTGCTTCCCAGGAAAAAGTCCTCCCATAACTATGATCTGCATTCTTTGTTCCTAGAAGTATACATTTACATTAAGACATATTAAAATGCATGTTATTTGCTTGCACCCAGTTTACCAACCTATCAAGATCACTCTGTATCAGTGACCTGTCCTCTTCATTATTTACCACTCCCCCAATTTTTGTGTCATCTGCAAACTTTATCAATGATGATTGTATGTTTTCTTCCAGGTCACTGATAAAAATGTTTGAGAGGGCCAGAACCAATACCTGCAGATGTCAATGGAAACACACCTGCTGGCTGTCAATTTCCTGTTTGCATTTTCATTTTGAGACCTATCAGTTTGTCAGTTTTTTAAATCCATTTAATGTGTGCCATGTTCATTTTATATAGTTCTACTTTCTTAATTCAGACATTGTGTGGCACCAAGTCAAACACCTTACAGCAGTCTATTACATCAACACTATTACCTTTATCAACCAAATTTGTAATTTCATCAAAAAAAATACCAAGTTAGTTTGACAGGATCTAGTTTCCACAAACCCATATTGATTTGCATTAATTACATTACCGTCCTTTTATTCTTTATTCATCAAGTCCTGTATCAGCTGCTCCATTATCTTGCCTGAGATCAATGTCAGGCTGCCATGTTTATAATTCCCCAGGTCATCCAGTTAACCCGTTTTAAAAACATACACAACATTGGCATTCTTCCAGCATTCTGGAATGTCCCCGGAGCTCCAAGTCTTATTGAAAATCAGCATTTTTAGACGATATAGCCCCTTCTGGCTGGGATAGAAAGAGAGGCAAAAAGGCCTTTTACCAAGCCAGACAGAACCACTTAACCAGTTTTCTTGGCCTTGTCCTCACATATGTCCCTAGTGGATTTAAAGTGGTGCACCATCACATGAGACAGCAGCCTCATTTATTACTTACATTTCAGTAGTGTGTAGAAGATCAGGGTCTTCTAGACCCATTCTGCTAGATGCTATGCAAACACATAGGCCAAATCCAGAATTCCGTGGGAGTCCACAGATATTCATGGGGGTCAGATCAGGCCCTAACTGGAGCCAGTGAAGAAAGTAGCATGGCAAACAATAGTAAGAGGGAAATAGGGCCAATCCAGTCATAAAGAAACTTGTCTGCACAGGCTGGCTAGATGCATGTTGTGATAACTCTGAATCATATAAATGTTGTGTTTATTTATTATCTGTGTTTATTATATCCCCATCATTCATGGGCTGGTTTCTGGTAAGAGACATGGTAGGAAAAGATTCCGGTGAAGCATTGGATGCAGAGGATAGGAGCTTTATGGCCTAGATCAGGAAGGACTTTCCATGGCATTTGGATAGGCAAAGAAGATAGCAGGAAAATGTGGACACAAGAACTAATGGATATAAACTGGCCATCAGGAAATTTAGACTTGAAATTAGATGAAGGTTGCTAACCATCAGAGGAGTAAAGTTCTGGAATAGTCTTCCAAGGGGAGCAGTAGGTGGAAAAAAAACTAGCTGGCTTCAAGTCTGAGCTTGATAAGTTTATGGAGAGGATGGGACAATTAACGGAACTTTGACTACTAGCAGTAAATATGCCCCATGGCCTGTGATGGGTGTTAGATGGGGTCAGTTCTGAGTTACTACGGAGAAATTTTTCTTGGGTGTCTGACTGGTGAGTCTTGCCCATGTGCTCAGGGTTTAGTTAATTGCTGTATTTGGGGTCAGGAAGGAATTTTCCCCCAGGGCAGATTGGCAGAGGCCTTGGGAGTTTTTCACCTTCTTCTGTAGCATGGGGCACGAGTCACTTGTTGGTGGATTCTCTGTATCTTGAAGTCTTTAGAAGTCAAAGATCAGTTAATTGCCAAACTAGTCTGTCCATCCCCTTCACAAACTTATCAAGCTCAGTCTTGAAGCCAGCTAGGTTTTTTGCCCCTTCTGCTCTTCTTGGGAAGCTATTAAACCTTTGATTTGAGGACTTCAGTAACTCAAGGGTCTATTAGAGGAGTGAGTGAGGTTCTGTGGCCTGTGTTGTGCAGGACGTCAGACTAGATGATCATATTGGCCCCTTCTGACCTTAAAGTCTCTGTGTCTAAAATAGGGCAGAATAGAAGCAGAAAAATGGCATTTAAAGCTGGCATCACTGGCAAAGCAGACTGGCAGAGTCCATCCTGGCATATTCTGAAAGCATTGCTAATTCTTTCCCATGGATAAGCTCAGTTCTTACTCTCTGGATAACCTAGTAGCCAAGTGCATAATGTATTGCCCTCAGTAGCAGTTGATCTCCTTCCCACTCATCCGTTTGAGGATTCGTAGAGAGATCCACGCTCAGCACAGGCGTCCTGGTGACAGGACGGCCCTAGATGCTGTGCTGACCTCCTCTTTGGTGTATGTGGTCCATACCACAGGCAGCCCAGGCACCAGTCATGCAAACTTCACTGATTTATTAGCTCACCTTGTGCCTCTGCAATTCATCATCCCTTTGCTAGTCCCTGGAAGGGACCTCAGCAGCTGAGCTGAGCGCCCTGCATGGCCCAGGACATCAGCCTAACGTTGACATAGCGGGCAACACCTTGTGGGTATGGCCCAGTCTAGAGGCCAGCATCTGTGGGTGCACCAACATCCTTGCAATTTTCAAAAGGCCCAGGAAAATTTGAAGATTAGGAGTTGTGCCTGCCAAAAAGTGCAGCTGTGTAGCAGCCAAGGGAATATGGAATCTGGTGATTAGCAGACATGGCCACCACTATTTATGATATAAATGGGACTTGGCTACATAGAGTCACCCACCTGCTGTCCAGCCCAGTGCCCCCAGACTAGAGTAGGGGATGGCTGGGCAGGAGCAATCGCACTGTCCCACCGTAGGAGCCGTCCCTCTGGCGGCGTTAGTGCACCTGTGTGGGATGTGGGGCTCTGTACCCTCTCTCGGATCCCTCTCCTCCTGGGATAAGCAGAGCCTGCCATCGTTTCAGCAGGGGACTCCTCCCAGTAACATCCAGACAGAGAATCTACCAGACCCTGCCAAATTCTGTCTGACCGCACCCTCTGCAGCGCCCTGGTGTCCAACTCCGGCGTCAATGCCTGTCTCCTGAGACCTGCCAACCCATGACGTGTCCCTGGTTGCTATGGCCGCGCGTCTGTGGCGAGGCCTTTAGCATTACAAGAGCTCTGACCCTGGGTAGACCGTAGCCACTGCCTGCTCCCATAAGAGGTGTCGGCACTGGTGGGGTGCGGAAGGGGGCGGAGAGGAGCCTATAGCATTTGGTACTTTGACTGGGCACTGGAAATAGCCTCTCACTCCCTCAGGCCTGGTGGCTGTAACCCTCTTCCTTTAGGGACCTTATCCTACTGGGACTGGTCCTTTCAGCATGTCCTCTGGAGATGGCACTACGAAAGTGATCTCAGTATTACATGTTATGTGCCAGGTGCTATGTCCCCTGCCACCCTGAATATATGGGGTGTCTGTGGACCCCACCAGTACATACGTGTCTGTGTTTGCACTTCCAAATACCATGGTAGTTCCTAAAATGGACTCCAGTTGACCTGGGGTCTGCTAACCCATGTCCTACTTGGCCTGTATTCAGACTGTCCATCCATGGTTGCTGTGGGTCTCCTCCTCTCCTTTCCCCTGTCCTGGCTGGCCTTGAGGTCACCCACATGTGAGGGGTGAGCAGATGGACAGCGCTGTGGGGTGTAGGCAACATGTGCTCCCATGTGACTGCCTATGTGTGCCTGGTCGTAGGGGACGTACAGCAGCTGCTCCCACGAATAAGGGCACGGCAGCTCCTTTGCAGGCAATGTCTAGTGGAAGCTGCTAGAGATACAAGTGGAGGTGCTTCAAATTCAGGGCTTTGTGGACTCTTGCGTCCGTATATGGCCACCAGAAAATAAGAGGCACCTGAATGACCCAGCCTTTGCATGGGCTGAACTTCAGGCATTGTGAACATTTCTGTATGAAAGCACAGACCCTTTTGCAGCTCAGCCCATGGTGCATGCACACATTAATGGGGCACAAAGTCTTCTTGCTGTTCTGCACGGATGAGGCTTGTAGTGATGTTGGAGGCTTTGGACCAGCTGAGAGAGCGTCAAGTCCCCTTCCTTACCTCACTGACCTTCGGGTTTTCAGCTTCGCCAGCGTAGTGGCTGGTGGGTTCTGGGCTGGGGAGGCTTTCTGGAGGACTAAGAACCATAGGGCCGCACAATTACCAGGCCACGTTTTTTCTTTGGGGGTCATCAGTAAGAAGCCTGGAGTGGACGGTGAAGCCCATGCAGACCAGCAAAGCAGCTCCAGATGGATGTGCAGAGATCTCCCTAGGCCGCAGGGCTGGGGGTGGGGCCACCTGGGCCATGGTCCAAAGGCCACATTTTAGCCAGGCCAATCCTGAGTGACTCAGCAATCCTTGGGCCCAGTCACAACACCACTCACTCAGAATGCCCACTCTGGGCCAGACCAACGGTCCATCTAGCCCAGTGTCCTGTCTTCCGACAGCGGCCGGCGCCGGGTGCTTCAGAGGGAATGAACAGCGTGGGGCAATTATCGAGTGGATCCAGTCCCAGCTTCTGGCAGCCAGAGGTTTAGGGACACCCATAGCATGGAATTGCATCCCTGACCATCCTGGCTAATAGCTACTGATGAACTTAGCCAATTCTTTTTGGGACCCAGTTATAGGTAGCAGAATAGAATTATGTCACTAGGCCTTTACAAAAAGGTTTTTGTTTGAGTCTCTAATCGTCGTGCCATCGTAATGTCAATTGTTCCCAAAATGTGGGTGGAACGGGTGCTGCTTAGGTGTTCATCAAGGCACAGGCTTTCAGACACACCCAGGGAGATTTCTGAAACATCTCTACGACCTTCACACACTCAGCATGAGGGGGAAGCAATCTGATTTGCTTGCTGTGTCTGAACAACAGATAACAGTGAGAAGGAAAAGTTCCAGCGTACATCCCACCGCCTTTAGAGATCAAGTAGTAATTCTCTTTCCACAGTCGAGGATGCAAACATCAAAACAGGGAATGCCAAAAATATGCACTAGACAACATTACCTACATGTGCTACTGGGATTGCTGAAGAATACTGGGATTTGACAAGTTAATTGACCCTTAATGTAATCTCTGTCTTGCCACAAATCTTTACAATTAGTTCTGTCCGTTTAGCTAGGATTCTAATCTCTGGTTTGTGTGTTTTGCTCCTGTGATCAAATATGGGGCTAAAGCAACACAGCTGCACATTTTTCAGTGCCATGGCTCGCTGCGATTCACAAGTCTTCGATGTGGAAACAGCTTAGCTTCTCATACTTTCTCCGGAAAGGCTTGCAGTTAGTCTAAATTAAATGCCCCTACGTGGTACTGCCACTAGATGGCATCATAGCACTGCAGTGTGTTTTGTCCTTGGTGGAAGGAGTTGGTGGGTTTTATTTAGCAGCGGAAAGATACTGAAAAGCACACTTGGGGTTTTCTTTCCATAGACATCATGGTCTTTCCAAGACTTGGCAGGCAGAGCAATCTAAGTGGCTATACCTTGGGGTTAGTTAAGGAAGGACATTCGCAAATCAAACCAATAGTGACTGAAGACCAGTCCCTCTTGGATTTGAAGACAAACTCACCTTTTCTAAGGGCAAACCTAAATAATATAGAAGCCTCTCCAAGGACCACTGCACTGGAAAGGGTTAAGCCCCCCACCAGGAGAAGAGAAGGGGCAGATAAAGTCTTTGCGGTATTGCAAATATTGTTTATCCTGCTTTCCTAATATTTGCCATTTCCATAGTGACAGATCTGTCTTGAGCAGCAATGTCAACTCATTAGACCTCATAATGACAAGGTTTTTTTTTTCCTAATGAGTTTCTGTTCCTCTCTCTTGGGGCAAGTCCCTGTTTACTCTTGAAAACAGCATTATATAGCTCCCAGAAATGTGAGCTTCAGGTTTTTTTAAAGAAAAAGATTTCATGTTTACCGGGTCATGCTTCTCGAATTAGCACGACTATGGAAATGAAAACTGGGCACAGATGGAAGGGTTTCCTGCCAAAGAAGGCTCAGCTCAACAGTGAGTTAATGGACTGGCTTTTCCCCTCTGGAAATCTGAGCTGAAATCCTGATTTGAGTTACAAGTGAAATGAGTTTGGTCGTCTCCCCTTGACCTCTGTAGCTACCTGGCATTCATGATTGTTCCCTGAGTTAATTCTGAACCCAGTAAAGTGTGTGATTAGCTTTAATTATGACTTCTAATGTGTATTTCTCTGCACTGATTTCATCTGCAATCAACCTGTTCACAAGGCAGAGAAGCATTTTTCGGGCCACTGTTGATATTGACATATTAGCCCCTTCCAACTGGCCAGGGCACTTATTTAAACAGAGTAAGCTGAGTAAATGTGCATCAAGGTATACGCTTTGGCAGTGACCTCTCCACATGAAGAGGCACAGCAAGGATCCATTCTCCAATTCAATGTCCAGCAGCATCCCTTCATTGTCCAGTCACTTCCTTTGGGGACTAACCCAATTTGCACAACACACACCTCAAAAATATAGGGCAAGCTTCCTCAAATGCAGTTACCATAATGGCCGGCCTGTGTGATCTGCATTTCTCTCCAGGCAGGAATGAAGGATACTGCCCTAAAGCTCCAGAAATTAGGAACATACACATTGTATTTTATTAGAGATTGCACAGCCATGACACTGAATAATGGACTCTGTGAGGTGCTCTCAGTGGCTGGTTTCAGGCTTGACTCTTGCTGTTTTGAGTCTTTCCCATGGTCTGTGCTCCAATATGACCCGAGTCCTGAAACATAAAATGCAACCATTCCAGATGTGCTCAGACACTAGCTTTATCTGTCATAAGAGGGAGGGAGAAGCTGCAGAAACATTTTCATAAGGCCCCCCTGGTTGGGTCATGACTAGGAAACGAATGGAGGACCTCTAAGTACAGACTCCTCCCACTTTAAATAAATGGCTACGTCCATGAGCTGGGCATGGGAGCAAGCAGATCTGCTCCTATGGGCTGCAGCCAGTAGAGGGGACCTTTGGGCGAGGTGAGACTACAGAAGGAAGCTGAGCGGTTGGCACTGCACACGTATACAGCTGGAGAAGGAGTGGCACCTGGTGAACCCTGTGGCTACCTGATGGGAAGTACTCTAGAGAGGGACCTGCAGACCAAACGTTTAGGGGTCCCAAGTCCGGCTCTGAATGAGGCCTCATCCATGGTGTTGATGTGATTATTTAATAAAGGCATCTCCTGTACCCTGGGATGCCCTGCTTCCTCAAGGACAGACGGGACCTGAGACGCACCTGAGCCTAACGGGAACAGAACACCAGCTGTGGTCATCTGCAAGCAGATTCCGGGCTCACACGCTTCCTTAAGAACTGCCTGCCATGACACCGCCAGGTATTGGGGCCCCAAGCCGACACCCACACCTCTTTAGTGTTCGATGCACCTTCCCTACTCGCCATCCCTCACATCATCCTCACACTCTCTAGCAAGGTATGCCCCACTGTCCCAAGAGTCCCAGGCCTACCTTTTAGAACTTAATTGTGTTTCCTCACCACCCCCCAACCCCCTGACTGGCTATTGTTTACTGAATGAGAGTGGGGTTTGATAACTGGTTGTGTTTGCCAATTAAGGAGAGAATACTGAATTGCTTTAGCCATTCTTTATTGAGTTCCTAATAGATACAGAGAACCTAACTGAGATAACAACGTATTGGAGATAAAATGCTCCATTGAAGAAATCTCACTTTAATATGTGGGCTAGTAAATCATTTTCTTGTCCTCTTTTCCCCACCCCAGCACTGAAATTTGATGGCATGCACAAGGACTTTAGGCATTATTAAGTCATCGTTACAGGACCCCACAACAGGAAACAGCCCAAATCGAACTGGTCCCGTCCCTGCCTCAGCTGCAGCCTGAATCAGATGAGCTCATCTGCTGTTGCTCCAGCACCCTAGGGCTTTCCAACTCCTGAAATGCAGTGACCACCATGTCTACTCAGTCCAGGCAGAGGCAAGCGCTGTGTAACGCTCCGCATGGGGGATGTCTATTCAGCAGCATGGACGCTTGAGCGGGAATTTCCATGTCACCTTACATCTCCCAATGGCATTTTCTGAGGCAGCAACTGAGGCAATACCTGGTCAAAGCATGTGCGATCTGGGTAGAGTTTAATCACCCAAGGGAGTCAGTCGTAGGCAGGGTCATCCAGAATTACCATGGTGATGGAGATACCAGGGTTTATTATTATTTACTTGTATCTTCGTAGTGCCTAGAAGTCCTAGTCATGAGCCCGGGACCACTGTGTCAGGCGCTGTACAAACACAGAACAAGATAGTCCCTGCCCCAAGGAGCTGACAATCTAAGAATGAGACGAGAGACAACAGGTGGAGACAGACAGATAGACAAGGGAGCACAAGGAAACAATGAGACGGCACTGGCCAGCAGGTAGGCAATGGTTTCAGCATACCAGCCGCTGAACTGTAGCCATGTTCTTTTCAGGCCTCGTGGCAAAGGATTTCTCTGCATTGCAAGGGAACATTTTGCCTTTGTGCTCTGTTCAAACATCCAGCATTGTATCTCTTCGGGCCCATTGCCAGCATGCAGGAATATCCAGCAAACGGCCATGGTAATTAATTAGCTGTTGAATTTTCCAGCAAGCTGGACTTTCCATAGTGACATGAGAGGTATAGAAAAAGAGGCAGTAAATTAGTTTTTATACTGAATTGCAGTTGTGGATCATTTACTATTTAGCGTTATTTTTAGGAACCTCTGGATCTGATGGCTCCCCCCCCACATTCTAGGCAGTTCTTGATGACCAGTTTGCTGTCCAGTCCAGGACCAGCCTACCGCAGAGATACACGGGGAATCGAAAGTCCATATGCTATTGACCCACACTCTTCCTGGCTGCTGGAGAGGTGGGAACAGGGGGAAGTAGTTGGGAGATGCTGGCCCTAGGGGGAGACATAGTGCAAGTGAGCCAGACAACTGGCTGGGAAGCAGCAGGGAATGGGTAAAGGGAACGGAGGACTAGGTACATTGGAAGGTTAGGTAGGCTGCAGGTTTTTAGCTGGAGGGGAGGCTCCCTGTCAAGCCAATCCTGGTCAGGGAAGCTTACCTGGGAAACACTTTCCCCTCGAGATGCAGGCTTAACATTTCGCTGAAGCACGTGCAGTTAAAATGGTTGGATGTCCCACCTCCAGTGGAGAAGAGGCAAGCAGGCAGATGCAAATCATTTTCATTGAGCCCATTTCAGGCAGGCGCTAAACAAAGGAGGAGAAGATGAAGCAGTGGCCAGATTTCTGGAGAAACAGATTTCTGTGGCCAGGAGAGAGATTTCTCTGGTGTCCCCCCCCACCTCCAACAGATATGGACTGTCCCCACAAACTCACCCAGCACTGGGGAGATGGCTGATCATTCCTTAATCCCTTTGTACTGGCCAGGGTGGGTGTCATTTTGTTATTCCCCACCCAGAAATCCCATAAAGTCATTGAACCACATTCAGCTCGGCTGAGTTACTCTACTCAAATGGTTTAACTGCTAGTCTAGTGGATCGAACATTGCCCTGGGACTCAGGAATTCTGGGTTCTGGTCCCAACTCTGCCACTGCCCTAGCAAGTCATTTTGCTTCTCTGTGCCTCAGTTTCCCCATCAGTAACTCTGCAATAACGGTACCACTCTGCTTTGAAATCTGTGGAGAAAAAGTGATGTATAAGAGCTCAGTATTGTTATTAAAGAGGTAACCAGGGTTCCCCACCCATGGGCTAACGAGCCAGTAGCTGCTAAATTGCACTTCTTCTGTGGATATCTCACAGTAACCAATAATTCACAGTGATTATATGCTCCTCTGTATTGGACGCAGCATTTTCCCCCTGCTATTGCAGTTGCATCAGTTAAATGTTCCTAAGCTTGCTACCTACTACGTCAGGAAATCATTACTGAAATGGACTACGTCTCAGGCATCTAATGAGACACAGCACAGTAACAAAGAGTCATTTTTTTCCACTGGTGAGCTCATTTGAATGGAGTAGCGTCACAATTCCCTGACATAGCGTATATAAGGGGCTGCTTACACCTGCCTTCCCAAAATCAGAGGTTTCCAGAGCCCTCCATCAGAGCAGAAAGTGGGGCAACAGAACTAAATGCTGCTGCAATAGACAGTTCCCTCTGAACCAGCTACAGCGACGAAAGTTTCTAGCCAGTCATATTCAAGCTGATTTCTATTGCACACACAGTGCTTCGCGCTGAATAGTCAGAGCCTTTAGGAGGTATTTGGCAGGGATGTGTCTGTTGTGTCTGCGAACCAGTAAACCTCATGTGGACGCAGCTAGATAGGGAAGTCCCCATTTGGCAGCTGTGAGTTAACAGAGGCTTGCCAGGGGCTGACAGCAGGTGGAGCTGCTCTCAGCTAGAATTCACAAAGGGCGAGGTCCACACTCCTCAACTGGATTCTTGCATGCATGGGGCAGGGTCTCTCTGACGGATTCACCTGGATACACAGCGTCCTAGACACCTCTAGCTGCTATGGTATCCTGTTCAAGTCCTCCAGAACGGGGATTCATTTGGTGGTTCTTTTGCCATGGCTCTCCCCTTTGGGCCTGATGAATTGGCCCTTCTCTGCAAAAATGCAGACAGCGCTTGCTTGCTGTATCTGAGAGGGGCTGTGCTATCCGGGTGGTTGTTACGCTGCGTCTGTAGCGCTTGCCAAATTACTCTAACTAAACACAGCTCAATAGCGGCTCTAACCAGCCTTGACGTGGGCATGTAACTGCACTTGTAAATAACAGCGTGCAGAGGCAGAGGCTGGAATTACGTCCCTCCAGACAGCCATTCGGTATGGGAGAGAATAGGGGACACTAGCTGTAATGCTATGCATTAAAAAGCACTTATGCTGCTAAAACCGGCATTAGAATAGCACATAAACATTGCTGTCATGATCTCAATGGGACTCTGGAGTCCAAATGGGAGCTCTGGTGGCCTTTCAGAGCCTGCATAAGAGGGGGCGGGGGAGCCATTTCAGGTATCGTAATGATGTGTCTCTTACACACACACAAACTAACTCAGATTCCTTCACACCCACACGTCCTGCACCAACACACAGAGAGAACCAACAGAAGACGTCATTAGCAGCTTACCATCTCTCTTGGTATCAGGCTTGGGACATGGAAATCGGAAACGGGGAGCTGATCAAAGGCTTCTTCTTAATCTGAAGCCACCTGGCCGTCATCAATCCAGATAAGGCACGTTGAGTGCCAAGATGGCAACATTTTTGTTGAGCCAAAATGGTTTAATTCTTTAAGCAAGGACTTCACTAGCACACATTCCTGCCCTCTCCAGCAGCAAAGGGAGCCCAGGCCTAAACTAGAGAGAGAAAATATATATATATATTAAGGCCAAATATTGCCTCACTCCAACCTCTAGCCAAGGACTTGGCACAAGGGGAATAAATGGGATAACTCAGGTGTTTAAAGGCCAGAAGGTGCCTATCGGTTTTCAGGTTAAGGGACTTGCAAGTGTGGAGTTACCTGGCCCTATTAGTCTGGAGATACAACATTCTTCTTCTGAGTAATGATAATAATCAGTAAATCCTTGCAAGCCCCTTTAACGAGTTAAAGACCCTCTTATTTTTCTAATTCTATATCTCTAAAACACCATATCCAAGTGACCTCAAATTTGGCTCACACAGAAGTCTTCTACCGTGACAAGGGAATGGGAGTTTAAAAAGGTGCATGGTAGGGATTTGTTCTAAAGGACATGTGGAAAAGGGTTCAAAAGAGAGTTTCTAATGGAAAGTTGATGACCTTCTTTAAAATGGAAAGACTCCTGTCCTGCTACCATGTATGATGAAATTCAGCAGAGGACCTCTTTTGCAATGGACTTTCAACTTTTTAATGTATTCTGTAAATATTCCCAATTATGGTAAAATGTTGTCCTTGTGCATGAAGTTTATCTTTTCCCCCTGAAATGTCAATTGAGCTGTCCTGCTGAGCAAGAACGGAGAGCAACTCAGTGTGCAGAAACAGCAGCTGCAGCATCTTCTTTACTCTTTGAAACTCATTGGGGCTGGCAGGATGATCAGAAAAGACTGCTTTTGAAAGTAAAACAAGTTCTGATTAATTTTAAGTTTTTAAGACTCTACAGCAGTGTGTGAGTCCTAAAAAAGACATGCCAGAACACACTTCTGGACTAACATTCCAGACCATTCCAACATGACCTGAGCCCTGCTCTAAAACTTGAATTAAAAAAAAATTGTTTCCTCTTAAAAAGCCAAGCTTTTCAAAGCATATTCATTTTTTTCTAACAGTTTTTGTTAGCTTCAAGCAAGCATCCTTTCCAGAACCATCAGAAAGATAGAATAATGAGAAGGATGTAGTGCGCACCAGGTCTGTATGCTAGATCAAAACTACACAGGGCTGTTAACTATCCACACTGTCATTTAACTAGGTTTGTCTATCACAATTCAAGAGTTTATAAAAGTATCAATTTTCCTTCTTCCTTTTTCCTCTTTTTTTTCTTTTTGTGCTAATGAAATGTTTACTTGCTGTATATTATTCAGCCACTAGATGGCTCTACATGCTATCCAAAGCTCCAGACAGGTTATGGTCCCTGGTAAACAACCTAGACAAAACTGGAACTCAAGTAGAGTAGAAACCTTTTTATTTGTGTCCATGGTTTGCAGCTGGTTTCTTCAGTAAATGCTTCCTGTTTAAGATAGCCTGTGATTCCATATATCATGACATATGTCTTGTTTGTTTATAGGCTTTCCTGTCCCGTCACATCCATCTCGTATCTGAGCACCTCACAAATGTTAACGAGTTTATCTTCATATAACCCTTGTGAGATAGGGAAGTATTATTCATCTTGTATATTGACCTCGCTAGCCACTACCATTAACATCAGAATATGCCTGGCTCTCAGACGGGTGGACAGTAAGGAAGGAGGATATATGAAGCTTCCATCCTCCTTATGGTTGAGAGTGTCAGAGTCATCTAGGGCATTTAGATGTCCACTTCATGTTAATTTTAATGGAAACTGGGAATTCAAGTCTATTAGGTGGCTTTGAAAATCACACCATAGTCAAAATATCCCATCTCCCTGCTGGACAAGAAGAGAGAACATGCTAATAGATGCAAGGGCTCAGAGGGGGAGAGAACCAGTGTAGCCTACATTTCAAAGAGTCCTTTGTCAATGTTTTCACCACTTGCTGCCATTTATTAAAGCATCTGGAAGGCAGACAAAGGAGATGGGAAGATTCTAACATAATTTATGGGGATAATGAGGGTGATCTTCTTGGAGATCTGCCAGTGAGCATGCTCAATAAGAGCTAAGTGGTGGTGTTGTTGCTATTAATCACAAAGAGGTCTTAGATGTAAAACAGGAGTAAACAGGGTTGGGTCAAGAAGAAGCAAGAGGAGACAGAAAGAGTTGCGCATGAGGGAAACATGACTTGGGAAGGGGAATGGAAAACTAAGTAGCTGAGCTGTTTTGAATAGTGAGTGAGAGGAGGTGAAATATAACTAGGGACCACGTTATTGTACCTGAGTTCCATTCACCCATGATCAAGAAGAGATGGAAAGAACTGGCTCTGCCCTGGAGGAGATCCTCTGAGTGTCTGGTACAGAAAATCCAGCACTACAGGGATGGTGGGAAATGCTTTAGAAAAGCAGGATACCTCTCAAAGAATTATTAACACTTTAACCATTTCAGTACAGCCCAGGTGAATGTACTGGGGACCTAGCAGCTGGCCTTTGGGTGTTTTGAAAAGCAGGACACCCAGGAAATGCGAGTCCATGAGTGACACAGAGCTAGCGCTGTGACCTAGTGCACAGAAGTGGGATAGCTGGGGAAAAGATGGCAGAGTACTGCCTTTCTACTGCTTCTCTCCGCCACTGCTCTTAATCAACAGCTGGGCAGAAACAACTAGTCACAGATATAGTCCTCTTTTAAATGCGCTTCCTGGGCACAGCCTTGAAAACGAAGATCAGATGGGTCTAGCGTCTTACTTAATGCACGTGTCAAAACATGGACAAAGGCTTAGGGCCTGATTCTCATTTACACAAAAGCCCCATTATCCCACTCTGGCAATGGGAAGGGGCTTCAAAGGGGGTGCAGTATACTTTTGTACCAACTTTAAGGGCATTTTAGAAAGCAGTGGGGTGTAATGGCTTGAGTGCTAGACTGGGGGAGGGAGAGAGCAGGGGCTCAAGAGACCCGCCTTCTAATCCCAGCCTGCTGGGCATGACCTTGGGCAAGTCACTTCCCCTCTCTGGGCCATCGGCAAAATGGACATAATGAGGGTGATCTTCTTGGAGATGAAGTGGGGGCAGTGTTGCTATTAATCGCAAAAAGGTCTTAGTTGTAAATGAGAAGTAGGCCTTGGGATCCTATATTGGCAATGTGAGTCAAGATCAAACAGATTTCAGGCAGGCATGATGTCAGTCATCAGGTAATAGCAGAAGTTTTCATGCATATGGGGGGGCGGGAGGGGCGGGTAGCAATTTTTCTAGGTCTAGGCGCTTCAGAGGTGAATTTCACTGCGTCACGTGGGGCCAGCTGCAGAAAAGTCCTGTTGGGAGCTGAGTTGAGGAAAGAATTGTGTGCATTGGACTGAAGCCTCCCATAGTTCAGCCTCACGATAATAGCACTATATGTGCAGAGAAATAGGTTTTCCAAGTGCACATATGTGGTGCAGGCCAGTTGCGCTGAGCATAAAGTGGCACTTCATGAGGAGGATGTGCTATTGCTGTTAACAAATTCCAAGACCTCGGTGCCCCCATATCGTGCAGGAAATAAAAGGCTTTGAAGAGGACTCTGGTTTTAAACTCAATTATTCCAAGATGAAGGCAATGGTAAAGGGGCTCACTTACTCACTGCTTGAAAATCTGTATGATTAATTTTAAATGGGCCGTGAATTTTATCAACGATTTGGGAGTAGAACTCATTTCGTCTTGCAATATCCTTTGGATGCCAATTATATCACTCTTCAGAAAGGTCAGAGAAAAAAAATGTAGCCAACTGGCTTTCAGGGAGAACATTTTCCCAGCCATGAATGTGAACCGGTTTGCCCAAAAAGTCCTTATTTTTTTCACACTACTAATCCTTTAAGTACTGCATCCTTCCATGCTGAATTTCACCTACATGAAAAAGTTACCTCGGACCAGCCAGCAAACCTGCACAACCTGATGTAGAAGGAGGTTTTGCAGCCCCAAACTGCAGCACGACTATGCCTTTCAGTGGTGCAGTTCCAGGAATATCCAAACAAACAGTGGGTGAACAATGAGCCATATTATTCTGACGTGCCTGTCTAACCAGCAGGGAGAACATCAGAATTGTTCTTGTTCACTTATTAATTTAACAGTTGGTATATGGAAAAAATTAGGATTAAATTACACCTTGCTGTTTCCACACTGCCTGTCTCCAATTACAAATAGTACAAATTTCCCTAGAGAAGACTTGGATCTGGGCTCCGCCTTTCAAAAGTCCTAAGTGACTTCGGAGCCTAAGCCTCATTGAAAGTCAATGGGACGTAGGCGCCTAAAAAATTTAGTAATGGTTGCAAATCTTAGCCCTGAAATTCAGGTCATGGGGTGGGAAATCCTGAATTGCATGTGGTCGAACTGCTGTCTAAAGACCGCAAGGTTCTGGATACTGCACAGCACGGGTGGCTCAGCGCACTCCAAGGAATAAGGCCTTCCGTAACAGCCGTGGCTTCTACACAAAGGATGCAGGCAGAGATCTCGGCTCCCTTTGTGGGGAATGCACATCAGCTGCAGCACCAGGTGTCCCACAGCCTTTCATGCCTGCTGAGCAGGACCAAGCCAACACGTGGCCTGTTTCAGACAACATGTGCACAGCCCCGGAGGATCCGTCCAATGAATCTGTGGGGCCTACCAACATCACCCACCCTGAACTTACCACAAGGACCCATCAGGCTCAATGCCACAACCAGCAACCTAAGAATTAATGGAGGGATGAATCTCCATCCCTTACCCCCATCCCACTCAATAAGCATAGTGTAAGTGGGTGTCTTTTCCCTCTCTGTTGATGGATGAGCCACGGGACCAGGTCTGGCAAGGGTTGATCTCCACTTCTGCTGCAAAGTCCGTCGTGCAGCAGCCCACTGACTGAATCTCAATTCCCTGTCTGTCAAAGGGATAGAATGACTCTCCCTTTCTCCCACCCGGCATGTCATAAGCTTTTCGGGGGGGCAAGGATGGTCTCTTACTCTGTGTTCGGACAGCAGCTAGCACAACGGGGACCCATTCTTGCCTGAGACCTTTCCGCGTTTCCATCCAATAATTAACACTTACTGTGCCTTTCACATTGCGTACCCTGTGCAACATTTCACCAGAGCCACAGTTCTGTCCGTTACTGGGCTTGTGTTTTTTAATCGACAAGTTTACCTGCAAAACTGGTGATAACATACAGTCCCTCGTGGTCCTGCGATCAAGTCTTGAGCTGGGGTCATTGTTCCATGTTCTGCCAGCACCGGCCTCCTTGTCCCCTCAGACTCCTCCATGCATTATTCTTAGTCCCATCAGATGGCAATGCTGATGCTAGCAAAGCTGCATCTGTTGGCAGTGCTGGTGGGCACACAACATGCTAGGAGTATCCTGTTGCTCTCTTCTGAGCCATACGGCAGTGTCCCAACAGTCTGGTACAGGCCCCTGAATCTAATTTTTAGGATTCCAAATGCTCTCTCTTTAACCCATGTAGTGGATCTTACAATCCTGTTTGTATCGATTAATAAAGACTCAAAAGAAAATAATATAATTAATGCCCTTCAGTATGGGTTTGTGGAAAATAGATCCTGTCAGACTAATTTGATATCTTTTTTTTATGAGATCACAAGGTTGACTGATGAAAATAATAGTGTAGATATAATATATTTAGACTTCTGTAATGTGTTTGACTTGACATCACATGACATTTTTATTAAAAAGCTAGGGTGAT
The DNA here is from genome assembly GCA_007922155.1 of Mesoclemmys tuberculata. NCBI lineage: Eukaryota > Metazoa > Chordata > Testudines > Chelidae > Mesoclemmys > Mesoclemmys tuberculata. The sequence goes on along the minus strand of ML675649.1, from coordinate 44,150,854 downwards.
AAAAAATTAATATGGCACACATTAAACGGATTAAAAACTGGCTAACTGATAGACCTCAGAATGTAATTGTGACTAGAGAATCATCATTGAGTAAGTGTAGTTCTACTGGGACCCCACGGGGATCAGTTCTGGGCCCTATGCTATTTAACATTTTGATCAATGAACTGGAAGCAAAAAAATAAAATCATTAATGAGGCAGAAGCACAAATATTGGGGGTGTGGCAAATAATTAAGAGGACAGGTCACTGATACAAAGCGATCTGAATTGCTTGATAAGCTGAGTGCAAGCAAATAATCAAGATTGGGGTGTTTCATTAAAAGATATGCTCTCAGAATTATTTTGCAGAAGTTCTAGGCCCTGTGTTATACAGGAAGTCAGACTACATCATCACGAGTCTAGAAGATCACTTCTGGATTTAGAATCTATGAATATACATTTTAGTATGGCTAAATCTAAACTGCATCTGGGAAAAAAGAATGCAGGCCATACTTATAGGATGGTGGACTGTATCCTGGGAAGCAGTGTCTCTGAAAAAAGATTTAGGAGTCATGGTGGATAATCAGCTGAATGTGCACTCCCAGTACAATGCTGTGGCCAAAAGGGCTAATGTGATCTGTGCATACGTAAATGGGGGATTCTTAGCTAGGAGTAAACAGGTTATTATTACCTCTGTATTTGGCACTGGTGCAACCACTGCTGGAATCCGGTGTCCAATTCTAGTATCAACAATTCAAAGAAGATGTTGGTAAATTGGAGAGGGTTCAAAGAAGAGCCACAAGAATGATTAAAGGATTAGAAAACATGCCTCACAGTGATAGACTCAAGGTACTCAATCTATTTAGCTTAACAAAGACAGGGTTAAGGGGACACTTGATCACAGTCTATAAGTATCTACATGGAGAGCAGAAATTTGATACTGGGCTTTTCAATCTAGCAGACAAAGGTATAACTAGCTTCAATGGATGGAAATTGAAGCTAGACAAATTCAAACTAGAAATAAGGCAATTTTTTTAATGATAAGGGTAATTAACCATTAGAATAATTTACCCAAGATTGTGGTGGATTTCCATCATTGGCAATCTTTAAATCAAGACTGGGTATTTTTCTAAAGGATCTGCTCTAGTTCAAACTGGAATTAATTAATAAAAGTTCTCCCACCTGTGATATATAGGAGGTCAAATTAGATTATGACAGTCCTCCCTTCTGGCATCTATTAACTCTATTAATCTATTATTTCTTTCCTGTGTGCATGGTGGAGGACTGAAAGGTCATCAGCCAGGTTCAAAGGTGATATCCTTTGTCTCTTGGTTTAAAAAAAAAGCAGGGTCTCAACTCTGGTGCGAAATTGTGCCTTTTGATAAACTAATATGGGTGCATAATTATATGTGGGTGCCAGAGTATGTGTTAAAGAGAGAGAGAAATGATTTCTACTCAACAAACAGCCATCTTGACTTAACATTTCCTCCCTACTTAAGAACCAAAGAAGAGAAGAATGAGGGGGGATTTGATAGCAGCCTTTAACTACCTGAAAGGGGGTTACAGGGAGGGTGGAGCTAGGCTGTTCCCAATGGTAGTAGATGACAGAACAAGGAGCAATGGTCTCAAGTTGCAGCAGAGGAGATCTAGATTGGATATTAGGAAAAAGTTTTTCACTAGAAGGGTGGTGAAGCTCTGGGATGGGTTACCTAGGGAGGTGGTGGAATCTCCCTTATAGGTTTTAAGCTGTGGCTTGACAAAGCCCTGGCTGGGATGATTTAGCTGAGGTTAGTCCTGCTTTGAGCAGGGGTTTGAACTAGAGGATCTCCTGAGGTCCCTTCCAACTCTAATATTCCATGATTCTATGATTCTAATGGCCATAATGGGTCAGAGCAACCATCCATCTAGCCCGGTATCCTGTCTTCCAACAGTGGCCAGTACCAGGTGCTTCAGAGGGAATGAACAGAACAAGGCAATTTATGGAGTGATCTAACCTCCATCGTCCAGTCTCAGCTTCTGGCAGTCAGAGGTTTAGAGGCACCTAGAGCATGGGGTTGTATCCCTGGCCATCTTACGTCTAGATGGACATATCCTCCATGAACTTTTCTAATTCTTTTGTGAATCCAGTTATATCTTTGCCCTTCACAAAATCCCCTGGCAACGAGTTGCACAGGGGGACTGTCCATTGTGTGGAGTAGTATTTCCTCATGTTTGTTTTAAACCTGCTGCCTGTTAATTTCATTGGATGACACCCTGGTCCGTGTGTTATATGAAGGGGCAAATAATGCTTCCTTGTTCACTTTCTCCACACCATTCATGATTTGTGCCCCCGCCTTAGTCAACTCTTTTCCAACCTGAACAAACCCAGTCCTTTTAATCTCTGCTCATATAGAAGTATCAAGACTGCCTCAAAGCTCTTAGGGTCATGATTAGAGCTGGGAAATTCAGCTACCATCAACATAAACAATATCATGCCATCTCATGTAGCTATTGTATTTACTGAGTGTTTGTGTTATTTATATCTCTGGGCTCCCCTTCCCCCAGTACCATCAGAGGGCTGTGTGCCACCAACCATGCCTGAAGCAGGGAGGGTGTTTGCTAAGGAGATGAGTCCTATATGGCTGCTCTGAGCTTGTCTGTCTAAGTCCCCGTTCATCTCACCTCAAAGGTTCATGGTGGCACGAGGGGTGAGCTTCTACCACGGCATGACCTGCCCTTCAGTGAGGTCTAAAAGGGTTCTTATCAGGCTCGGCTTCATCCTGTTGCAGATGTTGTAGGCCTTATGGAGCTTTATGGAGACAGATGCATTGTCCCCTCAACCCTGTGTCTTCCACAAGCTTGTGGTAAACTCATAAAAGTCTCCAATATAAAAACATATTTCTCCAAGAAAAACAAAGATCCTCTCCTACAGGGTGACCCCACTTAATCTGGAACAGAAAACAAGATGGCTCCCAGCCAGCACCGTGCAGCGAATGATAAGAATTTACCAGCCACTAAGGCTGGCATCAGGGAACTGCTGCTCCATTTCAAGACTTGAAGGCCCAATGTCCAAGTAGATATTTCTGCCATTGGAAAAGAAGAAGCAACTGAACTGGGAGGGGAAACAGGAGCACTTGAAAACTGAGACCAAGTTTGCCAGCCTGCAAGCGAGAGTGAAGCAGATGAGAATAAGAGACAGATATGTAAAATAATGTATAAGATATAGGGTCTGATCCAGAGATCCCAGAAATCAACAGGAGTCTTTCCATTGCCTTCAGGACTTTGGGACATGCCCACAAAGACCAGCGAACAGAGAAATACTATGGGAATTAAAGGGGTACCAGAATATCAGAAAACACAGACATTCTGAGCTCTCTCTGCCTTTAATTCTTCACAGAGAAATGAGCTAAACAACTGGGGAGCTCAGAAAAAAGGACAGACGTTATAGATGGGGCTTTCCCTTTCTGCTCCTTTACTGCTGTCGTACAATAGCTCCTTGTATGTTTGGTCTGATCAAAGAGGGCAATTAAAGATCAAGTAGTAAATACAGAAGAGAAGGAATCAGGATTTGTGCAAGCAGCAAAATCCGAAGGGAGGAGACTGCTTCAAGATAAGGAAAGAAAAAGATTTTCTAGAAAAAAACTGGCCATTTGGAGGAGGATTGATAGGCACGAGGGTGGACACAAAGCAAACGGGAACGTGTGAAAAACAAAGAGCTAAGCAGCTCTCAACTTGTAAAGAACCCATATGCTGGGCCAGATCCTCAACTGGTGTCAATCCACATGGCTCCACTGAGTTGAGATGAGCGATGCTGAGGCAGTGACAGCAGCAGAAGAGGTGGTATTAAATTCAGGGATTAGGGGAAAACTACAACATGATTCTTAGAAAACTGCATTACAGCAAACGTGACTTGCTGATATACAGATGAGAAAGGACTGGCGACATAAGAGAAAATATTTGGTAAGGGGAGTCCCAATGCACGTTGAGGGCAACCCTTTCCCCAACCTTCCTCCCCATAAATACTTGATCATTAGAGAGAGCAATGAAAGTTCACACGTAGTGGAACTCGCAAGATACCTGCAGAGAGGATGTGAGTTCAGGATGCAGGATGGATGGAACAGGGAGAGGAAAATGGCCTCTGCTTTGTTAGATCTCCTGACCTGTAAAAGCAAAGGAGGTCGTTGCCATACTTACTAATTGTGTATAGAATGTAGTAGGAAAGCAATAAAACGTAACACTGTTGATGCTTACATTGACAATAAAACTTATTGACACTGGCTGGGCTGGGGGGAGACAGTGAGGGAGAGAAAGTGAAGAAATGAAGAGGGGGGAAACATGAAGACTGCTATGTGTGTGTGTCTGGCTCACTAATGGAAAGGTTGAAATCTGCAAACATAAGGAATATTACCTGGTCTGACCATGCCCCCAAAGAAGAAGGGATGGGAAATGCAGACATGGAAATTTAACTGGCTTTACAGAATGCCAAGTGAAAGCTGTTCAGAAAAAAGCTGCTCAATTCTTCCAAGTGAATGGTAGAGCTAACAGGAAAAGAAATATATGGTCAGAACGCTGGAAAACTAAGGCCAGGGGTCTTATTTGAAAATAGGAAGGACCCAGAATAAATTAAAGAAAACCAAAACTGGGAAAACATTCCTAAATCATCTGGGTCCAAAAAGGTCCTCAAACAATTAATCAATACAAAAGAAAAACATAGCGTCCTACTGAAAACAACAAGTTTTGTTCTTACTGGGAACAAAAAGTATTACGAGAAGGACAGTAAAAGTGACAAATTGTGGGACTGAAAACTGAAAGGAATGCCACATATTACTCCTCGCATCCCAAATAAATAATAGTATTGAAACTTGTAAGTATTTGCAGACTATTACAGCAATCCGGTATTCCTCAAAGGGACCAACTGAATATTATCAATCATTCAAGTAAATTCTAGCTTGGTCTTTCAGTGGACACCTTTAATACTGGGTAAGAAACTCCCAGTATATCTGAGGAATAACCGAGCCCTTTATTGGCAGAGATTGTCAATGTCAAGCAGTAATTTCTTGAGCAGAGGCTGTGTTAATGCCACCTTAAGAGAATCTGTCAGTCTGCCCTCTCTCCAGAAGACATTGACTATCTGGTGGTTTCAAGTCTCTAAGAGCTTTGTGAGCCTGGGAACTGAGTTGGGTATGACATTGAGAATGCTTTGTTCATTGGTAGATGATCTCCTCCCAACAATGGATGAAGGTCAGGTACCTGTGCTAATGTTACTGGAGCTGTCCGCTGCCATGAACGTTGTCCATCATGGGGCGTTGTTGGTATGTTTGTGCACCACAGCAGGAGTGGGTGGGGAGGCAAGGTTCCACAGCAGATTGGTTGCTGATGTTGGAAATAGACGTACAAAAGTGCATTTCAAAAATGAGTGCCAAGGAATAACAGCACGTGTGCACAAAGTGATTAGTGACCACCTGAAAACTCAGCTTATTTCCTATAGTGAGCACAAAATGTGCCCATGTCGCAAAGATGCTCTGGCATGTGCGTATAAAGACAAATACCACTCTGTTGAGTATGAAACAGTAGCAACGAAATTCCCTTGTTTTCATGATTCAAAGTCCAAACTGCAAATGCAAATGATCAAATTGTGCATAAATTGTCTACAGAACAGGATGCAAAAGATATACTTAAAGCATTTTGTGACGTGCTTAACAGACTGGGGTATATTAGACAGATAAAGTCTCCATTGACATAGCTCACAGAGTGCTGCCATAAATATATGCACCACTTAAAGACCCACGTGCACTGAGAAGTAAAGTAAAAAGTGGAACTTCGGGGGGTGGTAAAATCAGATGTTATTCCTGGAACACAGACGCCAGCTGACGGGGTGAACAGAATGGTCCCCACAATAAAACAAACTAGGATAAGGATTTGCATAGATCCAACAGATCTGAACGAGTCTGTCAAATATTAGCACCACCTATAAGAACAGTTAATGAGGTCACGTCTGGAGTTCAAGACGCTGGAGCCTGGGAGACAAGCAAAGTGTTTTGGCAGGTCCAACTCACTATAGAAAGTTCAGAGCTCTGCACCTTCTGGTAGATGTACGTAAAAGCAACTTCTCTTCAGGACTGCATCAGCATCTGAGGTTCACCAAGGTGACATGTCCAGATCTTTGATCGTCTAGATAGGATGGAAGCAATTTTTGATGAGCTACTGTGACTTAGGCACTACAATAATAATAAAAATAATAATAGTAATTCATAATTTAATTAATAAATAACAATAAGAGCCTGCATGAGTGTCTGCAGAGTGCAAAAGAAAGTATTAAAATCTGTGTTTGTATATGCAGTCAGATATAATGCTGTTTTACAAGAGAAGACAGAAAAGGATTTTAAAAGCCCTATAATTTCTCATGCCTGTTTACCTTCTGCTATGTATCTTTGTCAAAAGTGCCCCCTAGCCTCTCAGAAGAGATTGAGTGATTTCTTCGAGCACTGCTCTGGTTTCTCAAGGTTAGGAAATTGCACCTTGTGACGTAGGTGACCAATCACACAGAGCGAACTCCACATCTGAAATACCCAAAGGGGAACTCAGGGACCAGCCAGGCAGACCAAATGTCATATTCCAAAACAAAAGAGTCGAGTTTACAACAAGCCCATTGGCCCAATGTGTCCATAAACCACCCTTCACTGAGCAACCACCAAAACTTCCGAATTCAGGAAAATCATATATTTCCTTTACATAGATGAACAGAGCCAAACCAAATCTGATTTTGATTAATAATTCTTCCTCCCAAACTCTTCTTATAGTGTTTGTAGTTCCAAAAAATGCCTACGTTTTTTTCCTTACAGTTAAAACTCAAACTGCTTCCAGCAATTTCAATCAGTATTTTCACCTTTCTGAAGTTTTATATTTTATTATATCTCCTGACGGTTTTAGATGCTACCAAGATGGAAAGTTCACTAATGCTTCTGGGTTCAGAGGGTAAGTGAACAGACATCCTTGTTATGCTATCAGGGCTTGGATGATTAATTTGTAGTTAACATCCACTTACTTCATTATCCCTTCATCTAAACTTGACAAATGTGAAAACAACAATGAAAAATAGAAACCAAGAGAGGCCATAGGTGTCTGAACACTGAATGTAACCTATTGTATATGTAATCTTCACTCCAATCTATCTATCTATCTATCTATCATCTGTCTGTATTTCTATATATACATGTGGATTTTTATCAGTTAAGACTGGCAAAACCATTTGGATTAAAACAAGGCACATGCACACTTGGAATTCCAGCCGATCCTGCGGAACAAAACCCAACTATTTTTTAGATTCAGGAAAGGCCGAGTAAGGATTCTCCATCTCACAGAGAAGTTACAGCATGCTCTCTGCTCTATACTTCACCACGCAAAACTCTGTCAGGGCTCCGCCCACCTCCCTGAAAACTCCTCCCTCTTGCTCACTCTGTCGCCGACTCTCAGGCCTGGCCTGCCCTTAATAATTAGATTGACCTAGCTACGACACTCAGGGCTGTGAAAAACTTTGTGCCCTGAGCACTGTAATTAGGTCGATCCTCACCGCAGACATACCTAGGTGGATGGAAACCCTCAGCCTAGCTACTGCCTCTTGAAGGGGTAGATTAATTACAAAACTTCTTCTGTAGAAAGCATATCTGCTTCAGCTGCAGCGCCATACCTCAGGATTTTTGGTATTTGTCTTAAAGCCCCACCTCCTGGAGTTATGTGAATATATGAGAACCTTAGCTTTCATTTTTTAAAAAGAGTACACTTCTACCGCTCATGGTTTGGGATGACTGCGTCCTGTTCTGGTGCCCGCAGTTCAAGAAGGATGCTGAAAAACTGGAGAGGGTTCAGAGACGAGCCTCAAGAATGATTAAAGATTTAGAAAACCTGCCTTACAGTGATAGACTCAAAGGAGCTCAATCTCTTTAGCTTAGCAAAGAGAAGGTTAAGAGATGACTGGATCACAGTCTATAAGTCCCTACATGAGGAACAAATATTTAATAATGGGATCTTCAATCCAGTGGAGAAAGGTCTAACATGAGCATAGAATCATAGAATATTAGAGTTGGAAGGGATCTCAGAAGGTCATCCAATGGCTAAAAGTTGCAGCTAGACATTTTCAGACTGGCATAAAACATAATTTTTTAACAGTAAGGGTAATTAACCATCGGAACAATCTACCAAGGGTCATGGTGGATTCACCATCACTGACAACTTCTAAATCAAGATTGGGTGGTTTTGTAAAAGCTCAGTTCTAGGGATTATTTTGGGAGATCTCTATGGCCTGTGTTATAGAAGAGGTCAGAGTAGACGATCGAAACAATCCCTTCTGGCCTTGGGAGACATGAATCTATAACACATCCCACACCTACCCCACACTACGTCTTCCTTTTAATGGTCCCTTGTGCTCTTCTTTGGGGAATGGTGTTACCTTTGCAAAATAAGTGCGAAGATTTTTCTTTCTTTCTTTCTTTCTTTCTTTAATTTATTCTTTCAATAAAAATGTTTGCTTCCATTTTAAGAAAAGTATCTCTTTAAATGTACAAAAGCTACTTGACCCTGCAGTACCTACTTGGGCATGCAGCAGTTATTGGGAGCCATACGCCACCCCACATGCTAAAATGGTTCACAAACATTAGCTAGTCTGTCTGTAGCCAAAACTCTAGTATTATTTTTAGAAAGGATGAGGGTGCAGCCTTTGACTGAAATGACTGAACTGAGAAGGTGTCCTGATGCTTACTCCTCCTCAAGACAAAGATAGGAAGCCCTGTGAAAAATGGGGGGGTGACATCTTGCTAAACTTATCACGGAAAGGCTCTCCAAGGAAAAATCATTATTAAAGGAGTCACTCATCCACCTTCTGAGGTAACCTGCAAATGAAGACAGAAAATGATTTTGTGGCCTTATTCTGTGCTTCTTTATGAAGAAGGCCTGAAAAGCTGGGGAGGCTGCATTTTTTCTCTTTGAGTTTTTCAGGTAGAAATTCAGTTCTTCTCTTCCATGGACTTTTAGGGACCAACGCAGAACTGGTGAAATTGTAACATCACAGGAGAGGGACAGCTGAGTGCCTCGGAGGGGAAAGGATGTTTTAGTCAGGTTCTGAATGGGCGGGTTGCTTAATGTCCCATCCCTTCATGTCTATTTAATGCCAATGTGCAATCAACATGTGGGAGAAGGAAAGTCTCAGATAAAGATTCAGCACCCCTTTTTCTTTTGTTGATCTGTGGAACAGAGCCTAATATTCGCACAGCAGAAAAAAATGCCGGAAGGTTTTGTGAGAAAAAAAATCATCAATATTTCAAACTTTGCAAAACATTTTCAACTAGTTCTGTGAATATCTGGGTCAGCAAGTCTGGTCTTTCTTGATTTTGCTGGAAGGTCGGGTGTCTACACCTCACGTCATTTTCCCAAGTTTTGAAATCCTGACTTTCTGTTTTGGTGATGTTTTTGCAACGTTGTGTGT